>BSBM01001395.1:487500-890844 GCA_027924585.1 Larix kaempferi | reverse complement strand
AAGATTTTGCAGCATCCAAATGTGAAATTGCTTGAGGACAAGCAATCTTGGGTGGGGAGGACTGTAATGTCCCCATTCAAAAAAGTGCATAGTAAGACAATCCCATCAATCCTACTAGTTTCCTAGGTTGGATGGGCACATGTGAGATGGTAATAAGGAAACTAATAAATGATATTTAGACATTAGAAGGGTTCAAGCATTTAATAAATATGGTGAATAAATAAATTCAAGATAAATTCTAAGTGGCAAGTGGTTTTGGAGACATATGGAGGTGGTGGGACCCACACTAGCTTGATTTTTCAATGACACATGCCAGCTCTCTCTTGCCAATTCAAATTCTTGGGAAGGTGAACACTCTTAGGTGAGTTGGTAAGTAATAAAACATGGCATTGAGCATATTAGGTCTAAATGGGATGGAATAGTAACCTCCATGCGAGAGGAAGAGTCAAATTGGAGACTAGTGGACTTTTGGGCTAGATTCCCTAGTTTTATGACAACAAAAATGAAGCATCTATGACATTTATGACAAAATTCAGACCTGAATTCTTACACCTGACCACTATGACATGTCAGCCCCAAAAATAGGCTCAAGGAAGGCACTCATGGAGTTGGGGGAAGCTAAAGAGACTCAAATTCGAATTTGGGAGAAGATGGAAGGTTGGAACTAGGAGACAAGTGGCAAATGAGAAATATTTTCTAAATGGAAATTTATTGAATCTATTGAGAGGATTTCGACCCCTTGATGGCTAATGTTGGTTATAAAATGTAGAAATCAAGTATGAGAATGGGTTTTGATGATTTGAGAAAAATTGCATTTGTGAAGAGAGAACTAGTGGATGACTAGTTTCTTGCCTTAGCCAATTTCGAGGGTGAAAGATTCCCATCCAAGTTGGTGTTTGGAGAGGCCACTCAGGTCTTTCATGGTGCTTTAATGGAGTTTTATTTGTAGGTAGAAGCTACAGGAAGTTTCATGGTTTGGTTTAGTTCATCACTTTCTCTCCACCATTTCCAATTTTGAAGGCATGTTCGGGCTCCTTGAGGGATTGCGCTTTGGGGGAGATCTTGCACTCTTTGGGAGAGCTTCATATGATATTTTTCTGATTTTAATAGATTCATATCCTTTGTTCTTCATATTTAGAAACTGTTAGGTCTAAATACCCATTGAATGTATGCAAAATTATTGATTAATGAGCAAACAATGTCCATTCCCCCAATACTTTGATGTATGACACTATAAGGTTGATTATTTCGAATGGATGGATGATTCTCTGATATATTTGTGATTCATATAATGCCATGGATATATTCTACAAGTTTCATGTACTGTACTTGATCATTTGAAGCATTTTTACTCAGTTTGTTTGTATTGAGAGGTGAAATAGTGCCATTTCCCCAAGGGTCGAATTGGGGGTTTTTGTTGTTGAATGTGAGAGAGTTAGAATAGTAGTAAAAATCAATTAATGGTGCATATGAGAACTTAATCACATAATTAACATATTACATACCTATGTTCATAAATTCATGGGAATTTGGAGCTATTTGGAAGGCCATTTGCAGTGTTGCCCCAGGGGGACTTGATGCACAAATTACTAGTGAAAATTACATATATTGATCAGAATACAAATGAAGTTTGCAGCAGTATTTGGAGGGCCATAAAACATCCCTGAACCTAATATTCAAGTCTAAATACCATTCATACACTCATACAGAAGATTTGGGATCATTTGGGTTGATTTGGAGGTCAAAACAGTGAAACTAGTCAAAGGTCGAAATTGGGGAAAAAGTAGAAAAATTGGCATTTTAATAAAATTTTGAAAAAGGGTCATTACAGTATTTATGTAATCTATTGTTGAATGTAAAATTCCATCAACTATAATGAGCTTCACACAGAGATTCAAATACATGAATTATTATTAGAAACAGATCTACAATTTTAGTTTTAAAAATATAATTTAATTTATGAAATCTGTCACTTGTCATAATTAGAATTAACAATTTGATACTAATCCTGCACCTTTAATTACTAAAATATTTCAACCATTTCAACATGAATTTGTTCTTATGTCATCAGAATGATAAACCCCCAAAAATATGGAGCTACTTTTCAAAATATGCTTATGGAGAATGCTCTGCTACCTATCCATTGAATGCCTAGTTACTACTTGAATAAACTAATAAAATCACTAGAATTAAATCATTCTAAGCATGAAATTTGAGATATTAAATATGTGTATAGAAATTCATAAGGGAAACATCGATATAAATGATTCTATAATACAGAGCAATCTAAACAAGACTGCAAAATATTCAGATTAAAGGATAACTAAAATCTGGCTCAGAAGATGTATGACATCATATTCAGTCAAACAAGACTCCAAAAGAAATTATAGAGCATGTCTTAGCTCTTCTATATACAATCCTCGACCCTTTACAACTCCCAGCCTCTCGGTTGGAACTCCCATCTGGTCCCTTTTTGTTTTTTCAATGTATAGATATAATGCTATAAGCTTTCAAATAAATGCTAGATCCTAATTTCTTGGTCTTGGGTGATTCCATGAAGATGGGTATCTATTTTTGGCCAAATATGACGGTGAAAAACGAAAATTTTACCTATGTATTAAATTGAAGCCCTCGAAACTCATATTTGCCAAATGAATTTTGACATGCGGTTGAAAAAAGAAATATAGAGAATTATGTTGGCTTTCGAGTGATTTTTTTTTTAAATATACCAATGTCATTTATCGTGTCGAATTTTCATTTAATGAAACGTGTGTACTTAAAAATTTGAAGAGCAATTAACAAGTAGTTTGTGTTCGTGCACGATAATTTAATGTTAAAGTAATAATTAAAAAAAATGAAATATGTGAACATGATCTAGACAGAATGCACTAGTGCTTACCTATTTTTATTTTATTGTTTCTCGAAAAATTATATTTATTATTATTTTTCGAAACTGACAAATGAATATTTCAGTTGCATTTTGCACACATGTGTGTTCGTGCACCAAATCTTTTGATTTTTAGATAATTTACAAAACTAAAACTACCCTTTTGAAGAGGACGTGCTTATCTAGTGCTTGTGTATTTTTTCAATTTTTTTGGATGTGTATTTTGAATGTCGTGGATTTATCTTTGAGCTCAATCGAAGTTGCCAGCAGGGTTTTTTAGGGCAAGTTTTAGTAGAAATTAAAAAACAAAAGCCAGCAGGGTTTTTTAGGGCAAGTTTTAGTAGAAATTAAAAAACAAAAGACATATAAAGATAAAAATTTGAAAATTTTATGTATATGGATAGGGGATTCATTAACGAATCCAATGGTATCAGGTCCTCCCATTAATGGGCATTTAATGACATGGTTCAACCCTCAGAAAGACAGGAAAACGTTTCATTCTACAGTGAAAAGGGCTCTCAGCCTATTTCTTAAGTCCTCGATCGAGCTATTTGCTCGATCGAGGCATTTAAAATACCTCGATCAAGGGTTTAACACGACCTTGATCAAGGGTTTAACAAGATCTCGATCGAGGGTTTAACAAGACCTCGATCAAGGTATTTGCTCGATCAAGGGTATGTAAAATATGCTTGATCGAAGCTTCGTGTGTGTTAAAAAAATATAAAAACGAGCCCGGGAAAGGATTTGGACAATTAATGTTGCCAACCACCATTCCCTCGTAAAAATGACAACCAACCTCTATATAATTACTAAAAAATTGATGAATAACACTAATTTAACTCATTGCTAGTTTTTTTTCAATTAGAGCTATTTGAATTTGATGTTGTTCAATTCTAGAGCTTGGTGAATTTGATGTTGTTCAATTAGAGCTTGGTGATTTTGATATTGTTCAATTAGAGTTCATTAGACATGTAATATTTCTTTGTAGACATATTTCATACTAACATATTGTTGTTTGTTATAACAATTTGAATAAATATTTGTTTGTTTTCATTGTAGTTTGATGGAGAGTAAGAGTAAAAGACAAAGAAAGCATGCTCGTCAAGGTAATGACAATGAAGAGCGTGAGAAGGCTAGAGAAAGGATGAGACAACATAGAGCAAACTTGAGAGAAGAAGAATATGCACATTTGGTGCAACAAATTCCAATTGAGGACAACCAAGGTAAATTATTGAATTACATGCTATCATAATTTAAATATCATGCTACATAATTTACAAAATTAGTAACAATTTTCCAAGAAATTTAACTAAATTGCATAATTTAATTTGTTTCTTATTTATTTGTAATGATATTCTTATTTATTTTATCCATTTGTTATTTAAATTTCAAAGTTTGCAACAATTTTTATGTTAAATAAACAATTTTCAAGTGGCTAACAAATGTTAAATTGGAACAATTTTCAAATGAAACATGTAAATTTAGATTATATTTTCATGTTAATACATGTACATGTTTTTAACTATTTTCAAATTACTTCAAAGTTGCTAACAATTTTCAAATTACGTTTCAAAGTTGCTTTAACAATTTTCAAATTATTTCAATTTTCAAATTACTTGGATTCTATTTTCAAGTTAAAATGTATGTACATATTAACTATTTTCAAATTTCTAAACTTTACTAACAATTTTCAAATTAAATGTACACTTGGACACTATTTTTGAAACTTAAATTGTATATATTTAACTAATTGCAATTTTCTAAGTTACTAACAATTTCAAGTTAAATGTAATTTCAATTCTTGTTTTCTTAGAAAATTCAATTTGAAAATAAATGAATGAATATTTTGAAATGAACATGTTATGATAGTTATGTATTAGTTAGAAAATTCAATTTGAAAACAAATGAATGAATATTTTCATAGTTATGAATATTTGAAAACAAATGAATGTTCAAAGAGCTAAATTATAATGTTTACTTTCGAAAAAATCCATTTAAAGGTTCCATGTATCACATACTTTTATTTACATAATATGGCATATCACCATGATAAGATTAATGATTAGAATCATATATTTTGTTAGGACAAATTGGAAATAATTATTTGCAATGTTTGCAACCTTGCATTGATATGTGAAGCATTATTTAAATTGAGTTTGATTTATGGAGATTGTGAGAGAGGGTTTCATAGATTGGTTTAATTATGAATTTTATTATTTTTTATTCTTTCCATTTTTTATTTGAGAGAAATGTGTTTTTGTTGAGACTATTTTCAAACATCTTTGAGGGTGAATTTCTATAAGGATTTTAATGGGTACAATGTTAATGTGGGTTGTAAATTTGTAATGGTTTCAATGGCAAGCCCAAGACTCTAGCAAAACATTCACCATTAACAAGTTCACTTGATCACTTATTGAATGTATATATATATAACAAAATCGAGGTCTGAGTACGCTTTGGATCTTGTGCTTGGCGGGTGGTACCGTGGTAGTGACTATCCAGGCTAAGACTATTTCTAAAAGAATGTTGTGATAGCACTTATCAGTTCCTACTACATATAGTTATATTGTACATACTGATGCCTATGTGATAAATATAATAACTTCACCATAACATTTGAGAAAAATAGGTCATGCAAATATCTAATTCTGACCATGTTCAAAATCTCATCAGAATTTGAAAATAAATTCACTGATTAATCATGTTAATCAAGAAAATGGAGCCATTTTTTGTTGAATAAAGTGCTTTCCTTAAATTATTAAGATGGTAAAAAATTAAAATATGTGCATACTAGTCAATTTATTAAAAAAAGGTGGGCTCCAAAGGAAACCTCCATAAGTTAAGTGTCCTTGAGTCTAGAGTACAAAATTTCCAAATAGGCTTAAAAGCCAAGAAAATACATTTAACAGTTGTTAGAAAAAGACTAGAACATGTCAGCTCGCCCACACAACCAGACAAATCCAGAAAATAAGAAACATAAAATATTATGTTGATTCATACCTGCATTGAGCAGTGGGTTCTCACGGTTCTTGGTCTGTGGCCTTTGGAAATGACACAAATCAGTTTCAAGGGATAGAAAAAACTTAAAAGCAACACATGTACAAGATCACATACATTTTTCTGAATATTGGAACTTCAAGTCGAGAAAAATTTCTTGTACTTGTCTAAAAATCTGAACTTTTAGCATATCATTTTCTATCATGTATATAAAAAAATTATTTTCAAACAATCATGGAAAATGCGCTTGAAATAGAATATGTGTTCACATCATTACTAGGAAATACAATTATTGGTTTGTATCATAATTAGAAAATGTATTGCATTGAGAAAAATTTATGAAAGTAAAGATTAAGGTCATAAGTATTGAACTTCAAAATTTTAATTTATTAATTCCATCTTATTGACAGTGCGGGCTTGTTGCTAAAACATGGAGAAGAGTACTTTGCTTTGAAAGGAGACAGATTGAGTGTGGTGGGATACTACCATGCAAATGAGTGTTACAAAGACCATGAGCTCAGCCCTTTAGCCACGAAAATTAGTGATCACATTTCTAGTTATTGTCCTCGAGCAACACTACTTTTGGTAGGTATAAGTTATCCGTAGCGACTTGAAACCTTTTTCTTCGAACCTTTGGCTTCTTGATATTGGACCTTGTCAGCTCTTCCTTACTAGTTGGATGGACACAATTTGCAGCTTTGGCCTCTCAAAAGAATCCATTTGAGACCCAATATCATCACCCAAAGCTAAGGAAAAACTAGTTCACATGACGATAAATTTATTCAAGCCGCAACGAAGAAATAGATTCTATTGAACGATTAAGTACTAGTGAAAACTGATGCATAATGTAGACCCGGAGAAGGATTCACTCACTTGATTCATAGAAACCTTGCATTCCTAGTAGAGAGTACTATCATTTTTGCTTCTGTTTTTCGATGTTAGGAGTGTTGATGACTGAGGATGTTGAACCTGAAATTTACTGGATGATTTTTAGGAGCATCAAATTGATGAGATTAAGAAAATATTAAATGACAATAAATGGCGTGATCTGAATTCTGAGACAGATTTTTGCTTAAGAAAAGACAAAATGATAACCCATTGTGATATCTTTGAAACTGCATATCTCTGACGGAATGATAATGCAAATCTCTGACTGAATGACAATCCACTAGCACATAAATATTTCTACACATTTGGTAAGTAATTCTTCCAAGGATTTAATGTTTATGCTATTTGGTATTAGCTTTGAGGAATTCTACTTCTAAAAACTGCAATTGTTTTTTTGGGGCCATGCAGTTTTCCACAATGCTTGCAATGAAGACGTGGATTGGATTGAATATGTCTTGGTTAGTTGTGACCTTTAACATCTTCAGTAGGATGAATCTAAGTAGGTAATATGGATATGTTGTATACGATAAAACGTGGCAATATCAACGCAAAACTGTGGTAAATTTTCTCATATGTATTAGTGTGGGTACACACTTAAAGGTAAAATTTTATCATGTCAATCTTAAGTACTTCTTGGAACAAATATTTTATTCACAAGAGCAACAAATGTGGGTCGATGGTATGTTGTGACTTTGAAATTATATATAACAAAGAGAAAGACAATGTGGTGGCTCATGCATTTAATGAAACAAGAGGACATTGAGAAATTAATTTTTTATATATCCATTTTGAGACTTGTTTGAGTAAAATAAGAAAGTATCAAATAATATAAGAATCTAACTACATGGAATTTCATTCCATAATTCTAATAGGACACTTGTGCATAAGATAAATTTGTGTGAAATAATGAATCACTTTGATATAAGGATCGCCTATTTCTATGTAAGAAATTGCAACTCAAATAGCCTTCTAAACTACATACTTCTCCTATAGGTGGACAATTAGGATTTCTAAAAACTTGTCATATAATTGAGCATGCTTTTGTTAAGTGGTAGAGGATCACATCCAACACTAAAAGAGGTTCTCTAACCATTGAGAAGCAACTTGGATAAAGAAAAATACAATATGAAACAACAATTAGATCAACATCATAATGAACTACACGTTGAGGTGGGGGGTTAGGTCTTTTTGAGGCTACAACCATACAAAATAATGGTCCTTAAGAAAAAAATAAGGAAAATAAATTAGCACCCAATTACTACAACCATTATAAGGAATTATAGAGTATTGGCAATATGGATTATAGATTGGTATTGTATCCTCCTCTACATGTTCATATAGTTTTCCATATTTCCTATTTTAAGATGGTAACTAAACATAATATCTTAATTCAAAGTATTCTTCTAGAGTTGAATGAAAAGAGAGAAATCGTACTAGAACTTGAGACATAGATTAGGAAACTAAGGACTAGATAAATTATTAAGTAGAGTAAGGGGAATAGCTTGCCAACATGCGATGCAACATAAAAACTAATTTATTCATACATAGCATCCCAAACTAAAAAATGCCTACTTTAAGGTTAAGGATATGAGCATGTTAATCCCATAATTCCAACCCTAATTATTTATGGTTAAATAAACTTATTATTGTAGGATTCCTTCTAACCACACACACACACACACATATATATATATATATATAACTTATTAAATAATCACATTGTATTATGTATTTTAAAATCTTGTAATAAAAAAATGCTTTCTTTGAAAAGAATTCTTATTAATCCATTTATTCACTACATTTCTAATCATATATAACTTATTAAATAATCATATTATACTATGCATTTTAAAATCTTATAATAAAAAATTGTTTCTTTGAAAATAATTCTTATTAATTCATTCATTCACTTTATTTAAAAAAGCATAACTAAAATAAATATTTATTATTATTAATTGATTTATAAATAACTGATTTAAACCCTTATGTGCCCTGCCTTTTACAATTAATCACTTTCATAAATTCTTATTAATCTATTCATTCACTTTATTTAAAAAATATAATTTAAATAAATAATATTCTTATTAATCCATTCATTCACTTTATTTAAAAAATATAATTTAAATAAATAATTTTTATTATCAATTAATTCATAAATAACTGATTTAAGCCTCTATGTACCCTTTTACAATTAATCACTTTCATGAATTCTTATTAATCCATTCATTCATTTTATTTAAAAAATATAACTTAAATAAATATTTTTTATTATTAATTGATTCATAAATAACTGATTCAAACCCCTATGTGTCCTGCCTTTTATAATTAATCACTTTCATTAATTAAAATGCTAATTTTTTAACCAACTTAAATAAGGGATTTTAACCCCAATTTGCCCTAACTTTTACAATTAATCACAACTAATTGAAATGCTAATATTTAGTTTCCAATTTACCCCATATTTCAATAGATATACCCAATTTCACACTTGAATTTTATTGTAATGCTTCTCTCTATGATACGAATATGTGACCGACAGCCTTGGATGGGTGGTTTCCAAGATGAATCTGGGTTTTATGGAAGCAAATTCTTCCATTCCTCTGGCCGATGTGTGCAACATTGCTTTTCACACTATTTATGCAAATTAATCCATCCATCCATTTTCCCAATGAAGACAACGCGATTTTATTTCCTTGCCGCTAGTGAATTATCTAATCGGATTATTTTGTTTAAATTTGAATTCATTTTGTTTAAATTTGATAAGGAATTTTGTTTAATTTTAAATATATCAAAATTATCTAAAATTCAATCGCATTCCACAATAATATAAAATTAAATGAAACCTATTAAATATAAACAAAATTTGTAATTATAAACAATATAATTAAATAAAACAATTTTAAAATAAATATGTGTTAATTATAATTAATAAATGTTTATTATAAAATAAAATGGATAGTTTTAACATTATAGTTATATTTTTTTTTGTTTGCTGGAATTTCTCTAACTTGGCCTTTGGCTTAAGAAACTATGATGAGACCCACATCTTAACCAAATGAGCTAGCGGAAATTGACAACATCATGATTATAATTATTTATTAATAAATTACATTTTATTAATCCCCGTTCCAACTTGTGTTTAATGTACCATGAAGTGATGGAGCTTACCTTTACATTTAAGTATGAATGATTCCCAAAGGTGTGGTGAATAATATGGACTAACATTCTTACCTCCAAATCAATAATTTAGGCTTCAGGACTCTTGCTTATGCTAGATCTATCGTGCTATGCCTCTTATCCATTTGTACATGTCTATTTGACTGTTGGATGTTTTATTCAAAGAAGGATCACGGTATATGGCTTAATGAGATGATCACATTTATTTTGAGATCTACCCTTCATTACTTCAAGTGGCATTGTTTTCCCTTTCATCAACTTTCTGGTTTTGATGATGAAGAACATGGAAGAAATTGAGGGTGTTGAGGTTCTTGATCTCATAATTTATTTTGTCAATCCATCTAGTGAGAGTGATGTATTTGGGCAAGGTGACACCATGAACCAAATTGATTATAATTTATGAGTCTCCAACCACTTTGAGGCATTCTAATACTAGAAGACGAGCTTGTAAGAGGCCTTGATAAAAAGCAGTAGCTTCTGCTTGATTATTTATGTTTTTTCCTAGTTCCCATTTGTAGTGTAGTTCTTATTTCCCACTGGGATCCAAAATTATCACTCCTACACCTATAGCCCCGGGTATCCCTCTGAGGCCATCAAAGAACATGATGCTTGTTTTTTGCATAATTTTCCCATTTTGGAACTCATCATGGAATAGCTTCAATTTCCATTTCTTGTCTACTTGAGAGATGATGACTTTTTTTTGCAAAGATGGTGGTTCCAACATATCCCTTAACTAGTCCATTTCATTTTGATCTAACTGTTGCATATTCTGATGTAAATCCTTTTAGTTTGAAGGTAATCTTTTAATAGCTTGTGAGCTTTTATGGCTATTCTTCGAGGGTTGTCACACTACTCTTGAAAAATAGTGTCATTCCTAGCTAAACACACATTCGAGCAAAGATTCTTGGGGAGAATATTCCAAACTCTTTTAAGAAGAGGTTTTATTTGAAAATTTCCTTTGTGTTCGATCTTCTAGAAGGGCTCAAAAGTCCTCTCCGCTATAAATTATTAGTAGTTAATAGTTTGTCATGCACTAGAATATGGAATTGATTATATTAATTTTGGAAATTCCATTTGGAATCCACACATACTTCCACATCCTGGAATTTTGAGGAAGAGGAAGATTTTGTAGTTTTGAATTGTATCCTTTCTTTTACTGAGTACCCTTGCTTATCTCAGCCCCTTGAATCTTCTCTTCTGCTAATGGGAGCACAACCATCCAGGACTATCTGTAGCTCATTCAAAAGAGGCATCAATTTTTAATGAGTGTTAAGAACTTTCCAGCCTATCCATTTATCATTAATCTCATTCCAATTTGAAATATCGCATAAGCTTTTCATTCCTTGCTCATCCATCCACTGTTTCAAATGTATAATATTTTGTTTGTGCTTAAGAGGAAGCCTCCCCACTATGTTGTTTTCTTATACTAAGATGCGTTAGGGCTCCTTTTTGTTACAACTTGATAATATGATATAAGGGGATATTAAAAATGGGTTGATAAAATAGATACGTGCAATATTTGGTGAAAGTAGGGGTTTTCTTAATTGGAAAGGTATATTAGGAGGGGGGTTCAACAATACAATTTTAGGAGGAATTTTCCAATATTTAGTGAAATTAGGGATATTCTTTAATATCCTAGGAACGGTCATGCTATGTAACAAGTTCACTAAGTGAAACCCCTGTGATTCCTCCTTGAGGAAATCTACATAATATCGTCATATATGCATGGGTTGTATAATACAACATGAGAATTCCTTTCCTTCCCTTTATAGCATATTTTCTCTATTTGAAAAGTTATTAACTTGAAAGTACCCTTCCCATTGAAGATTAAGCCAATTAATAAGTTGTGTGTATCCCTCTTACCTTCAAAATAACTGATATCAAAGCTTAGTTGTACTTTGAGTAACATTTATCCCTTGAAAGGGTTGATTTAATGAAGATGGACTCATTGAAGTGGGGGATTGTTGTAGAATTCAAGGAAACTAGTATATCAACATTTTTTCTTCTTAGTGCCCATGAGATTCCTAAAGTAACATCTTGATGCCGTTCCTTGCTCTGGAGTCTTCATTCTCTTTTTCCATTTGATCTTGTTTGAGCTAGTGTCAAGGAAGGTAATTAGATGGATTATGTGTCTCTAAACCTTAGGAGAGGGGACATGCACCAAAAGTAGAAGGCTCTGATATCATTAATCTAGATTAGGGATAGAAAATGAGATACAAATACTAACTTGTAGAAAAAATATTGTATACAATAGGGGAAAGTAGATTGTAATAATCATGCCCAAATGAATTTGCAAAAATAAATATAAATATAATGAAAATCTCTTTACACATATTAGTGTTGTAGTGAAACTTGAGATTACAAATTTAAATGAATTAACTACACCACACAACATTATTGTAAGAATCTAGCTTAGGTGATGAATACATGGTGTAGAAATCTCCATGACATAAGAGATACATGCAATACTCATGTGAAAAAGGAAAAAAATTAAGGAGCTTAAATTGGGTTCAATCCCATACTTATTCACATGTACAACCATAGTTATAGAAATGGAAAGACAAATAATTAATTAAAATTCTCAACGATATATAGAAATGGAAAGACAAATAATTAATTAAAATTCTCAACGGTAACAAATAGCCAAGAGTTAAGTGACAAGTTGGTAACCCACAACAAATTTCATAAGTGGACCAGGAATTGTAAAAGAAACAATACCGAATGGAGTGATGATGTTCAAAAGAGGCCAGTCAACATCAATGAGGTGAGAGTCATCGACAATGGAATTATCTTTGAGGGAAACTATTGAAACTGAATTGTTGATGAGGTGAAATTTATCAACAAGGAAATCATCAATGATGATAACATTGAAAAATAATTTTTGGCAAGTAAACCCTCAACAAAGGAACCATTATTGCAAGAACCATTAACAAGAAAACCCGCAATCAGGAAAAATTATATGGGGTTGATTGAAGTGATCCAATATGATCTTATTAAATGTGTTGTCAACAAATCCTATAGAAGATGTTTGACAAATACCATGAAACCCACACAAGCTTGCAAATAAGTAGTTAGATCATGTGATATGATATATTGTGGGTTAAACAAGATAGCATTTTCTATAATCTTTTGCTAATAAAAATCTTGGGGGATTCACTCTTTTAACCTATGCCATAGCACATGTGATCGTATGATATTAAATAATATCCCTAATTTCAATAGATATGGAGGGCTATCTTAAAGAACCATTTTGTTGAACCCCCTCCCAATACATATTTCTTTCTTTTTAAAACCTATTTTTCAGTAGATATCCTAGGTATCCATTCTTTTCCATTAAATTTTGATCACCCCTTTTTATTTTTACCCTTAGTCTGGTGACATGCCCCAACTCTTATAACCTTTAGAAACCTTGGTAAGGTGAAATATCAAATATTAGTGAAAGCCAATATTTCAAGATGAGGAACAATCCCTTGAACATAGGAGAACTTTATACATAGTCATTCCAATCTAGTTCATGCTACAATCACTCACAAATACTTTTTCAAACACCACTCTTAACTTTAAACACAAATTCACACCATCTTGAAGCATAGATCATACTTTTTCAAACACTAATTTGACTTCACACATATCACACCAATTTTAGACATAGAGTACCAAATCAAATCCTCCATTACCCACACACCCATTTTAGATATAGATTACCAAATCAAACCCCCCATTACCCTATTCAATCATGTAGATACATAATTATCAGCATAGATCCATCTTAAAGGGGATCTACCAAGCGCCAAGAGGGATCAAATTTCTCGAATTGCAAACTCCTTTTTAGAGTGCAAATGTTGAGGAAGTTTTTTAATTTATCTAATTCAAGTGTAGTTTGTTTTAAATAACCGACATGTTATTTTTTATAATATTTCTTTATTTCTTTATTTAGTCACGTGTCACCACTGAAGATTAGCATGAAAGGAGTTACACATCTCCCCTTACTAGGTTGTAGAATGCTCCTTAAGCACAATAAAACCTTGTAATATGTATATATTTTATATATTAAAAATACCTATTGACCCTTATATAGTAGGAAATATATTACTTCGATTTTTTAAAGTTTTACATAACCCAATATGAAGTCACATGCTATAATATTTCCTACCCAGTGAACTGTAAAAATGACCTACAAAGAATGAAATTGATTCTATTTGAATTGTTACAAAATTCTTATTGTTATGTACATTGAAATATGAATTGAGTTCCAAGTTTCCATGCTTTGCATTCCTAACTTACAAATAAAATTGTTAAAATTTTACTTTTAAACAATAAAGTGTGTTTCACCAGTAACAATGATTAACCAATATACATTCACAAATAACAACAAAATATTATTCTCATTACCAATTACCATTCATGTTATTTAATACCAACCAAATTGTAATTTTTTTTAAAGAATAAAAAGTTTGCATTTCACGATAAAAAAATTTACACATCTAACACTGATTTTCTAATTATTCTTTATTTATTTTTAATTTTTTATTATATAAACCAACCGAAAAGAAAATTTAATTACTTTTTATTTTATTTTTAGTAATTAACATCTACCGCGTACTGAGCTGAAAGCACCTAAATACTCCGGATGCAATAACAATAATTAACTAATCTCCATTCAAAAATCACAACAAATTATTATTATCATTAATATTGAACAACTTAGTTATATCATAAATTTTACGAAATAGAATACCAACCGGTGGTGAAGTTCGCGAAGCTCGAGGGTTCAAATAGTTCTCCTGGGCTCACATTTTCACAATGCCCCACATTGCCAATCCTGTCCGTTTCTCAGACGATTGAGTGCCCTAAAGCAGGGAGCGGCTCGGACGCTACCTACTGGGAGAAATTGAAGCCTCGAATCCGTGGGCATTTGAAATTGCAGTGTGAGGTTTCTGCCTTCTCCGAGACCAGAGCCATTTGACAGATCATTTCTCTCTCAATTTATCATCGGAGACATTGAGAATTTGGCCATGAACTCGGCAGATCGTTCCGATCCACCCCAACAGGATGATAATGGAGAGCAGAGAAATTTCACAAGGAACATAATCGTCATAGCGGCCATAATTATTTTACTGCTGATAGGTTTTCGGTGGTTTACTGGTAGGCAGCGGAATGTGGGGTTGGATCCTGCGGTATTAGCGAATCTGCCCCGGTTTGTCTATCAATCACAAAATCTCAGATATGGTCAGAATTGCTCAATCTGCCTGGAAGACTACAAGGAGAGTGACGCCTGCCTGCGTCTGCCCAATTGCGGGCACTGTTTTCATGAACATTGTATTACACCGTGGTTTGCGGATCATTCCATTTGTCCCATTAACAAAAGCGAAGCCGCGCCCAAACCGCAAGATTTGGAGGCCGCGCGGGACCAACAAGTTTTGGAAGCCGAACGCGTACAGCAAGGTTTGGAAGCCGAGCAAGAACAGCAAGTTTTGGAATCCGAGGCCGAAGAAGTTTTGGAATCTGAGCCCGAACGACAAGTTTTTGAATCCGCTAGAACAGAACAGGTTTCGGAATCTGAGCCCTTTCCATCCGATCATTCTGCTGAATCTGATAACGAAAATAATGGTCAGTAGAATTGGGCATCGATATAATTTTGCGGACCTTGTAATGAACAAAGAATTCATTAATGTCGCCGTTATTCTATTAAGATATAATGTATATTCAGGAAAGAAATACAGAAAGGTACATTAGTTGCCAAATCTTTGCATACAATACATTGTTTGTTTTTGTTTTTATGACGTTTCTTCATTTTCTTTTTCGGTTGAAAGCAAACTACATTAATCAAATGGCAACGCAGTAGACGTTTGCAACTTCATTCTCAGTCAGAGTCTCCCAACGACTAAATTTCATAATTCAAACTTATTTAAGATTTTAAGATTATGTATTCTATGGACAAGATTTGAGGGTGGAGAATATTAATCCTCATCAGAGGAGAACTATAAATCTGTTAACTTGTTTGTAAGTATTAAGAGTAATGCAAATATGCTAATGCATATTTAATGTCAATATTCCTTATTTAATGTTTAATTTTATCTTAAATGTAGAATGATGTATGGGAAGATTTTGTCTTTAGTGTAACTTATAAATTAAAAGTTTCATATTAGGTATAAAAATCATTCATAATAATTAATATGCAAAAGTTTTATAAAACAATATGAATGCACTTTACTTTAAAAAATGTATGGTTTTTTTTCAAACTTCACATCTTTAAATAACAATAAGTTATTGTAAATGAAAATATTGATGATATCAATATCTTGAAATGCAATTTATTTTAAATAATTTATGATGAATCTTGTAATAATCATAAAGATATGGATATTTCAAAATATTTTTATGTACATCTCTTTTATATATAGTATTTGTATATATTAATATTCGTATTGATATATATTAATATTTGTATTTTTTTTTAATTATGGGTATCCGCACGAAGCTCGTATCCAAAAATGTTGCAATGACATCACGCAAGCGGAAAAAAACAAAGACGTGCACACACGTCTAAATATTGGTATGAGCTTCTGCTTTGGCAATGCCGATTGTCCATGTTGGTGAGTTGATGTGGACAAAATAAGCATGTACGCGCTATTTTATAACCACGTCAACAGGTGCGCCCACGTGTTATTAATCCATATGCAAAACTAGGTGTGCACGCATACATAAAACTAGGCGTGAATGTGTTATTAATGCGTGCGCTAACGAGTGCACGCTCCTGTGTTTTTTAATAAAAAAACAGTCTGTGGGTATGTTTCACAATAACAAACCCGCAAGCAAGCAGTGAAGAACTTCGAGCCACGCGAGCATATTCTGGATTACCCAACGACCTCCCACTCAACATCAAACTCAACCTCCACTCCATTGCTGCCAGTGCCTCTAGGTATGTGCTCAACCATTCCTTTTTTTGTAGTTTTTTTTGTTGTTGTTTTTTGTTTTTCATTACAATTTTAAATTTAAAAAAATTACAATCAATTAAAAAACCAACAAATTTTCATTGCAAATATTACACTTAACAAAATGTGAAACACACCACAACCATCATAGGAAACCAGCAAAACCGAACCATCAAACGATAACATTAACATTGGAATGGACAATGAACCTGATGATGAACCATTTGAAAACTCTGAGGGCGAATTACATCAAGATTTAAAGCAATTAAGGGTCTTAAGAGATGATTTGAAGAGCACCAAGGAACCCTCTCGGGTTTCCTTGGATACATCATTGAATATATCAACATTTCCCATAGTGAGATAACTAATTTGATCGAAGATAGGGCTCCAATAAGGGACAACTATTCCACCGGGATATCAAAAGAACAAATTAAAGACCTCAACATCACAAAAGCACAATTGTACACCAAATTCATAGATCCCAGGATAGGGAAGCCTCCAGATGTGAGGAAGAGACTGGTTTGCATGGACTGGTGTAATTACCAGCCATGGAGAGCTAACTGGAGAAAGAGATGGTTTATGGTGTTTTATAGGCCCCCATGCAATAATTTGGAGCTCCCAGAGTATTTTCTTAGGAAATTGTGGGCTGAGTTTAAGCTAGGCTACCATGTCAATTATTTTGACATCAGTGAGTTTCAGGGTGTCGATCTTGTCTCTGCCAAAGATCGACCTCAGGCCCACCACAACACACTCAGAGGACCACCTGCACCCAGGCGAGATCCAAAACCCCCTCATCAGCCCCCTGGGTTTGGTAGCGGCCTAGATGATATTCATGACTCTGTTAGACATGCCACACATCATCTTCTTAGACATATGACATTTGTGGTTATGTCTTCACAAAGCCGGGAGGACAACGATGAGACACACACTACTGCACGGTCTATGGGTGGTGGCTGGGACAAACCAGGTACAAGTGGAACCCAGGGAGGGCTATCTAGCTCGACTGGAACAATGACACATCGATGTTCTCACTATGGTCATTCTTGCCATGGTCTTACGCAGCAGCATGCCACATAGAGCTACATGGACCAGGTTAGCTATTCTTGCATTTAATGTTCAATATTTATTGTATGTTATTTGATATCGTATTTCTTAATTACGCGCATAGGTGTTTTATTTAAACATTGGGGTTGAGTTCAGGTGGATGAATTTTAATTTTCCAAAAAATGAGTGGCTAGATATCATTGATGCTGGAATGTTCTTCGTCTTATGTACAAATCAATGCTTTAAATTCAACGATTTAATTGGGATGCAACTTTTTTCCAGTTACAAATAATTATTAATAACAAGAATTCAAAAAAATTAATTTACCTCCACCTAAGTTTGGGCAATTTCAATGGATCCATGCTGTCAGTCACGGCTGTGGAATCCCAATAGCTCCAATGGCTCCACTAACCTGGTAAATGAAACCCTCAACTGGTTTCTAATCATGCCTACAGCCATTACAGAGGCGTTTTGAATCAACCAACCTTCTGCCACATCGGTTCACAATTCATCAACCAACCTCCTGCATTTAACATAGTACGGAGCGTAACGAATCCCATAATGAATCACCACAACACCAATGATTAGAGTTACAGTTAAAGTCGAGATGCAATTATCATAACTGTTAAGTGGGAAATTACCCTATAACCGCAACATCACCTTAAATATCAAGACGGTCCTTGTGGCTCTTTCTCTCTGCCGAACACCTTCATATGCATCACCTTTGTTCGCAAATCACTGAATATAGTCAATCAGTTGCATCAACTTCAGTATCTGTAGCTCATGCACAATAGCATAAGCGATGGCGTTACGAAACCCAACATAGTCACAAATCACTGAATACAGTCGGTTGGCTAAATCGATTCAAGTATTTGCAACTCATGCATAGTAGCATAAGCGATGGCATTACGGAAGACAATAGAGCCTCCTTTCATTTTTTCTTTCACTCATGGTGTGCACAGGGTAAGCTTCATCCTTCAAGAGTCCCAACACGCGTTGTCCATTACTAAGAGATGGGACTGGCTCCTATTCAATTGAATCAACCAATCTAGGTCGACTTCAAGCTTTAGACCTTTGGCATCTCGAGGTCATGGCATCCATTATGCCAGCATGAATATTAGTGTAATGCATTCGGTTTGAAATTGGAAAACCATGAGCATGCTTACCAAATGCCCATGAAGCTCATGGTGATTTGATCACCCTATTGTCATAAACAAGTCAACATCATTGTTTTATGATTACAGTAATGCTGACACTTCCTCATTGGAGAGTTCAATATAGTACGATAATCTTTATCAAAATGGTTTTTTTTATTTATTTAGAATACCTAGTTCCAGCATGTACAGATTCCTATTTCTTGATGCTATTTTACCTTACATTAAGCTCGGAATTTTAGGTTTGGATGGTTTTTTTATGTACTTTGATCTTAACTATAAAAATTTGGCTCTCGGGGCTCAATCCTTGAACTGGTAATTTTGTGTAGTTTTGGTTTATCGATCATTATGTTAGATCCTTGAACTGGTAATTTTGTATGCTCGACTGATTGAGATAGAATGACTGAATGTTAGATATGCTCGACTGATTGAGATAGACTGATTGAATGTTAGATATGCTCAACTGACTGAGATAGACTGATTGAATGTTAGATATGCTCGACTGATTGAGATAGATTGATTGAATGTTAGATATGCTCGACTGATTGAGGTAGAATGACTGAATGTTAGATATGCTCGACTGATTGAGATAGAAGGACTGAATGTTAGGTATGCTCGACTGATTGAGATAGGATGACTGAATGTTATATATGCTCGACTGATTGAGATAGAATAATGAATGATAGATATGATTACTAATTAAGGGAAAATGATTAATGAAATATATACTCGATTGACTGAGAAATGATGATGAATAATGAAAATGATGAATGTTCGATTGACTCAGACATGATGATAAATGATGAATAATTTGTATGCTCGACCTACTGAAATACTAGAATGAATGATGAAAATATTTTATAGTGCAACGCTACTAATGTGCACTTGAGTGTGTGTAGTGGCAGGTAAGATGATTTATCGACTGACCCACAATGGAATTATAGGGGTCGTAAGAATGGAAAGAACACATTGGGGTAGGACGATAGATTTTCGACCCTGGGATAGCAATCCACGCAGGGGTAGGAAGTCGTTTCAACTCACCCAAGGAAGCCTGTGTCGTACGAGCGAGGCCATAACGACCTGGTCGCGTATGATGAGTTGAGGGGCGTATGGTAAGGAGGACCTTATCCCTCAACAACCCTTAGTCTCCAAGAAGCATAGTTGGAAGGTCGAGGTGAAGATTCCCGATTGCTACGCAGTACTCCCCATGAGAAGAAAGAAAGAGATTGTCAGAAGGGCCTGCCGAAGAGGTACCTAGACAAAATAAAAATTAGGAAAGGAAAAGAAATGAAATATATTAGAAAATATTTTTGAATATAATAATTGTTTATTTTCGAATATAATATTTCCTTATGTTTAGGATAAAATATTCTTTTGTTTTAAAAGAAAAAGAAGAGAAAAGAAAAATTAGAAAACATTTTTTAAATATAATATTTATTTATTTTTCGATTAAAATATTTCTCTATTTTTAAGGAAAAAGAAAAGAAAAGAAATACATTGGAAATATCTTTTGAGTAAATATTTTTGTAATTTGAATAAAATATCTTTTTTAAAGAAAAAAAATTGAAAATATATTTTTGAATAAATATTCTTTTATTTTAAGAATAAGAAGAAAAGAAAAGAAATAAATTAGAAATATTTAGAATAACATATTTTCTTCTTTTATAAAAGAAAAAGAAAAGAGAATATAGAATAAACATGTGTCTTCTACAACGGCTATAATTTAGGAATTAAGTGCACACTCGAAATAGAAACACTCACCTTGCATTAATTTAGGAATTAAGTGCACACTCAGGATAGAAACACTCACCTTGCATTAATTTAGGAATTAAGTGTACACTTGGGATAGAAACACTCACCTTGCATTAATTTAGGAATTGAGTGCACACTCAAGATAGGGGGAAACACTTGTAATTTAAAAGTAAATAATTAATAAAATCTGAAACGGAAATGAAGGAGGTGTATCGAAACTTTTGGCTAGTGTTTTCTTACGACCCCATTAGCTCGGAGGTTCGGGGTGAAGGAGAGTAACGCCGATATGGTAGGGTGGTCAACCGAGGGGTCGCTTGGTAAAATCGGCAAGGCTGGAAGCGACTCGGGGAAGATCGATGACCGTACATACAAGGACTTCGTCAATAGAGTGCTCAACTACCGTCGAAAGGTATAATGTTTCATTTTTATGTACAAGATGAGTTTATGTAATTTTATTTATGGTTTTATATTAAATTTCAAGTTACTTTTAATTTTCATATGCCGTTAGTTCTATTTTGGAAGTCTTTTTGGGGTACCCAAAATAGGGTCCCTACAATCATGAAGTGGCATTAAATTCGTTCAATTGAATGCTACAAAGGATCCATCCGCTCATTCTAATTTCTAATTTATGACAATTACAAATAATTTCTAATTTCTTGCAATCTTCTTTTCAGGTATGTAGATCATGAATGCTACAGAGAAGCTGTGGACTCCATCTCCATCCGTTCTAAAGAATTTTTTGATAATTATAGGTTCCTTTGTCTACTTGATCGGTTGTTTTCTTCCTCTATATATTGTTTAAATATAATCAATTTTCTTGTTGAAAAGTTTTTTCCAAAGTACAAAAATTGTGTATTTAGAATAGGGAAATTATGGTTCGAATATGGAAGGAACCCATTTAGGTTTTTCCTTCTTTGTACTAGTTATCGTGTATACTTATTTTTCCATAAAAAAATCTGAATATAGAATACATTGAGACGATAATATTATATACAAAGTCCACTTTATATAAAATATTAAATATGCTTTGCGGATTTTCTATATTTTTAATCTTATTAAATGCTTAAATTTTTATTAATCTTATCAAATGCTTAAATTTTTAAATGTAATTCTAGAAAAACCCTTTCAATACATTATTAACTTGAATTCATAAATTCGGGATGTCTGTTGATAATTTTTTCTAAAATATTAATAAATTACTGTTATATTTTAATTCAAGACTCTACCCTAATTAAATTATGAATTTTATGTAATTTTTTATATCAGCGAAAAGAAAGCCCGTGTCAAAGTCATTGTGCTCCTGTATAAAATTGTTATATCATGTATAAACTATTTTTTTAATCTATTCAATTTACGTAAAGACTTACCAATTCTACTTACTTTGATTATTTAAAAAAAAAACAGTACTTATTGATTTTAGTCCAACGACTTCAATAATTAAAAAATTCATTTTAATCTAAAAATCCTCAAAGGTGGCCAACGTGTACTGACTTTAATTAGTTAAAACTGGTTTTGGTTTTTAATTTGTAATCGACATTGTCACAGCCATGATGTCACCAATTTACATAAGTTGTTTTTTCACAGCTACTTACGTCACTTAAAACATAAATAAACATTACCAATAAACTCAAAAATATTATAATCGTTGTACTCATTTGAATGCATTAATTTTAATATGCTTTTCTTATTATTAATATTTTATTTTTATATTAAATTTTATTTTTTTCTTATGCAACAATCTTAATATATATATTTTTTTATTTTTATATAAACATATATATGTTTGGATATTTAAATGTAAAAGTTATAATTGACATGCTCTAAGTCATCTTAAGTTAATTGAATAAACAAATATTTATACAAGCAAACTTTCATATATATATATATATATATATAAAAGTTTGCTTGTATAAATATTTTTTTATTCAATTAACTTAAGATAATGAAATAATTAAAATATTTCATTATTAATTAACCTGATAACTTAGAGCTGTCATTATAAATAAAAGAGAATAAATTATGTATTTTTTAATATACATTGTTATTATAAATAATACAATGTGGAATGAATAAATTATTAAAAAAAAATTATAATTTTTTTTAATAAATTATTAAAATATATAATATATTAATACATATTTACTAAATATTAAACAATCAATATTTTAATGTTAAAATATTGATATATCATTTTAAGACCAAAATTTAACATTAACATATTGATTGTTTAAATTTTAGTAAATATGTACTAATAATATTATATATTTTAATAATTCATTAAAAAAATCGATAAATTTTTTTTTTATAAAATATTCATTCAACATTGTATTATTTATAATAACATTGTATATAAAAAAATACATAATATTATTCTCTTTTATTTATAATGACAGCTCTAATTTATCAAGGTTAATTAATAATGAAATATTTTAATTATTTCGTAATACATTATTTATTATTTAATATATAAGTAATTTTTTCAAGACCAAATAATATTAATACCAGATAATATTAATGTTGAATTATAATAACATCAGTATTTAATGTTAACAATAAAATCAAAGTAATTAATTTAATATAAATTAATATTAACACTAATAAAGATCAATATTAAATTTTTTATTATTGATATTAATAATATTATTAAAAATTAATATTAATACAAGTATTTAATATTAAGATTAATGTTTAATAATATACAATGATATTAATGTTTAAGGTTAATATTAATACATAAAAAATTGTTTTAATATAAAACAATATTAATAATATTGATATTAAAACTAATATAAATATTAATTTCAAATATTAACAATGATTAATGATGACATTAATATTGATAATATGATGTAATCTTAAATTTTTATTATTTATATCATTAATTATATTATTAAAATTGTATATTAATACAAGTGTTTAATTTAATATTAAAGTTTAATATCAATAATAATGTTTAATGATATCAAATAAAATTTATATTTAAGGTTAATGTTAATGCATAGAGTTGTTTCAATATAAAACAATATTAACAATATATTAGTAATGTTAATATTAAAACTATCATTAATATAAATCTAAAAAATTAATAATGTTTTCATTAATATTAATGATAGGAAATATTAATATTAATGCTAATATAAATATTAATAATTTTGATCATTATTATTACCATTGTTAATAATGTTTATTAAACTTTTTCATAATGTATTATTTAATATTATGAATCATATAAACCATACTAAACAATGGTCAATACGTTTGTTATTAGTAGCCATGTTTTTAATATTAAACAATTGTATTAATGTTAATATAAATTAGTGAAAATATCAATATTAAAATAACATTTTATTAATGATATTAATAATATCATTAATTATATTATTAAAATTTAATATTAATACAAGTGTTTATAATTAAGATTAATATTTAATATCAATAATAATGTTGAATAATATATAATAATATTAATGTTTAAGTTTAATATTAATGCATGAGGAGTTATTTTAGTATAAAACAATATTAATAATGTTGAATATTGAAACTAATATAAATAACAATGTTGCCATTAATACTAATAATAAGGTGTAGTCTAAAGTATCAATTATATTAATCAATCATATTTTTAATATTAAACAATTTTATTAACATTAATGGTTAACTATGAACATTTATGGTTAACCATAGTAAACCATGAAGAACCATGGTCAACCAAATGGGAAACCTTAATGAAAAATGATGAACCATTAGTCAATTATGGCTAAACAAAGTGAGTCGTAGTCAACCATTGTCATCCATAGTACACCATACACAACCATGGTCAACCATCACCAACCATTGTCAACCATGGTCAATCATAGCTAACCATAGTCAACCATAGTTAATTTTGCAAGACATGGAAAGACATTATTATCCATGGTCAAACAAAGTCTACCATAGCAAACCATGGTCAACCAAACCTAGCAAAATTCAACCATGGCCAACCATAAACAACCGTATTAAACCAAAATCAACCATAGTCAACCATATTATAATTATAATCAACCATATGATTTTGAAGTCAACCCTTATGCCAACCAAAGCTAACCATAGTCAAACAAAGTCAACCATATTCAACAAAAGTCAACCAATAGTGAAATTAAAATCAACCATATGATTTTGAAGTCAACCCTTTTGTCACCCATAATTAAGCCAACAAGTCAGCCATAGTGAACCATATGATATTAAAATCAACAAGAGTTAACCATAGTCAATTAAAGTTAACTAAAGCGAGCCATGGTCAACCAATTTTTTTTTTTAAAGTCAACCATTGTCAACAAAAAGTCCAAAGTCAACCAAAGTTAATTTTAGTTAACCCAAGTCAACCATAGTCAACCAAATTCAAGCATGGTCAACCAAAGTCAACCATTGTTTATGAAAGTTAAGCATAGTCAACTAAATTTAATGATTGTCAACCATGGCCAAACATAATCAGCCATAGTCAACCATTCTCAACCATAGTTAAGCAATGGTTGACCATTGTCAACAAAAGTCAACCATGGGAAACCATAGCCAACCATAGCAACCCATGGTCAACCAAAGTTAATCATGGTCAATCAAAGTCAACCATGGTCAACCAAAGTCATCCATGGTCAACCAATGTCAACCATAGTGAACCATGGTAAACCATAAATAATCATAGTCAACCAAAACTAACCATGGCCAAGCACAGTCAACCATGGTTGACTATAATCAAACATGGTTAATTAAAGTCGACTAAGGTAAACCAAAGTCAACCATGGTCAAATATGGTCAACCATAGTCAATCGTGTTCAACCATAATCAACCATGACCATCCAAAGTTAACTATGTTCAACCTTAAGCGATCATGGTCAACTAAAGTCTACCATGTTCAATCAATAGTTAACTAATAGTTAATCAAAATCTACCATGTTTAACCAAAACTCAACTATGGTCAACCATGGTCAACCAAAGTCCACCAAAAGTTCACCATGGTCAACCAAAGTCAACAATAGTAAACTAAAGTCATCCAATGCCACCCACTATCAACCAAAGTCAACCATGGTCAACCAAAGTGAACCATAGTCAAACAAAGTTATCCATAGTCAACCAAATTCAATAATAGTAAACAAATAGTGGAATTATAATCAACTATATGATTTTAAATTCAACCCTTATGTCACCCATAATCAACCCAACATGCCAACCATAGTCAACCATATGATATTAAAGTCAACCAATGCCAACAATGGTCAACCATAATTTATCATGGTGAGACACAATTACCCAAGTCCAACCTAAGTCAACCACATTCGACTGAAGTCAACCAAAGTCAAAAGTCGAACAACGTCAACCAATAGTCAATTACGACCAAACAAATTTAACCATAGTCAGCCATAATTAATCTGTTAACCATAGTCAAATTTAAACAAGGTTTACTAATACACAATTATGGCTAAACAACGTCACCCATAGCCAACCAAAACTAACCATGGGAAACCATAGTCAACCACAGTCAATTACTCAACAAAAGTCAAGCATAATCAAACAAAGTCAACCATAATAAATGAAGGTCAACCATAACCAACCAAAGTCAATTATGACCAACAAAAGTAACCCAAGGTCGACCATAGTCAACCATGGTGAACCTTAATCAACCATGATCAATTGAGTCAACTAAATTAAACCATAGTAAACCTTAGTAAACCATGGTCAACCATAGTCAACCATATTCCACCATTGTCAACTAGGAGTCAATTAATTCCAAACTAAGTCAACCATACTCAACCATGGTCAACTAAAGTCAAGCATGGATGTCTAGGGTCAACGATAATCAACCATGGTTAATTAAAGTCAACCAAAGTCAATCATAATCAATTAGTCAACCAAAGTGAAACATAGTCAAACAAAATAAAGATAATCAACCATGGTTAACCAAAGTCAACCACTTAATAATTAAGTAAAGTCAAACTTATTAAAGTCAACCACTTAATAATTAAACAAAGTCAAACATATTAAAGTCGATTATTAAACATATTATTAATACTAATATGGCTTAATTATTAAGGGGTTTATATAATAATTAAATAATAAATGATCATGCCTATCATAGTTAAGCATGGTCAACCAAATTCAACCATAGTCGTTATATTTAATTATTATATTTATTATTATTTAATTAATATTATTAATTTTGTGTCCATAATATTGTTTTTAATAACATAATAATAATAATTCACCAAACCTAACCAGCAGGTCGACTGTCAACTAGCAATCCATATTAATAATTGATATGACTTATATACGTCGATCGACGTATATCAACCATAGACCACACATAGTATATTTAACTTTGAATTACACATTGTTGAATTTATTTGTTTTGATGTACAGTTATTCAGGGCAGAGTCTCCATTCTCCAGGTGGGATGACATTGGTTCCTTCGACCTAGACCAATCAATGGTAGTAGTGGAGGAGATTGCGACACCTTACACACAAGTAACTTCTTTACTTTGAATAATTGGATCCATTTATAAGTAATTTATGTTCAGTAATTAAATATCTATCTCCCTATTCTTGCATCTTGCCTTCCTTTCTAACACAAATTAGTTAACACTGAGTAACCATTTTTTTTATTAGCATCGTCTAAAACTAAAATCAAAATGAATAATTCTCATAAAACATGTCTATCATATTATCATCGGATTTTACAATTGTGTTTATCATATTGTCTAAATTATTGAGAGCTATAAATTCATATAATCCATCTAAACAAGAATGAAACCTTATAAAATATGAAAACCTAAGAAAACTAGACATGTGTTCATGTTCCCTTTAGGCGTCCTTTGTTCTCCATTTTCAACTTCTTTCATTTATGATGCTACCTGTGCTTATTTTATGTCTTCATAATCACCAAGATCCTGTTGAACTGCAAAGTCTTTTGGATGAATACCATTCATTCAACATATGGAAACTATAGGGTGTAATGTTACAAGGCATTTCTAAATATGTAGCCAACTTCTCTAACCTTTCACTTGTTGGGCCTGTCCCAAGTGCGGCATTTTTGTGCAAGACAAGTTTTGGAATTGCGGAGTTAAGCGTAGTTCAGTTGAAGACTTTTTGGTACAAGTCAGTTTTGGCGAGCTACAAAATACAACGTTGTGAGAAGATACCGCTGCGATGAGCTCGATCTATGGAGATCCGACAAGGAAGAAGGTTGAATGGAATATGGCACACATTCTGGTTAGACCATCGGTGGTATACTTTTGGTAAAGATGCTCCATGATTACCAAGCGATGGGTAAGGAGTGAAGCAGAGGAAAGCGACTGGTCACACATGCAAGGAACCACTACATGAATCGGCCACATAAGGTCATTAGAGGGGGAATGGCTCGGTGAAAGCGACCTATTGGCATGCGCGTGACAGGGAAGTTGATAGCGACGTGACCATGTGTAGAGGATGGCCACGACGGAATATTTGCTACCAGAAGCCAGCAAATCTGGTTAGCTAAAAACCGCGACAGCTTTGGAAAACCTTAGGGTTTTTCTCAGCTATTTTAAAGACATGACCTACGAGCATGATCTATAAAATGGGCATATTTTGTAAGGAAGAGGGTTGTTGTTTTGTTGTTTATTGATCAGTATTGAGAAATATTCTAAGTGTAAAGAATGAATAGATATCCGTTGGGATACATTTTTGTAAAGGCTCTGCAAGCTGTATGTGCAGAGGCCTATTGAGAGAGAAGAGAGTCTATAGCTGAGTGTGCAGACTGGAACTGTTTTACCCTTCCCAAATACTAATACAACAGCAGTTCCTGTGGACGTAGCTCCCATCCTGGGGGTGAACCACGCTAAATCTTATGTAGTGTGATTATTTGTGTGTTTTGCACTTGTCTGTTTGCTTACAATGAATGCTTGAATTCTCATTTATTAGATGATATGTTCATGCTTTTATATGTGTTTGCCATCAAAAGGAGATGGGAATAATATGTTAAGTATTACATGTATGGATGAATGTTGAATGTGCACTATTTCCAAGTTAATGAATGCATAAGTCATTTAGATAAGCACCTAAGTAGGAGAGTTCACGCCGTGCGAATCCCTTGAAGCCCGCACCGAAAATGCGCAGAGCAGTATAGTTCATCCCGTTGCATAAGTCATAAGACTAAATAATATAAGGCTTTAGATGGATGAATAAAGCACTAAGTAAAGATATCAATAGGGGTTAAGTCCTAAGAGGAAGTGTATAAGTTAGTTGCATTGTCCTGTCGATTGAATCCTATCCGAACCGCACCGTCCTTGGATGCGCTGGTGGTGCAATCATATTAGCTTGTAGAAGTGTTAACCACGACGAAGGTGATTGTCATGCAGTCCTTAGTCCGTAGCGTGAGCCCCGCAGCACGCTAATCATTAGATTTGTTTAAACAACTCATCACGTAGCTGTGGAAACCAAATTGTGCAGCTCCCCCATAACTTCACCTCGGGTGAGACCTTGGTCTGTTCGCAAATTGTTTCCAAAACGGCCGGTGAAAAGGGGTTTTGTTGGTTCCTTGAACCACGAAGAACCTGGGTCTACATTGGAAACCTCTATAACAATTATTTAAGCCAAAAAATGGTTATGTTGCTGCGCTAAGAATGCGTGATGAGTTGAAATCATGATGTGCGATGATGAAGAAGCTTCGTTGCGTATTGAATTTTGGCATCCAGACAAGAAAGAAATCTGGGCTTGGTGTGACAAGACAGATAGAGATTTTGCAAGGAAAGAAAATAGGCACCTGCATCTCTCTAACGTTCATTGGTTGAACAAATACCTGTGGAAATATATTCATGAAGTATTTTGGGCATCTTTTGGAAATGAGCTACACAAGTGGTTGTCAAGGCTTGCAGAGCGCAGAAACTGTGCCCCACGAGAAGCACCCACCGAGTGGACACCAGAGCTCATTGAAAGGCTCAAAGCAATAGATAGCCCATTCACGCAAGCAATCGAATTCTGGGTTGACAGTACACTATAGAGCTTCGTGATGTAGTTCGTTGTGGACATGCTCAAGTCCTACACAGCAGCCGAAGCATATTTTTTCAAGGGTTTCAAAGGTAAGTACCTGAACAACCTCAGTTTATACATTAAAATGCTTTTACCTGAGAAAGGCGTTTTTAGAATGCAGTGAAATTTTTGAATTTGTAATGGTTGGCATTTATAGTGAGTCTGGCGAGGAGACACATAATTTGAGAAGTGGAAAAAGATATAAATATACGCCTAAGAAGACTTCCAGTGGACATGGAATCCACGTAGACATTGATTCACAAGCCAAACCTGATAGCCAAACTGCACCTCCATCTTCCACCTATCATCCTATTACTCTGCAGAATCCACCGGTTGTGAATACCACGCCTCCCATTGCAAAAAATCCACCAGATCAGAACCCCCTTAGTTGTGAATATCCCTAGAACTCAGAACATTCCGGATCAGAAATTTCCGCGCAATACTACTTTTATTTTTACTGCTCAGTAACCTACACAGAACCCTACGCCACCTAGAAGACGTGTGAATGATGATATTAAGCTGCCGATATTCAAAAGAATGGGTCTAGATGACCTTGAGCAACATTGGTTTCTATGTGAAGCTATATGGAGTGTTAAGGAAGTCGAGGATGATGTTGTCAAGCGAGCGCAGCTCATCACCACCTTTAGAGATAGAGCGTTGAATTGGTTCATGAATTACTCACATGGAAAACAAAGAACCTTACTAGAGATTAAGGCTGCACTCTTAGCAAAATTTAAGAAGCCGAAGTCAGAATCACAGTGTATCACCAAGTTAAAAGAAATCAAGCAGAAACTGAATGAGACAGTCTGGGAATTTGACGAGAAATTCAAGACACTATTGGACCAAGTAAGCTTCGCTATAGCACCACAACAGAACCAGGAATGGTTTATAGCCGTGTTGTTTCCCTTTATCAGACTACCGTTGATGCAGCAGAAAGTGGCTTTGCAGGCAGAATCCTTGGAAATCGTGACGAAGTTAGAAGCTTCACCTATTGGAGAAACTAGAACTAGGATATCTCATATTCAGACCTAGTTGGCTACCCTGACACTACAACTACAGGATATGAAGAAAGGAAAGCAAGAGAGACAAGAAGTCTGGTGTACAGGATGTAAGAGGGAAGGACACACTAAGGATCATTGTCCTTTATTCCAAGAATTCCTTAACATGGGTGCACCAAACCCATTAAATCAGAACCAAGGGCCATGGTGTGAAATCTGCAGAACTAGAGGACAACGGCCAGAGGACTGCTACTTAATCCAAAAATATGTAAGAACACCTAAAAACCTATATTACAATTTCTATAAGTTAGTTGGGAATGATGAGTCCAATTTCCGCGCATATGAGCTCTTGTTGGCAAGGAAGAAAGATATTGAGCATATATATGGAGGAGTATACAGAGTTCGAGAAGAGACTTCGCAGAAACAAGATAATATGTAGCATGATCAGGGACCATACAGAGGCCGTGGAGGATACCGTGGGAGAGTAAGGAATGCTGACCCAGCGCAAGGAAGAGGTCGAGGTCAATTAATCTATTATAAATATGGCCAACCAGGTCATGTATCTAAATATTTTACCAACCCATGCACTACGTGTAGTTACTGTAAATATTTCGATCATGATATTGAAGACTTTCCAGTGCTAGCGGCAGAAATCCAAAAAAGAAAACAAGATGTCTCTAACCCAAACGTTCAATTGATCACAATAGAGAGGAGGCCTGCAGATCCAAGTATCAATGTAGTGATACGAAGTGGTGCTACGACAGGGAAAGATAGAGGAGCAGAAGCTTCAACTTCTAGAAACTTTAACACTAAGCAAACCCCTCTTGAAACAATATGGATAAGAAGAGCTAGTGGGAAAGAACCTCCTTTCCACTTGGAGAAAAACAAAGAAATATTTGAAGAAGCGCGGGATATCCTCAAAGAGTCAGCACCTAGGTCCCCAAGAATCCCGTTGCGTAGTGAAATACCACATATAGAAGATATGCCGGCTTCTTATGACAAAACGAGCGCCACAACAAAGATAGGCACCTCTGTTGTGTAGTTCCTAAGGAGCTGCATGAAGTTGCTGAAGAGTGCAGATGCCATAGCGGAGTTGCAAAAACTGTTAAACTAGTATGAGCCATAGAGCGAGATGGAGACTATCGATAGTGCAGTTCACCAGATCAAGAAACACAAAAGATCAGTCCGAGAAATGAGGCTCAGTGCACAGATAAGAGACTATGAGATGGATGAGATCATCATTGATCTGAGATCTGAAGTAAATGTCTTAACTAAACAGACATGGCAGCAGATGGGGAGACCAAAGCTGTTATGGTCACCTATCCAGTTGAGAATGGCCAAACAGGAGAAAGTCATACCTTTTGGAAGGTTAGCCAATGTTATTGTTGATATTGATGGAGTGCAATGTTATGCAGACTTCGAGGTTATCGAGATTGTGGATGATAGTCAGCCATATCCAACACTATTGGGTATAGACTGGGAAATGGATATCCTCATCATCATAAACTTGAAAACAAAGAAGATGATCTTCGAAAGAAAGCATCTCAGGTTCATCACTTCTAGGATATTTAGACACTTAGGAGTTAGTTAAGATCAACTTGTGTAATATTTCTGTTAGGGAAAGTGTGTTTCTTTAGTATGCATTAGTATGCATTTGTAAATACTTAATCCGACGGTCACGATATATTCCCGACATAGAGTGATTCGACGGCTCAACTTCTCTTAAATCATACCTCCCCTTGAGCTGTGGCTTAACACCCGATTGGTCCATGATCTCTATTTAAAGAGCATGGAGGGTCATTGGAAAGTTGATCGATTATGAGAAGTTCATTTGTCACTTTCTTTCTTTGCATAATAAATTGTCCCATAGAAGCTATTTGGCCGAGGCCGTGGAGTGTTTCCCTCAAGAGGGTTTGGTTTTGTGATCTATTTGTGTAAGTGGTTACTCTTGGTGTTTGGTCCTTTGGTAGTAGTTTGTGTACCCGAACATGGTGTTAACACCCAAAAAGTGCTCACTAGCTCATTTCCCTATTCACATGACCCATTTGTCGACTTTTTCACCATCTGAGCCTCTGAAACCAACAAAAGGTCACCAAAAGACCTTAGTACACCCCTTTTTCCCACTCAAAAAGATTATTTTTCCTGAAAAGCATAAAAAAAACCCTCAAAAAGGGTCCAAATTCCCAAAAATATTAAAAAGGGAATTAAAATATTAATTTTATTCAAAAAAGGAAAAAGGAGGGAAAAGTACCTAAACCATGTTGGTCAATACCATTTGGTTTCCACAAAACCACAAATGGTATTCCCCACCACCAAAACCTATAAAAAGGTGGTAGGGGCTCCTCATTTCACATCCATCCATTATCTCATCCTCATGCTGCCGAAATCTCCCTTGAGTATTTTGGCCATTGTTAGCAAACTTGGAGAAGGAGACCTCTTGGAGATTGGAGCTACTTATCTTGGGAGTTTCTCTACATCAACCTTCACCATTGGAGGTATTACTATTGCAAGCATTAGCTTGCCCCATTTTTAAATACAAATTTATTCTTTCACATTTTCTTGTTCTTGTTTTTAAAATATTTTCATTATTTGCTTATATTCTTGCATAGATCCATGATTAGTTTTTTTTAGATTAGTTTCTTGTTTAATTCTATTGAAACTGTTGCTACTAGTTAGCAGGTGCCCATAGCACTAAGCCTGGTTGCAAAACCAGGCCAACAGTTTTTGGGGACTCCGCTGTTTTTTGAACAATAGATCTCTAGTTTTGCTTTCAATCTTAGTTTTTTATTAGTTTTTAGCCTTTAGATCCATAGATCTGCCATCCTAGATAGCAGATCCATTGTTTCTCTAGTTTTTGGCCCCATCTATTGCCATTAATAGCCCGAAATTATCAATTTTCGGGTTCGTTTTTCGGCTTCCGCGCACGGCTTTCGCCTCGCGGTTTTCTGCCTGACACTCGCGCGGCTCATCGCGAATTTTTGGCTTTTTTTTCGCGCGGTTCCCCGCGGCTTCGCGGCCTATTTCCGCGCTGCACAGCGCGGCTTCGCGGTCATTTTCCGCGCAGCTCATCGCGATTGTGCGCCGAAATTCCGCGCTGCACATCGCGGCTTCACGGTCAAAACCCGCGCTGCCCTTCGCGACTGTGCGACAGAAACCTACGCGGTCCATCGCGACTTTTAGCCCAAAACCCGCGCGGTCCATCGCGACTTTTAGCCCAAAACCCCCGCGGTCCATCGCAACTTTTAGCCCGAAACCCGCGATGTGATTTTTTCGCCGCGCGGCTCAATTTTCAAACGACCATATCTCCCTCTCCCGAACTCCGTTTGAAACGATTTTTTTTTTCAAATTGGGTGTTTGCGATCAAGGAATCCAAATATGCTATTATATTTAAGAAATTTTTCATAGAAATTTATCTAATATTTTATTTTAGTTTTATTTATCACTTCAGTTCACCCATTTTGGCCCATATTTTCCAGTATTAAAATTCCAACATTGTTTACAGCCATAAATTTTTTTTTTTACTATTTAAATGGACATCTAGAAAGTCTTTTTAAAAATTTTCAAGAAAGTGAAAGAAAGACTTATTTTGCAATTTATCTAGGTTACAAAAATTTCCTGTTTACTTCTTTAAAAATCTTGCCCTTGGCAATTTCCTTGAAAAGAAAACCATTTATTTCTTCAAAGAAGTCTATTATTTGCTTTCATGATTCAAAAGATCCTTTGTTTTTTGAGTTAATTTTGCAAAGCATTTAATTTCCATTTATTGAAAAAAGTCATAAATATTTGCTTTTTATTTTTAAAAGATCCTTTATTTTTTGAAAATTTTCTATAAAGCATTTACTTCTTTCAAGTTCAGTTTACAATACCACACGTCCACCCACTCAAACACTTAATTGAACTGAGCTTTAAAACTTAACATAATTTCAACACACTTTTAACCTCACTTGGGGAACACTAAAAGAACTTTGTAGCTAGGTAGTATTGGGGGGATAGGTGTTCCAAAAACACCCCTCATTTATTACATCTGAGACATAGAAGTTGTCCATTTAGGGAGCTAAAATCTCTTAGTATTTATTGGCGCGGTCACAACCGATTTGTGGGAAGGCCTCTCCCCTAGGAGGGTTGAAGTCGCGAGGATGGTTTCGGAAGCCTGAGTGGAATACTGAAATCCATTCAGTAACCGAAGGGCTACCATTCGCAGTTCTCGGGATATCCCTGTATTGGGATATTGCGATCAAAGGACCAAACGACAGATTTACCTTTTCTCAACGCGTCATGAACGAAGTATCCTAGTAGCCATTCTTTAGGATTGATTACCCGGTGTCCCTCCCGGTAGGGGGATATCTAGCCGTGGACTTAACACTCAATATTGTCTGACTTGAATTTCATCACCTTGCAGAGAATATAGTTTGTTGATTCATAATACTTTTAGTTAGGTGTTTGCATGATTCAACCCACCTTTGGTCTAGTTACACCTATTTTTTCTAGAAGCTGGTTGCATGTTGGTATTCTAACCATTTTTTGCATCCCTCCACTTATTCTAGCACAGTTGCTACAATAAGTGCATTTTTTGAGGTTGATTTTTTGGCCTGAGTGCCTTCATTTTCACTCCCCTTCTTGCACCCTTGGTTGCATTAGGGTTTTGAGTTTTATATATATATATATCACCACCTGATACTTAAACAGATTTTTTACACAAAACTTATTTCTCACCATTGAGAATTTTAGACGCTCTCGTCGTCTCCAGGGCGAACTCCCAGAGTTTAGTCTACTTGGCTCTCCACGTCACCGACGCAGATCCTTATACCTTGATTCAACACATCGTCCGTCAACCAAACGGTCATCCGATTCTGACACGCCTCAATTCACATCTGATTCTGAGGCAGAATCCAAAAACTACGTTGTATTACCACCAACCACCATTATGGATGGAACACCATTTGACCCACTATTTACCAGCACCATAGCTGAGACATCCACAGACCCTTCTGCTGCGGTGCCATCCATGGCAATGACCACCCCCTGGGTATGCCCAACATGGGAAACACTCCACATTTAGGAATGCCCAACACAGGGCCACCTCCTGTTATAGGAATTCCCAACACAGGGTCACCACCTGTTATGGGTATGCCCAACATAGGGGTCACACCCCCTCTGGTTTCCACAAAACCTATCCCAGGAATCACCACTACTATTCCTAACCCTGGTGTAACCCATGTTGCACTAGGAAATGTTGGCCCTTACCAGACCATAGCTATTGGAGGATATATACCTTCAATACCTAGCATGCCTTTAAGTGCTACTGGACCCCCATATCATACCACCATGACCAGTCATGTCCCAGTTCCAGTCACTACATCTGCTAGCTTACCGTACATGGCGAGTCTGAACTTACCAGACTTAGCCAGGCTCACCAATGACCCCATCAGACACGATCCTGCGTGGCCTCACATGCCCACCAAACTCCCCTCTGACATCCCTAAGTTTGAGGGCAAGGCAGGTGAGGACCCCCAGAACCATATCATGTCTTTCCATCTATGGTGTTACTCCAACTCTATAGTGGACGACTATGTCCGCCTCCGTCTATTACAGCGCACCTTCACTGGCTCTGCAGCTAAGTGGTATATCGAGCAGCCCCATGGGACGAATGCCACCTTTACCTCCCTTGCATCGACCTTCCTGCAGTTCTTTCAGTTTCCTGTCCGCTATGATGTAGGCATCGAGATCCTACTATCTTGCAGACAGAACACGGCCACCCACATCACTAACCACAGTCATGAGTGGCGTCGACGCCAAAGCCTCTGCAAAATCAAGTTAGACGACCGTATCTTCCTAGATTGGTTTCTAAAAACCCTTCTCCCTCTCATTGCGAAGGATGTGGCATCCGAAAGACCCCAGTCTGAAGAAGAGGTCATACTCAAAGCCCAACAGTTTGATCTCATTTACGCCCAATCAGGTTATCTGTATACCATTATTCCAGACGCCCCTTGGGGCGAGTCATCCCAACATGATGCGCCGAGGGCATCCCATGCCGCTAATGGCATCATTGGTCGTATGGCCACACATCCCCAACCCTTTTCCATTACACATCCTAGCCATGGTCCCGACCTTTTGCGGGCTACATCTCAGTCTGGAGCAACCAGTTCATATGCTCCCATGGCACATCACCACCATACCCATGGACCTTCATGTCCACCTCAGTGTTTTGGTCATGCACCACCTGCATACGCCCCCCCAGCTGCACCTCAACCAGTGTACTATCCACAGCATGCTGCGGCAGCTAACCCAACACCTCCAATAGCTTAGGGTTACCAACAACCCCAACAGGTCACTGGACCACCTCCAGCTCCATAGGCTTATTATCCACCACAACCTGCTCCCGCACCTACGGCGAACCAAAATCCTCCCACTGCTCAAGGGAAAGTGTACACACAGCACAACCAGCCCCAGAACCAAAACAACCAGCACAACCAAGGTGCGTAACAGAATCGTGGTAGAGGTCGTAACCGTGGTAATAACCAACAACATCAGCAAGGTCCTCCACCTCCCAATCCTCCACAGAATAACAATGCTGCTCCTCCCAACCGCAATCTGGATCGGAATCCTAAGCATCCTAAAAATAATAACCTCAGAACAAACCACCCTTGTTCTATCTGCGGAGTCTATGGTCATTACACGCATTCTTGCCCACATTTGGAGCGAGCTCGGCAACTCTGGACCGACGATGTCTTGATACGAGCATGGGAATGCCCGCCTCGTCCATTATCAAAGATTATACCTCATTCATATTGAGGCCATGTAATATGTTTTGTTTTTGCAGCTTCCAAGGGCCGTGGCTCCAGTCTCCAACCGGTCTCTTCTCTCCCCTAAATCCCCATAAAAAGACAAATGAACTATGATGTCTATCGGCCATACGATGAGCTCCTGCCCTCACACATCAGGGGGCAATCTGTTAACACCCAAAAAGTGCTCACTAGCTCATTTCCCTATTCACATGACCCATTTGTCCACTTTTTCACCATCTGAGCCTCTGAAACCAACAAAAGGTCACCAAAAGACCTTAGTACACCCCTTTTTCCCACTCAAAAAGATTATTTTTCCTGAAAAGCATAAAAAACCCTCAAAAAGGGTCCAAATTCCCAAAAATATTAAAAAGGTAATTAAAATATTAATTTTATTCAAAAAAGGAAAAAGGAGGAAAAAGTACATTAACCATGTTGGTCAATACCATTTGGTTTCCACAAAACCACAAATGGTATTCCCCACCACCAAAACCTATAAAAAGGTGGTAGGGGCTCCTCATTTCACATCCATCCATTATCTCATCCTCATGCTACCGAAATCTCCCTTGAGTATTTTGGCCATTGTTAGCAACCTTGGAGAAGGAGACCTCTTGGAGCTTGGAGCTACTTATCTTGGGAGTTGCTCTACATCAACCTTCACCATTGGAGGTATTACTATTGCAAGCATTAGCTTGCCCAATTTTTAAATATAAATTTATTCTTTCACATTTTCTTGTTCTTGTTTTTAAAATATTTTCATTATTTGCTTATATTCTTGCATAGATCCATGATTAGTTTTGTTTAGATTAGTTTCTTGTTTAATTCTATTGAAACTGTTGCTACTAGTTAGCAGGTGCCCATAGCACTAAGCCTGGTTGCAAAACCGGGCCAACACATGGTATTAGAGATTTTATGAAGAGCAGCTTCCAGTTATGATCTAGATCTTGAACTATTGTTGCCGAAACTTGAAAGGGTTTTTGGTTCTAGTATTTCTGTGTATTTCTGGGCTATGGGAGGTGTTCCATTGCGTCCGGAGTGTCGTTTCCATTGGGAAATAGTTTTTGTTTGATAAAAAACGGTTCCCAGTTGTTTCAGAAACACGTATTTCATCAGATCTGAAGGTATAATGTGACGCATTTTTTTTATTTTATGTTTTAAAAGAAAATAAAATCTCATATTTGATCATTTTTTACTGTTATATTTTTTTGGTTTCAGATTTTTGCTTTCCCTATCTGCGTATGCTCTTTGCGGTGCACCTTGAACGATCTCAGCAAATCAGAAACATAAAGGGAAAGGGTTTTTCTCGACTGCGTATGCTCTTTGCTGTGCACCTTGTGCGATCTCGGCAAATCAGAAACAGAGAGAAAACGTAGACTTTTCAGGCAAGCTAATGAGATTTAACCCCATAAGAGTGGAATTTTTTTTTTGTTTCAGTTTGTGGTGTGATTTGTAGGAAAAAAGGAAAGCATGGAAACCGAGCAAGAAGAGTAAAATAAATAAAATATAAAAATAAAAAAAGCCCCCTTCCTCATTCCCATATTTTACATACATTTTAATCTAGCTCACTTGATTCAACGTTGCTTTATTTCTTAATATGTCGTGAGTTCAAGTCTTAGGAAGTTACTTTTAAAAGACAAAGTGCATGCAATTTCTATTTTCAAGTTACTTTAGTGTTAAAGTGCATCTCACTTAAATAAAAAAAATAAAAATAAAAAGTGAGTCACTTGAGTTCTTTTTTATTGTTGCACTATTTAAAAGTAATATCATTGTAAAAGTGAAATCACTTATTTTACAAAAGTGATTCACTTAAAGCAACTTTCTTATAAAGTGATTGTAAAAGGTTCATCTTGGGAAGAGGGGGGTCCTCTTTTTTAGCTGGTCATTCTCTATGTGCCACATCACTATTGGCGACATTTTCAACAGTTTCTTTGTTCAAGCATAACTTCATCAACCAAAGTCAGTTTTCAGTGCCATTTTTTTTAAACCGCCTATTTTTTCAAGATCTTTGCATCAAGACTATTGGTTTCTGCTTTTACAGCCATTAATTTACAAATATGGCTGCCCCTTGTGATATTCTACTTTACAGTTCCAACTATTTCTCATGGAAATCTCGTATGGAGGATGTTCTACGAAGTAGGGGACTTTTCAGAATTACCTCAGGGAAAGAAACAGAACCCACTGATGATGATAAGAAAATAAATGGACAAATAGATGTGACGAAGCTCGTGGATTGATTGGGATGTCAATCTCTACTGATTTGCGATTCCACATATCTGGAATTGATGAACCTGATGTTGCTTGGGACAAGTTGGAATCTGTGTTTGGTAAACACAATGAAATTTGAGGTCATCAACTCAAAAATGAGTTGATTTCTTTAAATCCAAGTGATTTTTCATGCATTCAAGATTATTTATCTAAGTACAAAATTCTTAAACTCTTATGTGCAGAATGTAAGATTAAGAGGGAAGACAAACAATGCATCTATCATATTTTTTCAAAACTTGGACCTGCATATTCTGTTTTTGTATCTACATTTTACTCCATGAAAGAATCCTTGAATGCAGCTAGCTATCAAGAGCCTAGTCTTGAATCCTTTTCTGATTCCTTGATTAGAGAGCAAGATAAGCTCATCCATCTTGGAATAATCAACAATGCAGATACATCCGGGAAAGCCTTATTGTCCCAACAGAAAGAAAAGTCCAAGCCTCTCAAGAAACAAAATTTTTGCAATAATAAGTCAAACAAGGGTCCCAAACCCTCTCAATCATCTCCTTCTTTAAAAAATGACAAAGGATCCAAGCCAAAAGGAAAAAAGACTGAGCGTCATTGCAACTATTGTGGGAAAGATAATCATGATGAATCTAAGTGTTTCAAGAAGATGGCATCCTTGGAAGCAGCAATGAAGAAGCACCACATCAACCTAGATTCGCCTTCAGAATCTACCTCTCATGGATATGCACTTTGTGCTTCTGGTTATTCTTATAATGCATCTTCTTCTTCTACTTCAAATGAATGGCTCATTGATTTTGGAGCATCTTATCATATGGCTAAGGATCAAGCCATATTTTCTACTATGCATGAATGTAACACCAAACAAATATTTGTTTGGTGATGATAGATCTCTAAGTGTTGTAGGAGCTAGAATAGTTCTAGTAGATAATGGTCATTTCAGTGATGTACTATGTGTTCCAAGAATTTCCTGCAATTTGTTATTAGTCTATCAGATCACTCATTCTGGTGAAGGTAAAACTGTGATGTTTTCACCTCACCAAGTTGTAATCAAGGATTTTAAATATCCTCAACAGGTCATAGCTACCAGAATTGTTGATCATGTTACCAGGTTGTACAAGTTTAACAACTTTTGGTCATCACCTTTTCCTTCATTTTTTGCTGCTCATAGTGATAACTTGAGCAAACTTTGGCATGAGCGATTTGGTCACTTAAATTATCGCTCATTGCAACAAGTATGTAAAGACAATATGGTGACAGGTCTTCCAACGGTATCTTGCAGGGATGGTGTTTGTTTCGGTTGTGTACTCGGAAAACATCATCGGGACATTTTTGACAAACGTGCCTCTTGGCACACCTCGGTTCCCTTGGAGCTTGTGCATAGTAACCTGTGTGGTCCTCTTCCATCTGCTTCCTTTTGTGGTTTCAAATATTTCTTAACTTTTATTGATGATTACATCAGATGCACTTGGGTTTATTTCCTAAAACTTAAGAGTGAAGTATTTAACATGTTCTTGGCCTACAAGGCCCTTGTTGAAAAACAATCTGGTCATCAAATTATTAAGTTAAGATCTGACAATGGAGGATAATATGTTAACAAAAAGTTCACTACTTTCTGCACTGAACAAGGAATCCAACAACAAAACACTGTTCCATATACACCACAACAAAATGGTGTAGTTGAGCGGAATAACCACACTTTAAAAGAAATGGCTAATTGTATGATCCAATCTAAGGGACTACGTCTTCAATTTTGGGCTGAAGCCATTAATTGTGAAAATTACATAGTTAATCGCACCCCCACTAAAGAATTACGAGGTATCACACTGGAAGAAGCATGGAGTAAAACTAAACCTGATGTAAGTCACTTCCGTGTGTTTGATAGTGAAGCATGGGCTCACATTCCGGATGAAAAACGGAAAGCATTGTAGCCTAAAATTGAAAAGTGCATATTTGTTGGATATTCTGAAGATGTAAAAGGTTATAGACTTCTTCAACCACATTCTCATGATGTAATCATTAGAAGAGATGCTAAATTTGGTGAAAATCTCTTGGCCTGCAAGCCTAACTTGGCGATTGTGCCATCTTTGGCCTGCAAGCCTGATTCGGCGATTGTGCCTTCTTCTTCTTCTTCCAACTTCCTTGACAGGTTTCCAACTCTAGCTTTTGATAATGACAGTGAGGATGAAAATCCACCTTCACCTGCTCATGTTCCTCCAGTTGCACCAGCACAAGTGCTTCCTCGATGGGTCCGTTCAACATGTGAAGCAGCTAGTGATCTTGCCAATGATCCTAAAGATCAATGTCGAACACGTTCTCAGTTTCAGCAAGCCTCTTCTCTTTTGGCTCAAGTTTCTGAGAATCATGATCCAGAAACTTTTGCAGAAGTTTTAGGAAATCCAGATTGGGATGCAGCTATGGATGAAGAATATCGTTCCTTAATGGCGAACGATACTTGGGATCTTGTACCTCTTCCAAAAGGAAGAAAACTTGTCAGATGTAAATGGATTTACAGAACTAAGTATGCATCAAATGGAAGTGTTGAAAGACTTAAGGAAAGGTTAGTTGCCAAAGGTTTTTCCCAAGTTGAAGGGATTGACTACAATTAAACCTTTGCTCTTGTCGCAAAAATGAACTCCATCCGTCTTGTTCTTTCCCTTGTAGCCTTACATAACTGGGAAGTCCATCAAATGGATGTCAAGTCTGCCTTCTTACATGGTGATTTACAGGACAAAATTTACATGGAACAACCTCCTAGATATGTTCAGAATAACTCTAGCCTTGTCTGCTACATTAAGAAATCCTTATATGACCTTAAGCAAGCTCCTAGAGATTGGTATGCCAAAATGGATAGCTTTCTCCTTGACACTGGTTTTTCTAGATGCCATTCTCACCCTACTGTCTATACCAAGAAAGTAGGAAACCATCTCATCATACTTGTTCTATATGTTGATGACCTTATTCTTACTTGTAGTGACCCTTAGCTTATAACCCATGTGAAATCCAGTCTTAAACAAAATTTTGAAATGTCAGACTTAAGACATTTGCATTATTTTCTTGGTCTCCAAGTCTTGCAAACCAAAGAAGGAATCTTTCTTTCTCAGTCTAAGTATGCTTGTGACCTTCTTCGTCACTTTCACATGGGAGATTGTACACCAGTACCTTCTCCCTTCCAATCTGGAGTCAAACTTTCTGCCACTTGTACTTCACCTGAAGTTGATGCCACCTTGTATCGTCAGCTTGTTGGTAGTCTCTTATACTTGACTCATTCTCGTCCTGACCTTTCCTTTTCTATTGGTCGTGTTGCTCGTTATATGCAGACACCTCATGAAAGTCACTAGAAAGCAACTAAAAGAATACTTCGATATATTGGAGGTACATTTCAGTTTGGGATTCATTACAGTATAGGGGGGGAACCTTTCTTGGTTGGTTTCACTGATTCAGATTGGGCTGGCGATCCTAATGATAGAAAGTCTACTGCAAGTTATGTTTTCAGTATGGGATCTGAACCTATCACTTGGGCTTGTAAGAAACAACAAGCTCTTGCTCTTTCTTTAGCAGAGGCAGAATATCGAGCAATAGTTAATGCTAGTCAGAAAGCTTTATGGCTTCGATAGATCCTTTTAGAGTTTGGATTCGAGCAGCAACAGCCTACTCCACTTTGGTGCGATAATCAAAGTGTCATCAAGCTTGCCAAATATCCAGTTCTACATCAATGCAGCAGACACATTGAGCTACATATGCACCTCATCATAAATCTTGTTCATGATTGTGTTCTTGAAGTGCTCTTTTTCCCTACAGATGATCAAGTTGCAGACATCTTGACCAAGTCTCTTACAGAAGCGAAGTTTTCTAAACTTTGATCTATGTTAGGAGTTCAGGAACTTGTCATTAAGGGGGGATAGGCTCTAATGCCTCCTTCCTTCTCCTAATAGTGTCACTTTTGTAAATCCTTCAATCCTATCCCAAGTTGTTCTTAAGGAGGGATTTTAGGATATTTAGACACTTAGGAGTTAGTTAAGATCAACTTGTGTAATATATCTGTTAGGGAAAGTGTGTTTTTATTATTATGCATTAGTATGCATTTGTAAATACTTAATCCGACGGTCATGATATGTTCCCGACATATAGTGATCCGACGGCTCAAATTCGCTTAGATCATACCTACCCTTGATCTGTGGCTTAACACCCGGTTGGTCCATGATCTCTATTTAAAGAGCATGGAGGGTCATTGGAAAGTTGATCAATTATGAGAAACTCATTTGTAACTTTCTTTCTTTGCATAATAAATTGTCCCGTAGAAGCTATTTAGCCGGGGTCGTCAAGTGTTTCCCTCAAGAGGGTTTAAACCATGTCAAAACATCGGTGTGTTGATCTGTGATCTGTTTGTGTGAAGTGGTTGCTCTTGGTGTTCGGTCCTTTGGTAGTACCCTGTGTACCCGAACAATCGCACCATTGGATCCTTCAGACAGAGAAGGATACAATGAGCCGATTCAGGAAGAATCTAGAGCTCAAGATTTGTACCTCCTGTACAACATGACTGCAAAACAGGAAGACCATATTAATCCTATTGCGGATGGAACACTCAGTTGGCAATGCGACAGCTCTTGCATCTTAGAGTCTGATGCAGGACTGGATAATTGGCAAAGTCGTATGCATGAAGTATCTGCAAGGAGATGCGTGCAGGTTACAAAGTCACTGCGCTGGATTCGAAAGGAGGTAATTCTAATTCCTACCTATGATAGTTTATCCATGAGGGCTTCACTAGAAGGAAATATAATACCATGTTCATTCATATTGTGGTATTAAATATTCATGAAAACCTAAAAATTATATTGCTTATATATTAAGGGGCAAAGGGTTTTTTTATTTAATGTAACAATACAAAAATACTTTGGAGTATTTTTTATATGGGCGGGCTGACAAATATCCGCCAAATGGAGATGGCAGGATCACGGTCGGATGAGAAATCAGGTTGAGGCAAGGCTCAGGGCTTACTAGTATGCAGGGAAATCGCGTCATGAAGCATGCTTGAGGCCAGGGGGTTTCTTGGTGAAGTGGGTTTCCAGTCGATCATAGTCGAGAGACAGTGGTCATTGATAGCCAATTGCTACCAATAGCACTCAACCAGTTGTTACCAATAGCTTTGGGAGGCTCTAAGCCTCTAGGGCCTATTATAGGCCCTTGATAGTCCTTGGGGGCTTGAATACCCAACCCCTCGTGCCTATTACATGCATGTTGTGGGAAAAACAGATCCCATGGTTCACTTAAGCAAGGGAACCCCATTTCTAGTTAAACGCAAAGGTATTTGGCTGAGTCATCTCGAAAATATTTGATTTTGATCTTACCTCTAAAATTGTTCGCCCATGTGTTTGGTTTGCTTGTTTGTAAGGGTTTGATTAATTATACCTAAGTGTTTCGATCTTTAAAAAGCCAAAATTTTGAGTATCTTGTTGACTGTAATCATCATCCCAAAACCCAAAATTTAGAGAACCCGAATCCCGCAACCCAATAGGTGTGGGTTGCGGGACTGTTGTTTTTAAGTTTTAGTTTTGCTAATTCCGAAACCTAAAACACGAAGATTGCAAGTTGCGGAATCATTCTTTAATAAGATTGAGAAATAATTACCCCGAAACCCAAATCCAGCAATGGTGGCATTCGGCTTTCGGGATGGTTATCTCTCCTCACAGTTTCACGTTCTCGAAACCCGCCACCTGCATGGTTTGTTTTCAGCTTTCGGAAATCTTTTCTCCTACTTCCATTTCACGTACCCGCAACCCGCAAATCCGTACTTTCGGGTTTTGGCTTGCGGGACCTTTGAATAAGAGCTTCGTGAACATACTTGAACCCGATCCCGCATCCCACTATGTTTAATCTCAATCGTCCATTTGTTATGATCGCATGGTTAGTTTTATTTTGGTGAATATATTTAATAGGGTTTTTTACCTTTTAGTTTTACATTTTAACTGTTGAAGAAATTACACTGTCCCATTATCATTTTACTGTGGATTATGTGTCAGGTGCCATTTTTCAGTTTGTTGTTTATTTCAGGTAAGTCCACTGTTATCCTTATGCTGCTAGCCTACAATTTTTCTATTTCTGGGTTGAATTTCATTTGATTTTCTGTATTAATCAGATATTGCAAAGTTCTTCCACCATGTCGAGAAATAAATGGTCTAAATCGTCGTACAAAGACCCCCTGATCAAAGACCCAAATTTTGGTTTTCTCTCTGACACCAGTGAACAAGTCACTGAATCATACCAAATGGACTAGTCTAGGACATATGCCATTTTTGATAATGATGACCTTTCCCATATCGAGAATGATAGACTAGTCTACGATAAAATTAGGGCTTCCTAAATTCATGCCATCGCTGCACGCCCTGCTGTCTTATCCTACATAGATGCAGATGTTAAAGATCATTATTTTAAAGACAATATAGTTTGTCAATTGATAAGTTTTCGCCCAGAGGTTTTTGTTCTAGCTTTTGCTCTGAAACCCCATGCACAGATGCTCTCTACTGAGTTCATACAATCGTTTAAAACCCGGTATAATTTTGATCAAATGATTAAGTCTTGGATGCACAAGCCTAATGCCTTTGTACCTAAGTCGGATAACCTTTATCCTATTATTTGGTTCAAGGAACCCTATTCTCTACTTGCATCCATGCTTTGCCAGCTTTTCGGTTAACCCAATTGTTCCCATTTTAAAGCAGAGTGGGCACCCATAGCACATCATGTGTTACTTACAGGTGAGTCTTTTACGTGGGCCTCTATCTTATCAGCGGAACTAAAAAACGCCATCCATGAATATCAAAAGGCACCAGCTCATAAGAAGACACCCTTCTTCCTATATGCATATGTTCTTGATGTTTTCTGCTCAGATTTCCAGTACCCTAATCTGGGTTGGCATTGGACCCCTTCAGATCCACTTGTACACATCTATCATTCAACACTATGGGAAGGGAATTTTGCACCTATGATATATGACATCTGTGACTGTTTTGTGGGTACCATCTATTTCAGGATCTTCCAGCAGCAGCCACCTACATTCTCAGAAGATGCCAAATCTTTTATCAATACAATTGGTGACTGGTATGTGGGTGAGTACTTTTCATACATCAGAATCTGGGGAAGTGAAATAGTTCATTTCTTGCCCAGAATAGTTCCAGATATGATGGTAATACGGGAGGTTTCTTTTCAAACTGTCACTGATGGTATGTATAAGAGGCTCATAGGACCCAAGAAGAAAAATTGGCCTAAGTTTGCTCTGAATCTGGGTCAATTGGTCATCCCAACATCAACCTGGGCTGTAGTTCTGGGTGATCAGATAACTGCTCTGAGATTAGGTGTTTCCCCGAAAAGGAAACATGATCCTAAGAAGTTCTTGGATACACACCTAAAGCAAGTTCACATGAATATAGACTATACACATGAGTCAATCCTCGATGATTCCATATATCAGGGGGTAGACATATTTTCTCAAGTCTTGGCCAAAGCAAAGGACTCTCAAGAACAACATGAAATTCTACAGTATCAGAAACAATTAAAGGATAGAGTCCTAAGTTACAGGACTATGCAGTTGAATCTTGTTGAACAAGCAATAAAAGATAGGAAAGAGAAAGAAGCTCAGAAGTCTAACAATCCTTCTTTTCCCACCAGTCATGATGGAGACAAAAGTAAAGCTATTCAAGGGGAACTATCTAAAGAGAAAGCTAATGAAGAAGCTAAACTCATGCTGCAGACAGCCCGTGAATCCAAACAGCAAATGGCGCACTTGTCATCAATGTTACAGACTCAGTTGCTAGAACTCCCAAGGCTCACAGACAAAATTTAGCCACCAGGTACACTGGATGATCAGGTGTCTACTCCAAACACTCCAGAAGATGATGAATTGGTCATAAACAAGGCTAGCTCGGCTAAAAGACAAAAGGTTATGCCTTACTCATCACAAATTTCTACTGTAGATATAATTGACTGTGATGAAGAAATAGTTTCACCTCTTCCAGTACCAGTAGTTGAAGACGTCTCTGGAAATCCTCAGACTGATACTGAATTGCTGGAAAATATTGACATGGATCAGTCTTTCCCTGAATAGTTAGTGTTGGATTTTAATGCTTCCCTTGGTATCACATCATCAACAATTGTGTTTCCATCTGTTCAGCCAAATTCTATTGTGCCTCTAAGAGGAACACTTCCATTCTCATTATCCCACTTGTTAAATACCCTCAACAACACCATTACTTCATTACCAGAACATTCAGTCCCTCTTTCCATTTCACCATCTGTTGTTGCAGAACCCCAGTCTTTGGCTATCCCTCCACAATCATTTGCAGTTAATTTATTAATAACCTCCATCGATGCATCTTCCAAGTTTTATCCAACACACTCACCTAGTAAAGATCAGAGTCCACTTCCTTTCCCAGAAGTCAGTGGTCATGTTCAGGTTCCACTTTCTGAAGTCTTTGTCTCACTTCCCTCCCCATACAAAGGTGTGTCAGCTCCAAAAGTCATTAGTACACCTTTAGCTACCACTCAAGTCACTCTACCTATCCCTACCTCTGATGTCACATAGACACCTTCTTTGATTTCTACAATTAATGTCACTTTTGTTCCTACACAGTCCATTGTTGAGTATACAGACAGAGATGTGGTTCCTCTTGGGAATTATTTCTATCGTCAAGATGACAAGGCAGTAATTAAAAGAAGCAGGAAGAGGGGTCAAGGCCAAGGTGGTTTGGAAGCACATGAACTAGATCAGGTGATATGGGCCCCCAGAACTAATAACCCAAGAATTGAAGCAGTTGAAACAGCCGCAGCCTTAGGGGATTTTGCCTATGCTAACTGGGATTCAGTCTAGGTCTTGGACAAAGAAGTTGACCTCAAGGAGGAAGAAATTAGAAACCTGAAAGAAGAGTTGGATAAAACAAAGGATCATCATTCTGTTGATGTGGCTGACCTCAGGAAAACTTGGGCAGACAAAGTACAAGACCTAGAATAGAAGAATGCTACTCTTCTTGCTGAATTCAACCTTTTGCAGTCTCAACGTTCTACTGATGTTGTAAAGATAGCCTCGTTGGAAAAGCAGGTTGAAGAGGCAACTGCAAGTGTAGCTTCCTCCAATGTTCTCAAGTTCACACACCCTGTGACTTAAAAAATTTAGCCCTTGAAGTTAATCAGAATCAGCATGAATTACTGAAGAAGTTATATATTGCCTTAGATGAGATCAAGGAAAATTTCATCAGTTTTTCTAAGAGGTCTTCTACTCTTGAAGAACAGAAGGAAAAAAGGCTCCAAGCTTGTAAAACTGAAGAAGAAATCGGACAATGGAAATTGTATATCAAGAATGTTCCAGAGGACATCCCAATCCTTAATACTTTCTAGATAAAGAAAGTTAAGGCATCTTTGAACACATGGCTTGATTTGAATGAATCGGCTGAGGAAATCATCAACAAATCACAGGAAATCTACACTAGACGATGGTATGCAGTTGACAATATCATGAATGACCTGGGTTTGCCACTCATGAATCCTATTTTGGAAGCTCTGCCACCAAAATGTAGACTTGAATAACTCGAGAGCAGATGTGAAGAATTGGCACAGAAGATTCGGGATTTGGAACAAGTCAACATTCAAAATGTAGATAGTTTGGTTAAAGAACCGGTCATCATGGAAGGGAGGATTAGTATGTACCTACGTATTTGGCACAAGCTAGCGAAGCATGATATGGAGAATAGTGCATGCAATGCTCAATTATCCTTGGAATTTGTCATTTTCCCAAATGTAGATGAATTGTTAGATCTTTACGAAAAAATGGCAGAATTTCCTGGATCTTTAATTAGATCTGATTTTGTCAATCCCTATTTTGTAGAATTTCTCCTTTTGGACTCCTATGTTAATTAGTATTTAAGGGGGAGTGCTTCTCTAAGTAAAGGGGTTGGAATATTTGGAATTGTAACTCAGTAGGAGATAAGACTGAAGATACTCTGTTGTCAAAGTCATTGTAATTTTGGTACAAGGCATCTTAATACAGTAATGTTATCTTCGGATCCATCTTCTGATTATCACTTAAATTTCTTTAAGGATTCTTGATTTTATGTTCCAGATTGTCATCCGTTATGCATATGATCTCTTGTTGAATATATAATGGATACATAGATATGTTGTATTGGTTTTTCTATATAACTGATGTGTGTATGAAAATATTTGATTAAATTTCTTTGATTAAATACTTTCTTTATCGATTTCTGCAATTGATCACATATATATACATTCTATCATTGTTGATTTTTCAATCAACAAAAGGATAACAGGTTATATCTTAATGGTCTTTAAGCTTGGATTATTTTGTTTAATTTTCATTAAATAAATCATAATCTAAGTCATCAAATATCTCATCTAAAGGAATTTATGTTAAAGGTGATATACTGTTTGTTCTCTTACACCTCAAGGTTGATCTGCATAAACATCAACTCTTCTTTTTAGGCTAGATCTGACTTAGAATAGGTTCTTTCCACAGGTAGGTTAAGTTAGATTTCAGTAACTAGTTTTCACTTAGTTTTCCTTAATAGGAAAACTAATCTTTCAAGATCAAATATTTTACTCTTAGAGTGCCAGCGGAGGCCTAATATCCGTGGGTGATTACCACACCAAACCGCTCGAGGATAGAATTGCCCTTGCGCAGGGTCTTTCGAAGCCTTTGGCTGGGTTTTCATCACCTGTTGTGTGCCTTGGAACCCATTCCAACACTTTTCACTCACCCTACACCCCCGAGGCATGAACAAGGCCTTGGGAGGTTTAGTCAGCCTCCTACAGCTTGTTATAGGCCCTGGGGGCTTGGATACCTATCCCACAAAAGGCTTAGTCAGTGATTGGGGAACTGCAACATGCAATCTAAATGTTGTACTATGTGCATTGGCTCTAGTGACATACAATAAGTGATCTCCTATCTCTTAATTAGACCATTAGATGTTACAAATCATAATGATATGTGGTTGAGTAATTGAATTGTGGGTGAAGTAATGTGCATTCACAATATACATCGAAATAAGCAAGGTGCATTGTAGAATGCATGTGGGGTCATAAGAGAGATATCATGTCAATATACTAGGTAGAAATATAAAGGGATATAAAAAATGTTAATGAAAAAATTGATACATACAATATCTAGTGAAAATAGGGGTTTTTCTAAATTGGGAAGGCATATTAGGAGGGGTTAAAAAAAATGATTTTGGAAGGTATTTTCGAATATTTAGTGAAAATAGGGGTATTGTTTCATATGCCACAAACGAACGTGTTATGATAGCGGTGTATTGAGTGAAGCCCCCATGGGTTTATCTAATGTGTGTTCCTTTATCAAAGAATATACTATAGCAATTGCTGATGAGCATCACTTACCAACACGAGACATGGCACTACGCGAGACACCTGCTAGATGGTGTGCTACACATAAAAAGACATTGACCACATGGGATCAGTGCAGAACCAAGATGCAAATCAGGCTTGCTGACAATGTTACACTACCCTTTGAAAAATACAATGGACAAACAGATCCAAGGGAGCATATTGAGATATCTTCACAAGCATGGGAGGAAGACCACAGACAGAATGGGTTCATCTGTTTATACATACATTGGAGGAGAATACTCCAAAGAAATGGTACATGGATATGGATTTGCGCAGGGGAAATATAGACTAGTATACCCTAGCTTCGAACTTCCAGAAGACCTTCAGTTTTGAAGACGAGATTCCTACCATAAATAATGCTTTGCATATTATTAAGGAAAGAATATCTAGACCAGAATGTCCACATAGAAACATGACTTTAGATGAATTCGTTGGAGATATAGAAGTACCTGAAAACCTACATCGAGAGTACACAAAACAGATAGAACATGCCATGGAATGTTATAATCTAGCTGAAGGGTCCGAAGATAAAGAAGAATGTGATGAGGAGGACCCACGGAGCATAAACATACTAGAGTAAGAGGGAGTGGACCTCCACTGGAAATCCCAGACATGAGTCGACCTGTAAAAACGAGGAAACTGAACATTGGCGCTAGCAAAGAGCCGAAGTTCGCGTCTATCGGATATTATTGGGATGATTAGACGGTCGCAGAGATCGCAGACCTGCTACATGAGTATCATGATTTATTCCCCATGAAGTTTACAGAAATGAAAGGTATTCTAGGAGACTTAGGGTTTATGAAGATACCTCTCAAGGCCGGTGCAAATCCTATTAAGCAGAGGCCCTATCGACTGAATCCGCGATACAAAGAACGAGTCAAGGCAGAACTCGATAAGATTCTCGACATCGGGATCATCGAACTGATTGAAGAATCTGAGTGGATAAGCCCTATGGTTGTCCAAGACAAGAAGACAAAAGGCGAGATTAGGATTTTTGTGGACCTCAGAAAATTGAACGATGCTTCAATGCATGACCCATTTCCTACTCCCTTTACTGATGAGGTGCTCGATAACATTGGAGGAAATGAGGCATATTCCTTTGCTGATGGATTTTTGGGATATCATTAGATAAGAATTGATCCAATGGATAGGCATAAGACCACTTTTTCCACGGAATGGGGTCATTCCAGTACACAGTGATGTCGTTTGGTTTGAAGAATGCGCCTGCCATATTTTCCAGAGTTGTGGTCGCAACATTTAAAGATTTCACGCATAAGTTTTTAGAAGCTTATTTTTATGATTGGATAGTATTTGTGTTGCTGAAGGACCATTGCGCAAACCTCAGATTAATGCTAGAAAAGTGCAAACAACATCAAATGTCATTTAACCTGAAGAAGTGTATCTTTTTTGTACCCTATGGAATTTTGTTGGGACACATTGTGTGCAAACAAGGCTTTATGGTTGATCCTGCGAAGATTGTAGTTATTGTAAACCTTCCAACACCGAATTCAGTAAAGCAGTTGCGCACCACATTGGGGCATACCGGTTACTACAGGAAGTTTATAAAGGTTTATGCGCAGATAACCATGCCAATGGAGAAGCTGTTAAAGAAATACGTGCAGTTCATCTGGAACGCAGAATGTGAACAAGGCTTTGATACATTAAAAGAGAAAATGGTAACTGCGTCGATCTTAGTGTTTCCAGACTGGGAGAATCCATTCCATGTACATTTTGATGCTTCATGCATAGCATTGGGAGTTGTACTACCATAACCAAGAGAGGGAGGTATTGACCATCCCATTTCATTTTCGAGCAGGAAGCTCTCATCTGCTGAGAAGAATTATACCACCACTGAGAGAGAAGGCCTAGCTATGGTCTACACATTGCAGAAATTCAGGCACTATTTGTTTGGTGCACATTTCTCTACACTAGTACAAAATGAGAGATAAGTGACCAAAAAAATGACCAAAATCTGCATATAAATGACCACTTTTGAGTTGGTGACCACTAGTAGAAAATTAGTGGCCATATATCACATGACCAAAAATGTGGTCATATTTAGCTTGGTCATTTCTAGCTTATATTGTGGTCATATATTTGGTCGTATATTTGGTTATTAATTTGGTAATATATTTGGTCATTAATAGTCACAATTAATGACCACATTTTTTGTCACGTGATAAATGACCGCTAATTTGCTACCAGCGATCGCTAACTCAAAATTGGTCATTTATATGTATATTTTGGTCATTTTTGGGTCACTTATCTCTTATGTTGTATTGGTGGTCGTTTATATGCAAATTTTGGTCATTTTTTTAGTCATTTATCTCTTTTTAGTGGTTTTAGAATATAAGTAGGGCACGGTGGAATCGAACCACCAACCTCCTACCTATAAGTCAGGTTCTCTACCATTGATCTAGCACCCTTAAATAGAATTCCTTATGGGCCATGCACCTTGCAGTTATTAAGAATGCTCTATATTGAAATTTAGAGTGGATTTGCAGTGAATAATTAGGAAGCTTTCTTTGTTTGTTTAAATGAAAAGCACGTAGATTCATAGTTATAAGTTATGAGAAGTCTCTACAATTTTTCTTGATAATAAACATCTGCAAATCTTACAACTAGTGAATTAAGTTGTTGCTTTAGTAGTGCATTTTTTACTAGCATTTAACATGTATCATCACTCAAGTAGCACATAAAGATGTCTTCATAATCCTATATGACACGTCCAATCAAAACTTTCAAAACTATTCCTACCATAGCTCGAACTTCATTGTCACTATCATTAACAAGGTGAGTCACCAGTGGTAGGAAAATTGTCTCTCCTTGCTCATCTACCACATTACTAGGAAATTTCAGAATCATCACATGTAATATTTCCAGTACACCTTCCCTGCCACGTGTATGCTCATAGCTGCAACAAATGCAATTAAAAGTAAATTTAACATCTGTATATATAATAATAGAACTAAAATATTGGCAGTAAATTAACAACAACTTACCTAAGATTTTCAACTAAAAAATCCAAGTGTTGTTGCAATCGCTTGGCACCAAGAGGGTAGTCAAGAAGAAACTGTAAAAGAACTTGACTACATCACTGGCGAATTGGTAGAGCTTGACTAGTTACCAGCAAGCATCCAACTCTAGTGATCAAATCATACAGATCTGGAACCAGTACCTTCTGCCTAACAATTTCCTTCAAAAGTGATACTGCAATGGTAGTTGAGCTACTCTCTAAATCAATAAAGAGTGGGCATTGGATAAGAAGCTTTAATTGATCATTTGAGATGGTCGTATTTGCATGTCTCAAAAGCATAACAAGTAAATTAACAGAAGATTGCATTACGGGACTGTCACTCTTTCTTGATTTCAGAACCATATTAAAAACTGAGGAGGTAATGTTGCTACTATGAATATCAATATATGGAAGGGGAAGTCTCAATAGATGAGCAAGACATTTCACATAATGTGATATAACTCCTTAATACTTATATTTCAGATAGTTCCCTAGTAGTTCTACAAAGGAGTCTAGCATAGCTATTAAATAGTGATCACTCTTATCTACTTTGACTTTTTTCAGATGATTTTCAAGAAGTCTCAGTGCAAACACTATAATGAAGTAGTTGGTACGGTAACTGCATCAAATAAATCAGCACATTAGTTTTTAATCCGCTAAATTTTCCTTTGCAAGATAGAAAAACATTATGTAATATATAATCTCATAATGTATAAATCAAAGGTGGCAATTTCTAAACATCATTCAAAATGAAGAGTAATGCAATAAAAATCTTGTGTGTTTCTTCATAGATTTGCAGTGCCTACTAAGAATTTAGACCATACTAGTTGTCCTATATGTTAAATTTTTGAGAATTTACTTCAATCTGATCTAGGATCTTAACTGAGAGAACAACATGTATAGCATATCTACAACATATCAATCATGGAGACAATAATGCAAGCACACAAGAGACACAAAGATTTACTTGGGGAAAACCATAAAGGTGAAAAACCCCAATAACTTCCTCAAAGATAGATAGAGCAATGATACAACCAGAATACAAGAGATAGTCTTCTCCTAGCAGCAGAGCCTCCTCCTCCACAAGTGCGCCACTCTCCCTTGAGTGCATGAGTGAGAAGTGAGTGATCAAATAGAGTGCCTCCCATACTCTATTTATACTTGAATTGACTTGCCTTTTACATAAATCATGTAGGCTCAAACTTAACCACATAACATAATGCTGACTGGGCCGACCCCCAATAGGGTGGTCTAATAACCCTTCGACCCACATGACTTATACATGGCCGACCCCAATAAGGTGGTCTAATAACCCATCAAGTATAAGTTACGACACTTACAATATAAATGACGACACTTCCGTATAGAGGAATAATACCATCTCTATAGGAGTACATACAACATACATATATGAAATACATTCCGAAGTTACATATACATCAACACTCCCTCTTAACTAGGAAGGTATTTCTCAGCACAGGTCTTCTAGCCCAAGTCTTCTTCTCTGGATCATCGTCACTGGATAATCGTCATCGAGTCATCATCATCGTCACTGCTACTGCTATCTCAATCAATCTCTGAATCTACTCGTCATAGGAAGTTCTACAGAGCCAGTCCTTTTTCATACTGGATGTAGGCCCACCACCTGCAGGTCTTCATCATCAATAGCCATACTATGGAATTCTCAGGACATATTATGTGCGTCACAAAACCTGGCTACAGCATCCCAGGCTATTACAAGCACACAACTCTACTTGTAGGATCTCCCAGGAGCACATTACATGTGACCCATCACAAAACCTGGCTGAAGCATCCCAGGATGTTACGAGCACACGGTTCTACCTATCGGATATCCCAGGAGCACATTACATGTGATCTCACCACAAAACCTGGCTGAAGCATCCCAGGTTGTTACGAGCACACAGCTCTACCTGTCGGATCTCCCAGGAGCACATTACATGTGGTCCACCAAAAAACCTGGCTGAAGCATCTGAGGCCTTTTTCATCCTGTCCAGATCTCCCAGGAGCAAATTACATGTGGTCATGGAAAAACCTTGCTGAAGCATCTGAGGCCTTTTTCATCCTGTCCAGATCTCCCAGGAGCAAATTACATGCCATAGGACAAAACCTCGAAAGAGCATCTTCCAGATATCCCAGGGCAACGAATTACATGCCATAGGAAAAACCTCGAAAGACTATCTGTAGATCTCCCAGGGCAAAATCTATATGTCCTCCCAAGCAAAACCTCGAAAGAGCATTTGCCAGATGTCCCAGGGCACGGAATTACATGCCATAAACAAAACCTCGAAAGACCATCTGCAAATCTCCCAGGGCACAAATTACATGCTTACCTGCACAACCTGATCCACGACCACAAAGTATCTTCTGATACTCATCATACATCATCCTGATGTACACATGATCACCCTGATCATCATCACTGCACCATCCTGCTGCATGTCATCTAGAGAAGCTCGTCATCCACGATCATCCTGATCATACAATGCATCCATCTGATGCACACCAAGTATCTACCTGATACATATCATCATACATAGTGTATCCACCTGATACATAGATACATGATCCACACAATGTATCCATCAACATACATGATCTACCTGATCATACTTGATACATATCAATATACATGACCTACCTGATCATACAATGTATCCACCTGATATATATACAGATACATGGTCCAAGCATCCAACATGATGCTTATACAAAATACATACACATGATCCAACTGATCATATCCAGCAGAAACCAGAACATCATCCTGATGTTCATCATCCAGCGCTTACATCCACAGCCATGTGAAAGATCCTCCTTCCAACATGCTTGGAATGGATTTAGCAAATGTGTCCATCACTTCTTCCTCGAAGTCTCCTCGATCTGAAGAATGCCAAGCCTCTCTCTGAAGTACTCGAACTTCACCCTGGCTAGTGGCTTCGTCGGCACATCTACAATCTGCTCGTCCGTCGCAATATACAGGAGCTTCAAAGCTCCTCTCTGCACCATATCCCTGATATAGTGATATTTGATCTCTATGTGTTTTGACCTATCATGAAACACTGGGTTCTTAGACAGCTTCACACAACTCTGGTTATCACAGAAGATACCAGTAGCATCCAACGGGATATTAAATAACTCAGACAGTAGCTTCCGTAGCCATACTTCCTTAGCTGAATAGGCTGCAACATACTCTGCCTCAGCTGTACTTAGTGCTACGCAGGACTGCTTCCTGCTAAACCAAGAGATCACACTTGATCCCATACTGAAGCAGCACCCAGATGTGCTCTTCCTATCTGCAGCACTGCCAGCCCAATCTAAATCAACATAACCCTGCAGGTTAAACTTTTGATTCGCTTCATACTTGAGCCCATAATCCACTGTACCCTTCAGGTACCTCAGAATATGCTTTACAACAATCAGGTGAACACTCCTCGGATCCATCAGGAACTGACTCAATGTGTTCACAGCAAAGCAAATGTTCGGTCTCGTGTTCGTCAGGTACATCAAGGACCCGATCATCTGACGATACATAGAGACATCAACCAGCTCAGATGAAGCATCACAAAGAAGCTTCATATTCAATGCCATAGGTGTGTCCATGGCCTTGCAATCCATCATCCTGAACCTCTTCAGGATATCTATTGCATACTTCCCTTGTCCAAGGAAGATTCCATCACTCTGCCACACCTCCATGGAAAAAAAAAAAAATAGTGCATCATCCCCAAGTTCCTCAACTCGAACTCGGCAGCAAGCTTCCGCTGCATGTCGGCAATCAATCTATCTTCACCTGATACAAACGGGTCATCCACATAGTAGTATCACTGGATTGCCTTCCTCAACCTTATAGTAAAGGTTGGAACCCGCTTTACTCTTGGTAAAGACCAAACTGGATAGAAAGCTACCTATCCTACCATACCAAGTTCTACACATATATGATTTCCTATCATGTGTCTCAGAATCAAGTGGTTTCTCCACATACACTTCTTCTTCAACTACACCATTCAAGAAAGTTGTCTTGAAATCCATCTGGTGTATCTTCTATTTCATCACTTTTATATTTCTCTATGCTACCGTCTGCAGCATGCTTGATCTTGATAGATCCATATGGAAGTCACAACAGACTTCCCTTTAGCTCTTGGGACTGCATCCCAAACATCGTTCTTCATGATCGATGGATCATGGCATTCTTCCCGTATCCTGGGAACTTCAATATCTTCAATAGATAATTTTGTTGTTGAACAAATGTTGTAGTTCTTCTTTTGTAGGTGATGACATATGATCTTTCCTACACAACAAGTTAAATTGCATGATTAGAAAACATCTCATAGTTTTCAGAACAAATTCTTACACATAAAGAAATATGTCATATAGTCATGCAATTGTCTTAGCCAATGCTTCAATACAACATTTATCCATATCCCGTAACTTTCTAGATTCCTTCCAATCTCTACCAGAACATTGTTAAGAGTGTGCACAACTCCCAACATGTCAAAAAAGAGGTTTCATTCTATATAAGTAGCAATGGAATGTTGTACAGTGCCATAGTCCACTTACCCATGGATATTAGTAGTATATTGTTCATCAATGCAATTATTCTAATATGCATAATACACAACCTAATTCTAGGAACATCAGTATATACATTATAGAACAGTATTATTTAAGAAATGAAAATTCAAATACTTATCTTTGTTTGTTCGTTGGGTGGACTCCCTCTGAGTCTTCGCTTCCTTGCAAGAGCTACTGGAGTCCTAATATGAAGTAGCTTCTTCTACACCTTTTGATGTGGAATGTAGAGAGATGGTCAACTCCCTCTGAATATCTACATCCTTGCAGAAACCACTGGAGTGTACTCCCTCTTGATCTTTGCTTCATGGATTACTTGTCCTTGAACTTATATTCATTCTTGATCCCTATGCATGCTTGTTAGTATCACCATTGTGTTATCCTCTAGGTCTCATACATAATCAAACATTCATTAGTATAATCACAATAATCTCAAGCATGTATAGTTAGGATCATTTCAAACACAGATAATAAACATTAGTGTTCAAGGTTTCAGGGAAGTCTTCTTTTACTCATGCATATTCTTATTTGATCATAGGACTCTTTTGGTTAGTTAAATCATCAATCAAGATAAGAGATATAATATGCATAAAATCCGTGATTACTCAAACCTATACCTTCATGATTCTTCTAGTTAGTCATGTCATCAATTACAATATGCATACAACCATGACTATTCAAACCTATGACTTCATGAATAATCATTATCAACAACACAACAGTATAAGATCCTAACACAAGGTAGGATTCTATCTTGATATAGGAAAAACATACCTATATTAGCATGCTAGCTAGTTATGTCTAACATACTCACATGATGTCTTCTTGTTCTTCTTCAATGACTTTTGCTAGTAACCTGTATATCTCATAGGTTAACCATTATAAAACCAAGTTATACATACCTCGTAAATGGATATTCTATGAGATCCATGACAATGGATGAATCTTTGTCCTCATGTCATCATGATCATATGTTCTTGAACCAGAACATGATTTGTCTTTCCTGGTGTACCTTTCATGTTAGTAGACAACATAAACCTCATACAACACCATAATGCATTAGTACAATCATAAGTGTCAACACCCTAATCAATGAATATTTTCTATCGTGCATTCATCATTTTATCAAGGTGATATGACAAGTCTAAAATCAAAATTGTACTAACCGTAATAACATGAAGACAAACATACCATAAACTTAATCATGAACAAATCTCAAAACATACCTCGATGAGTCATACCTGTCGAGATCGCTTAGAATCTTCTTATGTAAGGCCTTAGCCTCATCTCCCTCTGAAACAGGAACTTCTTCACTTATGCAGGTGACCAATCCATCTTCTTCTAGGATTAACCCAATCCACTTGATTTGCAAGAACTGGATCTGGAGGTAGATTAGGATTTGCCAGAGAAACCCCAAAAATTCAAACTTTGAATTTCAAACTTCTGAAAGGATAGAAATATGCGCCTTGATGAGCTGATCACACTGGTATGCTTAGAATTTGAAAACTGCAAAGTTTCACTCCTCAATTTTTCCTTTGAAACTTCTGGATTCACTAGACGTGACCCCGAACTGGGGTTTGATGAAGCCCACTCTTCTTCGCAATCAAAAGGTTTGATCCAAAGCTCTAAGCTTCTATTTTTCTGAGGAGCTTCTAGCCGTGGTCACAGATTTCAAAAATTCCCATTTTTACAGAAGCCCTAATTTTCCACTTTTCTGATCAAAGTCCCGAACTAGGGTCTGATCAAGCCTGGCCTTCTGCCCAACCAAAAATTCTGATCTTGGTCTCTAAATTTCTATTATGATGATTAACATCCAACCGTGGTCTCCGATTACAAAAATTCCAACTTTCTTCAAATCCCTAAATTCCGGAAGCCATGAATGAAGGTACTCAAAAATAATTCTGTTTTGACAGAAATATGTACCTGATTGTTTCTAGTGTACCTCCGCCGATCCACAGAGTCTGAAAAAGCTTCCTGAGATAGCCCAACCTGTTATCTTTCCATCCTGACAGGTCTGACCTCAATTGGATTCTCTAAGAGAGAGTTATTCCAAGTGTCGCAACGTGAACTGTTTTGGGATAATACAGGAGAGCAAACTTGTACGGAATGCCATGTGTCACTGTTTGAACTTCGGTCTCTGAAATTTTTTCCTGAGATACCTCACCATGTTATATTTCCATCATGACAGGCCTCACCTCAATTGGACTCTCTGAGAGAGAGTTATGCCAAGTATCGCAACGTGACCTGTTTATGGGATAATACAGGAGAGCGAACTTGTACGGCGTGCCATGTGTCACTGGTTCAACTTCGGCCTCTGAAAACTTTTCCTAAGATAGTACAGCCTGTATAATACCTGTCACGTTTTATGAAATTTCATTTGGATCTTCCTAGCCCAAGTTATGACCTTGTTCCCATGGTCACCTGATTTTGACTCAGATCTGGAAGAGGCAGAAACCCTATAGTGTATAGATCATAAATCACAAAGTACAGTGAATTAGAGGTTTTCCTTTGGAAAAAAGGTACATGGGGATTTTATCTTCAACCTGTAAATATTTCAGATCCGAAAACTTCACCAAAACGGATTTATAGCAAAAGTGCTACGATGACTGGTTTTTGCTATATCAAGCCCTAGCATCGTAAGTGCAACAAGTGTCATACATGCCATATCATGCGTTCTTTCAGGCTAGCTCTGATAACATGTTAAATTTTCAGAATTTACTTCAATCTGATCTAGGATCTTAACTGAGAGAACAACATGTACAACATATCAATCATGGAGACAATAATGCAAGCACACAAGAGACACAAAGATTTACTTGGGGAAAACCATAAAGGTGAAAAACCCCAATAACTTCCTCAAAGATAGATAGAGAAATGATACAACAAGAATACAAGAGACAGTCTTCTCCTAGCAGCAGAGCCTCCTCCTCCACAAGTGCGCCACTCTCCCTTGAGTGCATGAGTGAGAAGTGAGTGATCAAATAGAGTGCTTCCTGCACTCTATTTATACTTGACTTGACTTGCCTTTTACAGAAATCATGTAGGATCAAACTTAACCACATAACATAATGCTGACTGGGCTGACCCCCAATAGGGTGGTCTAATAACCCTTCGACCCACATGGCCAACCCCCAATAGGGTGGTCTAATAACCCTTCGACCCACATGACTTATACAGGGCCGACCCCAACAAGGTGGTCTAATAACCCATCAAGTATAAGTTACGATACTTACAATATAAATGACGACACTTCCGTATAGAGGAATAATACCATCTCTATAGGAGTACATACAACATACATATATGAAATACATTCCGAAGTTACATATACACCAACACTATATACATGAGATTCTAGGTAATGTTATTGCTAATTAAAAAAAGATAAGCTTTAGTCATCTCAAATCTAGCTATCTATCTGTCTATGTGTTTTCCTGAAGTAAAAGGCAGGAAACTGATAGCTAGGCAGAGAATGTTGAATCCTCCTTACCCATTCATCAGCATCGTATTGATATGAATCATCTAAAAGCAGTCTTTCAAACTTCTAAGGTTCTATTAAATTTGATGGATATGTGCAGTGCTCGAAGACTAAATCCTATCCCATGGGAATTTATATTGGACCTATCATGGATTAGTTGTATGATACATCAAATTAAGCAAGATGAGTGTGTATGGTTCAGTTTTAGCATTTAGAATAAGATACAGTAATTTTATTAATGTTCTATAAATCACCACAAAAGTAGGTCCATAGGACTGAAAAGGACATCCAAAAACTAAATATCATTTACTACCCAATGGATCCATGCAAGTTGTCATTTATCATTGTATTAATTAAGACAACCAAGTTCTCATTGTGCGCATCATCACAACATTTAATTTGGATAAATCTTAGACATTCCTGGGCATCTCCACCAACAAGATAACATGTTTAAAGGTGATCAATCTTGAAGCATGAATACTTTGCCTTCATGGTATTGTCTATTGTTGGAACTTGGAACAACTATTGCTGGAGTTGGTTACTTTATTTTCTAGACACACTTTTAAATCAGCTGTCCAAAAAACTCATTTCTAACCAACTAAAACCCTAGTATAGCCATTTCCTTTTAGTGCCTAGTCAATTGTCTACATCATTAACACATTTAAGTAGCTTTCCATTCCTTTCAAATCCTCTTAGCTACTTATTTCCTTGCTTGAGGGGTTTACTTTAAAGGATTAATCTCAAACCCCCTTAGCATTCCCCCAGGGTGCCATACATTTCCCCTTTGCTAAACTATAAGGCACTTTGTTTCCCACAAATCGGTCCTGTAAGTACTTTGGGAAAGGTGGTATTCATTGGAAAGAACCCCAAAAGTTCGATTGGGGCCACCTCCCATGGTTAGTCCATGTTTACTTTGGTGGATCTAGGAGACCTAAAGAGAGAGGACCTTACTCACATGACACATAAGGATATTGTCTTGACGTTCCACTGGGTAAGTAGCTGATTATTCCTTGCAATAAGGTTGTTAACTCGTGTGACAACACTGTGCATAATTGATTATTACATCATTGGTTTGAGTGGACGATTAAGACATAATTCTCATAATCAAGAGCTAATCTTCCTAGGTATATCATATTCTTCAGGCTTGCCCTTAGACCTTGTGGTACACCTTGGACTAATTACTAAGTCACGTTATGTCCATGATTTGGGGACCTATTGGTGGGATAAAGTGGCTTTCATCCTCCTCACCAGGGTTCAAACCTCCAATGAGACATTGGCACATTGTGATAAGGTTTAAAGGGTAGGTGAATCTTGGAATAGAGGTACACCCCGATAAACTTTGGGACGTCTCGGCCCCTACTGAGTCACAAGTTATTGGTATATCTGGATTGCAGGCTGTTGGATATACTTTTGGGGTTATAGTAGCAACTGTCAAATTTGAACCTGGGCCTAGCCGAGGTGATCCTGATGGAGTTACCGATTACACATGGTAAAAAAAATTTACTAAGTCACATTAGTAGTTTCTATCTCTTACTTGTAGATTTTGTAATAAGTCTTTTATTGCTTCTTGCTTATATCATACATATATCGAAGCAAATTGCCATTTGAATTTACCATTGCTATTGTTTTAGTTTAAGTACATCCATTGGCTATTCTTAGATGCCTGGTGTTATTCTATATATTTATGGTTTTTAAGTTATTTCTAAGTGCATGAGCTTTAATAATATCTTACAATGTACTTAATGAATCTAAATAACTCTAAGATTGCCATATTTTCCATCTAGATGTAAATATTAAAGAATCAATTAAGTTGGGATACTCCCCTAGGCTTGCTTGGATTTAGGGATAGGCCTAAAGTGAGAGGCTGACAGTGACGATCAGTTTTGGTTTCCACCTCACTTGTGCTACTAGGTTGGGAATTTTCCCACTTACGTACAAGTTGGGCAGTAACAAGACCTCCACCATGCTGATAAAATTCTGCATGAAAAGCCTACAAGTACCTGGAATAAGACACTCATATACTACTCAAAATAACACATGTTAACTCCATAAAAGCATCCCAAAACAACTCATGTAAAGCTCCTCTGCATGGCAAGAAGACACTTCTTAGCACCCCAATCATGCTGAGAATAGCTCGTGCAGAATCACCCAAATCAATCTTCAGCGATTGAATTCAAGAATGCTGAAATAAGAGATGTCATCTTCCAAAAAACCATGCTAGTCAACCTCTGTCATGCAGTGCTTATCTCGTCCTCAAAATAGAAGAAACTCATGTACAAACTAACCCAGAAAAAGAAATCTAAAAACAGTTTAAATGAAGGCGCCATTCTTTAAGTTAAAATCATCCATACAACATGATGAACTTATCCCCTATCAGAAGGGCGCACTGCTTTAAGGTCCAACTTATACTTCACAGTTGCTAAACTAACTCCCAGAAAAACACCTAGAATGAAGTGAGCTAGAGTGACCCACTCTTGCTATAATAAAATCAAGGTGAACACAACTAAGACGAGGTTCCTCTCTGGAATCTAGGATTAGAAGATTCTGAAATCTCAAAACATGCTTACTTGCTAAGCAACATAGTGCCTCCTTCCAATCTGAATTTAGAATGACTACGTGATCAAAGATTTAAATTGCTTTTACTTCAGCAAATTGCCCTTCACCAAGTCATGAAGATAAGGTTTCTTGCTCTTGAAGGTACCTTCATCATAAAGCATCCATACAACACCTCCATCAATAATAATCTACCAATCACCCTTGCTAATTTGAAATTGCCCAGCAATCACTAGCAAACAAATATTGATCTTTCATCAAAGCACCTTCAATTATTGAGTTCCATACAAACCTTGCTTGCAGAGCAAGCAACCACCAAAACAAACTCAATCAGTCTTTAAAATAGTGCTGGTGAGGACTTAACATAGCCAAATTCCTTTCCTGCAAATTTCAAACAAAACTAGCATGCTAGGTGTAATTCTCAACGGCAAAATGGTCATAAGATTGCAAAAAAAAAAACTCAAATACAGAGCTAGTACATCATCGTAGTGTGAGGAACTTATTCCAATGGCCAAGATTCATGATCTCTGTTAAAAACAATGTCAAATCATGAGGTGAGCTGATACTGGCACAGGCAAACATACCTTCTTCAATAAAAGCAGCCAAATACATTTCGCTTGATGTTCAAGCAACCCTTCCACATACCTTGCTTACGAAAAAAACAGCCTCATAATTCCTTGCTAAGCAAGCAAGCATCCTCCTACAAGAAGATACTTCATCTTAACCAGTCCTCGGATGAACTACAGTGACTGGTTTCCCATTTAATTGTTATGACCTTGTCATCCAACTTGAATTTTGAATGTGTCATATTTTTCATTTCCTTTTCAGCACATCCTTTGTTATAGTACTCAACAAAGGAAAAACCATGATTCCTTGTTGAATCTTTTGGATCCTGTAGTTCAAGTAAACCCCATTATAGAAATATCATCAGGTATAACAGTCTTGATTTCTTCCTAAAATCTCAAATATGGGTGCAATTTTGTAAGTCTGAACTTTAGATGTCATACCTTTATCAAATCCAAATGTTGAAATCCAGGACCTTGCTCAGAGACAACTTTTGTGAGGCCCTCTTCTTTCAAATTTGATGGGATATTACCAAGGAAAAGACAATTTTTTGGTTGTGATTCTGATACTCTTAACTTCTTATCATGTATTTCAAAAAAGTTGTTATTTAAACAGATAAGTAAACTTCAACTATGAAACATGTTAATGATAAAAGTTTCTCAGATGATTTGAAACAGAAATTGTCAACAACCTTAAACTCAAAACTATTCAATGTCTCAATGGCCTTCTTGGCACTCTCCTCGGTTGTGAATGTAACAAATGCATATTATAACTTGCTTCCCTCCTATTTTATATTAACCTATAAAAAATCACAACATTTTAGTACAATGGAAATCAATAGGAAGAAACTAGCCAGGAATAAGGGTCACTTTATTAAAAAATAGAATATAAAACACTTACCTCAAAAACCTCTCCATGCTGCTCGCAAAGACTTGTTAAATCTTATTCAATGATATTATGAGGTAGATTACCTACGAAGACATATGTACCATGTGGAGGGCATGGTAACAATTCCTCATCATTACACTCTTCTTTATCTTTATCACCCTTCTCGCAATTTCCTTCTGTACGCAGGGCATCCTATACAGTACCATTATTGGCATCATCTTCTGATAATTTTTCAGGGTCCACATTTGACACATTTGCATCTTTCTCAGCTTCTTGTTCATCCTGTGAACGAGATCCTTCATCCTCTACTATATTAAGATCAAGGCCTTCTTGACCATCATTTTCATCTTCCTCTTCAACATCTCCCTCATCCTCTGCTTCCTCATCCATTATTTCTCCTTTCTCTTCTTCATCGCCATCAAGGTCAACTTGCTCTTCATCATCCTCATCATGCAAATCTTCAGTAAATCATCTAGTATCCTGCATTGTATCAATCTTCTTGTTTGTTTCCTAAATTCCATCTACAAACTTTGAAGGGAAACTGTGGAGGAGGCAAATAAGAAAGGAGCATTTGCAGAAAGAGGGACATAAATATAATAGAGATAGAACAAGTGGAATTGTAGCAGGTTTTGCAAATTGAGAATTTCAAAGGAAATATAAGGGCCATGAGAAATGCCTTGAGATATATTTCTGAATGAAATTTAAAAGGGGGGATTCCAGAGAGTAAATTTAACAAAGCTAGAGCTAAACTTAAGAATGAATCAAGAAGACGCTAAATTGTTGAAACCCTTTTGAGAACTGCCATAGATAATCGATTGATACAGAATAGAAGAAAATTTGACATAATTGAACGAACTTACCAGTGTGAACATAGCTTAGTAGTGCCTATATTGGAGGGTACCGCCATGACTGGAGCTCCGGACTTCGACTGTTCTAATCAAATGTCCAAATTTGTTCTTATTAAGTTAATAGAATAACACTAAGGTTAGACAAAGAGACAAGCAACGATTTAAGCATATGATCCATAATAGAAACATACATGTAACATCTCATGCCAACATACTGTCATATCATGAAACATGCTAATAGTAGATGAGGTAAGAAAATATCATATCACTAGATGATAAGGTATTGTGTCTGACTAGGAACATCAAGACATATGGAATATCTGAAAAAGCTAAAGGAAATATGACCAATGATTTATGTTGAAGCCACATATCTCATCATGAGAAAAACTGATCAAAATCACCCCTGCTGAAAAAGGGGTAACACAGGCCAAGCCACAAATTCTAATAATTTAATAAGACACCCCCAATGAATCAAGAAGATGCCCCCTAGCACCAAAATATTGAATTGTTGAAAGCCTTTTGAGAACTGCCATAGATAATCAATTGATACAGAATATAAGAAAAATTTACATAATTGAACGAAAATACCAGTGAGAAAAGAGTTTAGAAGCATCTATATTGGATGGTATTACCATGGCTGGAGCTCGGGATTCCTACTATTGTGATCAAATGTCCAAATTTGTTCTTATTAAGTTAATAGAATAACACTAAGGTTAGAAAAAGAGACAAGCAACAATTTTATTATATGCGCCATTATAGAAACATTCATGTAACATCTCATGCTAACATACTGTCATATCAGAAAACATACTAATAGTAGATGAATGTAAGAAAATATCATATCACTAGATGTTCAGGTATCGTTTCTGACTGGGCACATCAAGACATATGGAATATCTGAAAAAGTTGAAGGACCTCTGACCAATGATTTATGTTGAAGCCACAGATCTCATCATGAGAAAAACTGACCAAAATCACCCCTGCTGAAAAAGGGGGTAACACGGACTAAGCCACAAATTTGAATAATTTGCTAGTAAGCACACCTACCATATGGAAGCAGCCATTGTCTTCAATAACATAACACGTATATGTCCATGATGAATTGCTTCCCTGGAATTGAGGTAGGCCACTATTGGTACCGAAAACACATTGTAGAGTTAGTTTTCTTCTCAAGATAAGCCATAGGTACAATGTTGTCAGAAAAATTTGAACATGTTTTACACACTACTGGCCCTGGTGCTTACAATTGAAAATGAAACCTTAATTGTATCCTTTGTAGGTGAGGCTCGTGGTGTAGAGAATCTAGAGGGAACGCTATATGTCTTAATAAAATTATGTTATGTTATATTATCTTAGATTTCATAATAGCATGGTTTCCAACCTTTTTCAATTTCTAATTCATCATCCAATGCCCTTTTAATTGTTAGGTTAAATTTTGTCTTAGTAAAAGAAGTCTAGTGGTCAATTCAATACAGATATTTTGATCATGTTATGATCATGTCAGGTTTCTCAAATTCTACACCAGTGATGAGCAATAGAGTTAACGCTAAACAACTATGGAGAACCAGAAGCATCTTAAAGGTTTTGTCTTTATATTACTGACAATAAAAGTTAGTAAGGTTATCTCTTAGCACTTCCAGAAAAAGAACAAGAACCTTACACTCTTGACCTCCCTCAACCATAATGATAATGGTGGCTAGCGATGGGTGGCAGGATGAGAGATTTATTCATGGACATGATCCCTTGGTTCAAACACAAGTTTGAATGTGGAAACCCTCCACATTAGGAAATACCAAAGGCGACAATATGCTTTCGTGCCATTTTCTAGAGACCAAGTACAAATTTGTCAGTCATAACTAAAATTATTTCATCTGATCTTATCTAGTTGCTGAACAATAGTGATTTTGCAAGTCCTCCTAATGTCCTTTCTTTATTCAGCTATCTTCTTCTCACTCTTTTTGAGCAGACAAAAACCTGGTGGGTTTTAGACAGTCAAGATAAAGCTTACTATTGAAGGAGAGACATCTTCACTATTATTTAGTCTATTCACTGTTAAAGGAAACAACCATTATTTCTTACAAGTTAAGTGTTCCGATCTGTTGATGGTTAGCTAATGTTTGGATTTCTTCGCAAAAAGCCAATGTTTATATAGGATTTTCCCAGAACTACAATTGATATGCCCCAACCAGTGAACTATCTGCGTATGATATGACCTATTTATGAGCATATATGGATACTCCATGAAAAGGAAGATTCAATTATTTCTAGGAAGTAGAACATATTGGTTAGGTGGCACTCTAACTCGGAAGGGAAATATTATGACTGACGTGATAGGTAATTGGCCAATATCAGTTATGACTACTTACACAACTAAGCCCCAAATGCCTTGGACTTGGCTCATAGATAAATATATAAAGCAATCAAGGTGTTGCTTCAATCCTAGTTTCTTTGATTCAATAGTGAGATTTCAAAGATAATAGAACTCTATATAAATATTGATTGGAGAAGAGTCAACTGAGCAAGGAGAGAGGGGCTAAAACAAGGCAAAACTGGCTAGAGGTAATTTCCGCAGATAAAGAGCACTGACGGGATGCTAATTAAAATTTTCCTGGATCTTACCCTGTTACAATAATTTTTGGATATTATCTAAATTCAATTGGGGTTTGAGTGAGCTACAATTCACGTAAAATTAGTCTTTGGATATGCCTGAAACTGTAATTTCACATTGAGTTGTCCACGTTGAGAAAAGAATTATATCGTTCTTCTTTTTTCATTTATAAGTAGCTATTACTTTTTGTTCTGCCCTTTTATACGTATGCCATTTGGAAATTATAAGTATCCAGCAGTAGGAGCTGGAACTTCTACTTGACTTCATTCAGGATCACTTGGCTATAGCCAGTTGTGGCTGAGTCAAGATTAACTTGGCTCAAGTTCAAAAACTGTTTCATAATATTATGTATAAACAAATGGGTTTTAATTCATCAAGATAAGTTGGATTTTACCCCTCCCTGCTCTCCCTCGATTTAGTGTTGTCTGGTTCAGATTCACTAGGTTTGACATATCGATTGTAGTTTCACAAATTGGTCCGTTTGAGCATTCCCTATATGCACTTCCATGCTTGTACAACTATTGCATTTTTTTATTAAAATATTAAACAATAAATACAATTGGCAGGGGTAGTTTATAGATTTGATTCTAGGTATTTCTCTATTTCAACATCTCTTGCAATAGCATATGGTTCATAATCATTGGATGGGTCATCTTCGGGTTCAGAGAATTAACCAACTGGGACAATTGAAGATTCCCTAATTAGGCCTTTAGTCTAGATCATATTTTTTGAGGGATCAATCACTCGCATGATTGTATTTTTTTAATTTGCAATGTTAATAGCATGTTAGGACCTTAGGTTCCTGTGCCGCATTTTAATATGTTTTGTTTTGGAGTCAATAAGATTTTTTTTAGGTTTTGTATTTTATTATTTTTAGTTCAACATTATTATCAACATACGGCGCAATATGATTCAGGGTTGGAATTATGATCAACATTATCGGTCGGATAGATAGAGGGGACCTGCTGACACTGACTGGTGAGTGCAAGCAAACACCTATTTCGGGCAAGGTTCAGCAATAAAAATGGAGTTTGCAATACTTTGGCATATATCATACATGCGTTACAGGAACCAAAAGAAAATATTGTGCTATCTACTTCCAGGGAGTAGGACTATCCCCCTGATCAACCTTAGGACCATAAAATTCTTGACATGGGGATGTTCTCATCTTTATAACAAGGTTGTAGCGACAGAAACATTTGGAATCAACAGACTCGATGAGAACACGATCAACTCCATCAATTCCGAGGTCAATTATCTCAGGGTTACCATTTCGTTCAGATTGAACTTATTTCCATTTTAAGTATCAGAGGATCTATGATGAAGTCCTTCCCTAGACTTGCAAATGAAAGGGGAAGAATGAGTGTGAGGGTAACAACCCCCAGTAGTTTACTGCGGGAGAAGCTGAGCAGGATGTTGAAGGCCTCTCTCACGATTCCAAATACGCCGAGAAAGTGGAGCTCTCTGACCATTGCTTCTGTTTTGAATTTGAATATCTATCACAAACCCTTATTTAGTTTTTTCAGCCTGCCACGATTTGTAAGGTTTAATAGTTATCTCAAAGTATTGTAGGGTAACAATACTCTTGCAAATTTGTCGCAAAATATCCAAGTTTTAGGGAAATCATGTTTTCTTATAATGGCTAATTCTTTGCTAAGCTGAATCTGTATACGCGGATGGGAAGTCAACATTGACCTAACTATGAGAGTTTTATTCTACTCCCTCTCTAGGTTTTGAACTGAAGGGGATTTGGGGGAATCAGGGTCTGGTGTGGCCCAACAGTTTCTTACATGATTTTTGAATTTCATTGCGGCTACCTGTCTAATTTGTTCATCCACCGAAGGATCTGAGAGAAGTTGCAGAATGTTGATTCCATATCCTGACTGATCAAAAGCCCGCTTCAGAATCTGTTCTACTTGCTTTCTGGGTTCAGGGTTTACGACTAGGATTTGTAAAAAACATTGAGAGAGGGACTGAACTATTTCTAATTTATATTGCATTTGCTTGAAGCTAAAGGAATTCTTGAAATTAATGGTTTGGATGGAAGAATACCTGGTATTGATGATCGCTTTGCCCTGGCCGCTAAACTCAAATTATTGGCACCTTCTTCTGCTCCCTGAAACGGTATAAACAAAATATCGATTAATCATTCTTAAACAAAATATAAGACCGTGAAAAACACAGGCGGGTATATGTGCTAGCTACAGATTTTTTCATGACAATATGATAAATATACCCATCACCCACCCTTAAGGGGCTCCGTGCGAACAATTAGAGTCTCATAGTCGAATAGAGCTAGACAACACATCAATGCTTCACCATTGCTTACCCCACTATGTTCCTCCAAGCTAAATTGGAAAAGCACCAAGGATCCCTTGCGGCTTAAAAGAATGTCAAAATACATTCCATCCCTTTGGATTAATCATTCATAAACAAATGTAAGACCATGAAAATGGTGATTAATAAGTGGTTAAAATGGTGATGATTTTTAATAATAATATTTTAATTTTAATTCTTTTAAGGTGCCAATTGATATTAAAATTGAGATGTACACATCTTAGCTTTTGTAATTTGAATTTAGGAGATAAATATTAAAATATAAATTAATAGATTAAAATTAAAAATTGAAAAATAAAAATTATATATATAGAGAATTTAGGAAATAAATATTAAAATATAAATTAATAGATTAAAATTTAAAAATAAAAATAAATAAAAATTATATGTATATATAGTATTGAGAAATAATGTGTAATAAAAATAATTTCAAAATATTTAAAATTTTATATAACTAAAAATAATTTTTAAATAATGATTGATGATACTATAAGACATTAGGAGGTACAAAACTTTTTGAATTTGAACAAATAAATGAGAAGACAATTATATTTTATAAATTGATTGTTGAGAGTCTCTAATGAGATCCATTGGATGGTTGAGAGTTTATGGTGAGATCCATTTGATGGTTGAGAAAATTAATATATGGATGATGGATTATAATTTTATTAGTTGAATCTATGTTAGTGTATAGATTTAATTTATTTTTTTCAAATTTAAAATTATTGTTCAAAAAAGTACATTTCAATTGGGGAAATGTTCATTTGTTTCATAAAAATAAAAACAAAAAATAATAAATAAATAAAAAAGAATGCATACATCATGTAAATAAATAAAAAAAGAATGCATGTGTGATGTGTCTTTTTTATTAAACTAGTTTAAAGGGTTTTATTTTATATCAAAATAAGGTTTTTAAGAAGAAATAGAAGAGATTTTATAAAAATTCTTCAAAGTTCTTAAAAATAGTTAGCTTGTTCATTACAAGAACAAGTGGAGGAGAAGGGCCCTCAATGCTGATGGTCTCCATATGCACATTATAACAAACAAAAACATTTTTACTTTTATAAAATAAGAAATTGTTTTATTTAAGAAGGTATCCAAAAACGTCTCTCCATACAATAACCAAACAAAAATCATTTAACTTTTATAAAATAAAAAACCATTTCCTTTAGAAAAGAAAAGAAAAGCCATAAATCTATCAGGTGCTTGAGCTGAAACTTAGAAACTGTGCCGAAGGGGGCATACAAAAGTGAAAAGCCAAAAGAAGATATAGACGCGACAAACACATTACCTTGGATATGATGTGGATATGGAATTCATCATAGGTTCACTCCAAGCCAAATTTCAATATTACGGCCTATTAAAAAAGATAAAAATATGCACAATTGTGACACAATTCAAATTTCATCTAACACAATAGGTATCGGGATGGCCTCAAAGAAATGATCCCTTAGAAGACATGTATTGAAAAATAATCCAAGCTGTATACTATTAATGTTACAATTTACTAAATTTTAACACTGCAGATGGATTCAGAGAGCCCCTTAGTAAATTTTAACATTGTAGATGGATTCGGAGACCCCCTGTCTCCGAATCCATCTGCAATGTTAAAATTTAGTAAATTATACAATTTCATTATCAAAATTATAATTTACCACTACCGGAATGACACAACTAAAAATGACCACATAAATGACCAATTGTTATGTGGTCATTTTTACTTTAGTTCTTATCTCGCGACCAAATTGGTCATTTATCATGGTCATTTTTAGTTTTGTTCTTATCCCGTAACTAAATTGGTCATTTATCTTGGTCATTTTTAGTCAGCTCACTTAAAATTTCTCAATTTTGGTCATTTATCCCTTGAAAAAGCTGTGGTGACCAATTTTTTTGGTCGCCTGGTCACTTATTTCTCATTGTGTACAAATGCTATGTTCACTGGCCATTCTGCTTTGAAATACCTGGTGAACAAGCCATTGTTAGGGGGGCGAATATGTAGATGGTTATTACTCTTTCAGGAGTATGACTTTGAAATAGTGGTTAATCCTAGCAGAATTGAACTTAGAACCTGATCATCTTTCAAGGATCGAGTCACGGGAAGAACCTATGAACCTTGAATACAATCTTCCTGATGCCCAGTTGTTTTCTATTCAAATTTCCGATGACTACTATAAATACATCATAGACTTCTTGACTACAGGGTTGGCACCCATAGAATTTACTACGCAGCAGAAGAAGCAGCTAGTAGTATGAGCAACATACTTCACCATAATTGTTGAACAACTATACAAATTGGGGCCGGATGAAGTTTGTGCGCAGATGTGTGTTAAAGCACGAGAAGCCATTTTTACTGGCTGATGTACATTCAAGAGAAGCAGGAGGTCACTACGCAAGACGATCCACTGTGTAGAAGATATTGCACACAGGACTATGGTGGCCTACTATTCACAAAGATGCAAAGGAACATTGCCAGAGCTGTGATGTCTTTCAAAGGACATGAAAGCCGTCGCGAAGAGATGAAATTCCATTGAATCCATAGTTGACATTACAGGTATTTGAGAAATGGGCCATTGATTTTGTGGGACCTATAAACCCACAGGGTAAGATAATTGGTGCGAGGTACATTATTGCTGCAACTGACTACCTCGCCAGATGGGCAGAAGCAAAGCCAGTGAAGGACTATAGCATAGTTACTTCCACGCAGTTCATTTTTTAGAACATCCTTACAAGGTTTGGATGCCTGAATATTTTGATGAGTGATCAAGGAAGTCGCTTTCTGAATAGAACTATTGAACCATTAACAGAAGAGTTCCACATTCATTATCAGCAAAGTACACCATATCATCCACAAGCAAATGGAACTGTTGAAGCGTTCAATAAGGTACTGGAGAATGCACTGACAAAAATATTCAATGTCAATAGGGATGACTGGGACCTGTGCATTCTAGTTTTTTTATGGGCATATAGAACTACTTGCAAAGAGTTGACTGGCCACACACCTTTTAGGATAGCCTATAGATAGGAAGCAATAATTCCAATGGAGTACATTGTTCCCAGCTTAAGAATAGTTGCATTCACAGGCATGGAAGATCGCGACGCACTAGAAGAAAGGTTTCTACACTTGGTTGGTCTGGAGGTAGATCGCTTCATCGCAGGATTTCACCAACAAGTGCAGAAAAAAAGAGAAAAAGCATGGCATGATCGCCATATAAAAAACAAGACCTTTTAGGTAGGTGATCTAGTCCTCCTGTATGATAGAAAATTTATGAAGTTTCATGGAAAGTTTAAGATGCATTAGCTTGGTCCATATACTATTGTACATGTTACTAATGGTGGCGCAACTCAATTAGCCATGTTAGCAGGAGATAGCTTTCTCGGCCTAGTCAATGGACGTAGACTAAAACCCTATCAGGATAGTCCTGCTTCATAGAACCCTTAATGATCAAGAAAGAAAGGAAATTTCTAAGTGCCAAGTACAGTTGAAAGTGGGCACTATAAATGGGAAAGAGTCTGTACGCAAAGTGTGATGAAGAAAATGTATATACCGCGCAACACTTGTTAAGAAATAAAGCTGCGCCAAAAAAAAAGAAGAGAGAAAAAGAAAAGAGGAACAGCGCGGTTGCAAAGGCCAAAATGCAACTATGAAGATCAAGCTAAACGAGAAAAGAGGCTAAGTTCAGAAGTAAGAAATCAAGCACTGTGAAGTAACTGCGCAGGAGTAGTGACGACCCGCTGCGCAGTTCACCGCAACACTCCAGAAAAATAGCCGCTAGAATTTCGGTCGCAAATATAGCCATTATACAGTACTTTTGCCAGTAACTGATTGAGCATTTAACAAAGAAATAGCCGTTCTAAACGAGTTAATGAAGGAAAGGACCGAAATCATCACCGGATTTGGCCAACTGATACTGCATTTAATGCTTATCTATCCATTGATGGGCACAGAGGAGGCTAGCTGCGCCTATAAATACCGTTGTATTTGGACTCGTGGGCATTACCGACACCCTTAAATTTTCTGGCCGGCAATACTTTGCGATTGTTTACAGCAAGTTATCAGAAATCTCGTTGTTCTGCTGAGATCCGTTTAGTGAATGTCTGAGAGGTCATCTATTGAGAAAGAATTCACAGTCCAGGAGACTATGAAGGTATTTAAATACGGAGGAATCAAAGGGTTGATGAGAACCCCTATCAAGAAAGTTGTAATATAACAAGGCCAGGCTTCCCAAAGATCACCAAGACATGCTCCATCAATGCAAGACAAAGGCAAAGAACCAGTGGTGCCGAAAATGAGGCAACAAAAGATGAGTTCCACAGTGCCACAAGCTGTTATGGCCGACAAGGAAATACCATTGAAGCTAAGCTTTGAGTATATCTCGCCGCATGCACTGGACACACCAGCCATTAAGCTACTGAAGAATGCCAAGTATGATTATGCTCTCACCTGTGTTGAAGCATGTCGAAGTGGGAGGAAATTTGTTGGGTAAGATCCCGGAGTGTAAGTGGGAAGACCATGATCTACTTCATATGCATAAGGACCCCACGAACCTAAGTATCCATAGTTCCAACATGACCAATACATGTGCTGGAAGAAGGACGTGAAAGTCAATCTTACCTTGGTCGCAAAAAGTTGGTTATCCAGAGTGGTCACATCAGGACTGCTCAACTTGTTGAGACTCCCGCACTTTGACAGAATGCCATAGCTGAATGCGGTAGTGCGAACTCTTATGTCGTGCATTCACCAGGGATATATCTGGCTTGATCGCAATATTGACCTGAACATTGACTTGATCCACTGGATCACTGGAATTAGCAAAAGAGGTGATGATCTGAAGCAGTTCTTTCAAGGGAAAAGCAGAGACAAAGAAGTTGTAGTGAAGATGAAGAAAATGAAAACCATCGTCAAAGGAAAGAGAGGCTTTGTCACAAATGACATAGATGATGATGCTACGCAGTTTGTCATGCAACTGTTAGCCGGAAAAATCCTGAGAAAAGCAAGACCATTGGAATTACCTGTGGGCGCAGTACTACTTGGTGCAAAAGATGCGGAGGGAGGAAGACTCAACTGGGGTAAATACCTGTTGAATGAGTTCCTAGAGGAACTGAACAATACATAGACACATGGTGGTAAATTCTATTTTACATGGTTAATAGTGCTGATCACGTTCGTAGGATGGAAGGACCCGACGGATTACGTTGGTGTAATCACCGACAACAATGATTGCAGAGGTGCCCATTATGCAAACCTTTGGGTGAATTTGAATTCACAAAGACAACACACGATAGCTGAAGTCTTCTACATTTATTATGAGCAGCTGCGCAAGGCCATCAACATCACACCATGGATAACAAAAGAGGTAACAGCTAACTATATTCGCACTGCCAATTTTTATGCTGACATGTGTTGTATTCACATTTCAGCCAAGGCATAGACAAAGAATCCTGAATGTTTCGCAGGAAGATACCACATGAATGAAGAGGACATTGATAACATTATGAAGGAATGGATTGCTGAACTTAGAGTCAAAGTTGTGGAAATCCAAAGTGACTCCACCGAGAGCAATCCCATTCCTACACCCATTGTGGAAGTGTCGTGGACGGGAAAAAGGAAGGAAGTTGAGAGCCGTGTACAACAAAATCTGTAGAAGAAGAAGCATAAAACTAGTAAGGGCCAATCAGAAGCAACACTTCTCGATGATGATTTTGACATGATCGCGTCGATGGTCACGAAGCAGATGGAATATATGATGACTGAGAAGCAGAAAAAGGACAAGGTGATTGAAGAATGTTTGTAGAAGAACCTTACCACGCTACAAGGCATTACAGAAAAGATTGAAGAAGTGCCCCGCCGCTTACCCTTGCCGCAAGATTAAGAATCGGAAGGGAAGTCAAGGGGCATTTCACAGCTGAAAACACCATAGCTAGCCCTAACTTTTCCTGTGAAGTCCCGCATTGTCAAGCTTGATACCTTAAGTGTAAGGATACCACTACCGGAACAATTAATCTTTGGTATGAAGGACCTAGAGCACATCGATCTTGACATTGTGAAGATACCATTGCCCGGTCTACACAATCTGCATCTGCAGGTTGTTGAGGAGATTCATGAGTGAAGTGTCGATGCTCTGAACCAGCACATTGAGCTATAGACAAGCTATAAGCAATTGTAGGAATCCATCTCACAGAGGGCCATGGAACTACACGATGAGCATGATTGATGGAAGAGGCTAGAGTTTATGGTCACCGCGGTAGCTAAAGAGATATCCGAATTTGATGTACAGCTAGACCCGGCGGACACTGTCATTAAGATCGGCGAGGTGGTTAGCGATCTTAAGGTGAAGATGAAGGACATGGAGATCAATTATCAAGCATAGATTGCTGCATTGGAGGCGCAGACTCAGCCAAATACTCCACCTGATCAGCAACAGTTAAGAGCAAAAGAAGTGAAGGCCGCAGCAAAACGTATGGCCAATGATGTGGCTAAGTGCCAAAATTTGTTAGATGAGGTGACGAAAACATTCACTATGCTTGAAGAAGACTATTAACACCTAAAAAGTGCTCACTAGCTCATTCCCTTATTCACATGACCCATTTGTCCACTTTTCCACCATTTGAGCCTCTGAAGCCAACAAAAGGTCACCAAAAGACCTTAGTACACCCCTTTTCCCACTTAAAAAGATTATTTTTCCTAAAAAAGCATAAAAAACCCTCAAAAAGGGTCCAAATTCCCAAAATATTAAAAATGGAATAAAAATATTAATTTTATTCAAAAAAGGAAAAAAGGAGGGAAAAGTACCTAAACCATGTGGGTCAATACCATTGGTTTTCACAAAACCACAAATGGTATTCCCCACCACCAAAACCTATAAAAAGGTGGTAGGGGCTCCTCATTTCACATCCATCCATATTTCTATCCTCATGCTGCTAAAATCTCCCTTGAGTTTTGGCCATTGTAGCAACCTTGGAGAAAGGACCCATTGGAGATTGGAGCTGCTCACCATTGGAGCCATTCAAACAACCTTCATCACTTGGAGGTATTGTTCTTGCAAGCATTTGCTTGCCCCATTGTCAATACAAAAATTATTTTTTATCTTTCTTGTTCTTGTTCTTTAATTCAAAATGCACATGTTAGTTTAGTTTAGTTTAGATTTAATTATTGTTATTTATTTCTATTGAAACTGCTGCTACTAGTTAGCAGGTGCCCATAGCACTAAGCTTGGTTGCAAAACCAAGCCAACAGTTTTTGGCGACTCCGCTGGCTTGAATCTTTTGATCTCAAAATTTTATTTTTTGCTTTAGATCTTAATTTTTGTTAGTATTAGTTAGTTTAATTTATAGATCTGCCACCCTAGACAACAGATCCATTGTTGTTCTAGATCTTGGCCCATTTTATTGCCATTAACAGCCCGAAATCGTCATTTTCGGGTTCGTTTTTCAGCGTCGGCGTACAGCTTTCTCCTCGCGGTTTTTTGCCCGACAGTCGCGCGGCTCATCGCGACCTCGCGGCCTTTTTCCGTGCTGCGCGCCGCGGCTTCGTGGCCTTTTTCCGCGCTGCACATCGCGGCTTCACGGCCTTTTGCCGCGCTACACATCGTGGCTTCGCGGCCTTTTTCCGCGCTGCACATCACGGCTTTTAGCCAGAAACCTGCGATGCGCATCGCGACTTTTAGCCCAAAACCCGCGATGTGATTTTCTGGCAACGCAGCTCAACTTTCAAACAACCATATCTCCCTCTCCCGAACTCCGTTTGAAACGATTTTTTTTTTCAAATTGGGTGTTTTCGATCAAGGAATCCAAATATCCTATTAGATTTAATAAATTTTTCATATAAATTTATCTAATATTTTATTTTAGTGTTATTTATCACTTCAGTTCACCCATTTCGGCCAATCCGTTTAAAAAATTAATTTTTTACTGTATTCTCTGCCCACATTGCACATTTTACAGTACTAAAATTCTAGCATTGTTTACAGCCATAGAAAAATTTTACTATTTAGAATGCACATGTGAAAAAGTCTTTTTAAATATTTTCAGAAATTGAAAGAAGGATTTGATTGCATTTTATCTAGATTAAAATTTTTACTGTTTACTTCTTTGATATTTTTTCCCATAGCAGAATTTTAAAAAGAAATCCATTTATTTCTTAAAGAAGTCATATTATTTGCTTTCATATTTCAAAAGATCCTTTGTTTTTGAATAGTCCTTGAAAAGCATTTAATTTCCATTTATTGAAAAAGTCATAATATTTGCTTTTTATTTCAAAAGATCATTTGTTTTTTGAATACTTAGCATTTACTTTTTCAATTTCAGTTTAAAATATCACACGTGCACCCACTCAAACACTAATTTTAAACTGAGCCTTAAAACTTACCCTAATTTCAACCCACTTTTAACCCCACTTGGGGAACACTAAAAGAACTTTGTAGCTAGGTAGTATTGGGGGGATAGGTGTTCCGATAACACCCCTCAGTTATTACATCTGAGACATAGTTGTTGTCCATTAGGGAGCTAAAATATCTTAGTATTTATTGGCACGGTCACAACCAGTTTATGGGAAGGCCTCTCCCCTAGGAGGGTTGAAGTCGCGAGGATGGTTCTGGAATCCTGAGTGGAATACCGAAATCCATTCAGTAACGGAAGGGCTACCATTCGCAGTTCTCGGGATATCCCTATATGGGGGTATTCCGATAAAGGACCAAACGACAGATTTACCTTTTCTCAACATGTCATGAACGGAGTATCCTAGTAGCCATTCTTTAGGATTGATTACCCGGTGTCCCTCCCGGTAGGGGGATATCTAGCCGTTGACTCAACACTCAATATTGTCTGACTTGGATTTCATCACCTTGCAGAGAATATAGTTTGTTGATTCACAATACTTTTAGTTAGGTGTTTGCATGATTCAACCCACCTTTGGTCTAGTTACACCTATTTTTTCTAGAAGCTGTTTGCATGTTGGTACTCTGACCATTTTTTGCATCCCTCCACATATTATAGCACAACTGCTATAATAAGTGCCTTTTTGAGGTTGATTTTTTGGCCCGACAGCCTTTATTTTCACTCCGCTTCTTGCACCCTTGGTTGCATTAGGGTTCTGAGTTTTTTATACATTACCATTTTACACCATATAGATTTTTACACAAAAAATTCTTTTCTCACCATTGAGAATTTTAGATGCTCTCATCGTCTTCAGGGCGAACTCCTAGAGTTCAGTCTACTTGGCTTGCCACGTCACCGACGCCGAGCCTTATCCCTTGACTCGACACATCGTCGGTCAACTATACGGTCATCCGATTATGACACGCCTCACTTCACTTCTAATTCTGAGGCAGAATCCGAAAACCCCACTGCGTTATTCCCAACCAACATTATGGCTGGAACACCTTTTGACCCACTTTTTACCAGCAACATAGGAGAGACATCTACAGACCCTTCTACTGCAGTGCCATCCATGGCAACAAACACCCCCTTGGGTATGCCTAATATGGGCAACACTCCACCGTTAGGAATGCCCAACATAGGGCCACCTCCTATTATAGGAATCCCCAACACAGGGCCACCACCTGTTATGGGTATGCCCAACATAGGGGTCACACCCCCTCTGATTCCCACAACCCAGATTCGAGGAATCACCACTACTATTCCTAACCCAAGTGTAACCCATGTTGCACTTGGAAGCACTGGCCCATACCAGACCACACCTATTGGAGGACACATACCTGCAATACCTAGCATACCTTTAGGCGCTACTGGACCCCTACATCATACCACCATGACTAGGCATGTCCCAGTCCCAGTCACTACATCTGCTAGCTTACCGTACATGGCAAGTCTGAACTTGCCAAATTTAGCTAGGCTCACCAATGATCCTATCAGACACGATCCTGGGAGGCCTCACATGCCCACCAAACTCCCCTCGGACATCCCTAAGTTTGAGGGCAAGGCAGGTGAGGACCCCCAGAACCATATCATGTCCTTCCATCTATGGTGTTCCTCCAACTCCATAGTGGATGACTCTGTCCGCCTCCATCTGTTACAACGCACCTTCACTGGCTCTGCAGCCAAGTGGTATATCGAGCAGCCCCATGGGACACATGCCACCTTTACCTCCCTTTCCTCGACCTTCCTGCAGTTCTTTCAGTTACCTGTCCGCTATGATGCGGGCGTCGAGATGCTACTGTCTTGCAAACAAAACACGGCCACCCACATCACTGACCACATTCATGAGTGGCGTCGACGCCGAAGCCTCTGCAAAATCAAGTTAGACGACCGTATCTTCCTAGATTGGTTTGTCAAATCCCTCCCCCTTCTCATTGTGAAGGATGTGGCATCCGAACGACCCCAGTCCGAGGAAGAATCTATCCTAAAAACTTGGGAATTCGACCTAATTTACGCCCAGTCGGGTTATCTGTATACCATTATACCAGACGCCCCTCGGGGTGCTTCATCCCAACACGATGCGCCGGGGGCATCCCATGCCGCAGATGGCATCATTGGTCGTATGGCCTCGCATCCCCAACCATTTTCCATTATGCGCAATAATAACAACCCCGATCGTTTGCGGGCTACATCTCACTCTGGAGCTAAAACTTCGTATGCTCCCATGGCCCACCCCCACCACACTCATGGACCCCCATGTCCACCACAGTTTTATGGTCATGAACCTTCAGCCTATCCACCTCTAGTTGCACCCCCTACGTATTACCATCAGCATGCCACACATGCTCTTGTTCACTCACAAGCCCCAACATCTTATTTCCCACGACAGGTAGTCCTTGTTGTACCACAACCTCCAATCGCTCAGACTTATCCTCCAAACAACAACAACGCTACCCCCTCCAACCAAAACCCTGATCGACCACCGAAACAGGGTAAGAACCCCAATTTACGAAAAAACCACCCATGTTCCCATATGCGGGGTATATGGCCATTATACACACACTTGCCCACATTTGGGGCGAGCACGCCAACTGTGGTTTGATGACGCCCAATGCCAAGGGCACGCAGCACAACTAGCGCCACCTCTTCAACCACAACCCATGGTGCTGCAGAATCCTTTTCCCACACAAGGAGTGGTGAACACTCATCTGTTGGATCCTCCTCAAGGAACCATAGCACCACAACAACAAATCACATATGCTGCACACACAAACCAACCAATGGATTCAAATACTCATCATCTCCTTATGATGTCATCATCCGACATGAATCTCCAAACGCGTCGAAACCCATACGCTCCCATTGCACCTACAAATGTTCTCCCTATGATTGAACAACCAGTTCAGAATGCACCTACATCGTTCGTCTCCACAGTCAGACCCGGATTATACTCGGAATCACCTATGACTTCCACATTCCAATCCATCCAACCCCCTTTGAAGATAACCAAGATATCTAATTTTTGCACCCTCTCGCATAACACACAGGTACCAAACCAACAACCCCCTTTACTCCCGCAACCACCCTCAGTGCCAACTCACGTAGGAGCCACAAAGACCCAGAGTTGCTAGAAATCAAGAACATTGTGAAGGATAGGTAGGCATCATTAGAACTGCTGGATGCAAAAGTTAAAGCGCTGCAGCCAAGAGAAAGACTCCAGAGGTACTCGGAAGTCAGGAAGCTGAAAAAGGAAGTTCAAGTGTTAAGAGAAAGAGAGAATGAAGTCAGAGACAAGTCGTAGCCCGTACAAGAGGAAACCTAAGAAATCACATAACAAATGGAATAAAATTTAAAGGAGTTGCACGAAGGTCAAGAACAAGTGGAACAACAAGCCGATGATGATATAGCACCTGAGATGTTGGAAACCGTAAATCAATTTGAGAAGGATACTAAGGAAGCGGTTGAAAAGTTGGCTACAACATACCAAGAGTTTGCTGCGAAGTTGGCTCCATAGCAGGACAACTAGATATGAGAACCACAAGTGGAAGGTGGCTTGGGGCCGAGCTACATGTAAGTGTTAGGGGCCTATTAGGATTGGGCCAAGTGGGGAATTTTTGCGCAAGAATAGTTTTGGAACTACGAACTTAAGTGCAGTTTAGTTGAATACTTTTTGGTACAAGTCAGTTTTGGCGAGTTGTGAAGTGGAGCGCAGCGAAGCATCGGAAGAGCTGCGAAGTACATCGTTGTGAGGAGACAGCGTTGCGATGAGCTCGATCAATGGAGATCCGGCAAGGAAGAAGTTTGAATGGAATATGACACACATTCTTGTTAGACCATCAGTTGTCTACTTTTGGTAAAGATGCTCCATGATTACCAAGCGACGGGTAAGGAGTGAAGCGGAGAAAAGTGACTGGTCACACATGCAAGGAACCACTACATGAATCGGTCGCATAACGCCGTTAGAGGAGGAACAGCTCAGTGAAAGCGACCTGTTGGCATGCATGTGAAAGGGAGGATTATAGTGACGTGACCATGCACAGAGGATGACCACGATGAAATATTTTCTACCAGAACCCAGCAAGTCCGGTTAGCTGAAAATCGTGATAGTTTTGGAGAACCTTAAGGGTTTTCGCCCAGCTATTGTAAAGACATGACCTACGGGCATGATCTATAAAATGGGAATATTTTTTAAGGGAGAGGGTTGTTTTTTTGTTGTTGATTGATTAGTATTGAGAAATATTCTAAGTGTAAATACTGAATAGATCTCTGTTGGGAGACATTCTTTTAAAGGCTCTGCAAGCTGTGTGCCCAGAGGCCTATTGAGAGAGAAGAGAGTTTGCAGCTGAGTGTGTAAACTAGAATTGTTGTACCCTCCCAAAGACTAATACAACAAGAGTTCTTGTGGACATAGATCCCATCCTGGGGGTGAACCACGCTAAATATTGTGCAGTGTGATTGTTTATGTGTTTTGCACTTGTCTTTTTGCTTACAGTGAATGATTGAATTCTCATTTATCAATTGATATGTTCATGCTTTTATATGTTTTCTACATCAGAATGAGATGGGAATAATATGTTAAGTATTACATGTATGGATGAATGTTGAATGCGCAGTATTTCTAAGTTAATGAATGCATAAGTCATTTAGATAAGCACCTAAGTAGGAGATTTCACGTCGTGCGACTCCCTTGAAGTGCAGCACCGAAAGTGCACAAAGCAGTGTAGTTCATCTCATTGCATAATTCATAAGACTAAATAATATAAGGTAGTAGATGGATGAATAAAGCACTAAGTAAAGTCATCAATAGGGGTTAAGTCCGAAGAGGAAGCGTATGAGTCCGTTGCGTTGTCTTGTCGATTGAATCCTATCCAAACCGCACAGTCCTTGGATGCACTGGTGGTGCAAGCATCTTAGCTTGTAGAAGTGCTAATTGGGACGAAGGTGATCATCGCGTAGTCCTCAGTCCGTAGCGGGAGCCCGGCAGCGTGCTGCTCATTAGATCTATTTAAACAACTCATCACGTAGCTACGGAAACCTGATTCCACAGCTCCCCCATAACTTCGCCTCGGGTGAGACTTGAGTCTTTTCGCATACTGTTGGTGAAAGGGCCGGTGAAAAGGTGTTTTGTTGGTTCCTTGAACCGCAAAGAACCTGGGTCTACATTGGAAACCTCTGGAACATTTATTTAAGCCAACATCACTCTGTGCTGCTATTCTCTTTGCCATATCAAGAAGCCTAGAAAATTGGTCTTCATGATGGCTACATATACTTTGATTAATATGCAAAATTACCTCTTGTAAGGTGTTCATCTGTGGTGATAAGCACCTCAAGACGTTGTGAAGCTCTGTAAATCCACAATGAACACACTCATCATGTTGGTTGTTTTCTTCCTTAGTACCAACATAAAGTACAAGAGAAAGGGTTCTTGGAGAAATAACCTAAATTGCAGGGAAATTTCCTAAGTCTCCATTGAGATCACCTAGATAATAAACCAAAAAAAGGATTTCCTAAAAACAATAGTTCAAGTTTTCATCCACAAACCAATATTTCCAATTAAAATAATCATGTCATAGTCCAATTCTTAACAAACAAACAAACTAAACAAATTATTCCCATCCTCTTCACTGCCGAACAACGTTCACCACCACCCCTACAAATTATGAAGTAACCCAAAACCAAATGTTGGATCAACCCAACTTACCATATGATGAAGTTTCTTGGAATTAATAATCAGAGCTATCCTACACGCACCAATATTTTCCATCCGAACCAAATTAAAACTCCCACTATAGAATAATCCAAGTTCAAGTGTGCATTGATTACTTGAATGAGGAGGACTTCAAAGTGATTTCCTTGACCAAATCCATTGACATTTATCACATAAATACCACTAATTGTGATTTCATATGTATTTAATGAAAGAATTAAGTGAGTTATAACACTCCTTTTTCCAATTTCACCATCACATTCACCATGGTTTATGTAAATTTGGTATCACGTGAATGAAGAATATGAAAATATTCAATAAATTCAAACTTTGTATCTATACCATTGATACCTCTAATGATTATAGAAATGGGAGAGAAATTTCCAAAATATGCCATTCTTACTTGACCAATGATGAGAGAAGAGTCCCTAAAAATCAAAACATTCCCAATCTCTAAATTCTTCAAAATGACCATTCCTTGATACAAGGTGAGAACACTTGATTGTTTATTTATGCTCCTAGTCCCTATGTGAAGGCTACTTCTTGTTTTACTTTTTAGTTGAAGATACCCCCTGCACGTATTGCACCTGCGTGCTTATCTATGTTGTTGTTATTGTGGATATTGATTTAAAGCTCTAATTGTTGTGTGTTTTAGTGTGGATTCTTGAGTCATTGATGTTATTTGTAGGTTGGTGGAACCTATTTTTTCAATAGAATAAATGATTGATAAACCTAAGAAAAATAATTAACTCTACCATAGTTTTAAGAAAAAGCAAAAATAAAACAATGGCACATTCATAGTTTAAACAAGACATACCTTGGAAACTTCTCAAGGATAAAACCAACAAAATAAGAACACGGGATTCTACCTCCAATAAATCTTGCCATCTCTCTCCTAGTTGCCTCATATCACAACGTTAATTCACTTAGTATATTTTGGATCTAATCCAATTTATATTACTGCTCTTACCAGATATTCATAGTGATACTACAATCAGCAAATCAACCACTAATTCACCCACAATACTCTCTGCTTACACCTAAATTACCTTGCCATTTCATCTCCTAAGTCTACCTACCCTAGCAAATTGGTATAATTGGCACACTTACATCGTAAACAAACCATCTCACTTGGTGCAAATGTATATCATATTTGATTTGTCCCTATACCATCAAGCCTAAACCCATACCATAATCATGTCCTACAACTTTACTCGGCTTCCTGCATACCACAAACACACTTACTTCAATCCAAAACTAAACTTGAGGTGATATTTCTATTGCTGGTATAATCATATCATATTTGGATTAACATTAAAACCTATAAGACAATCACACATAACTCTCATAACAAGGTAATCATTAGCTTATGTGATCATCTACTCTCTATTATTGGTTAGTATACTTTTACAGCTATTAAGGAATTAATTGTTGGTCTCTGGTAGTCATCTAACTTGAATCTAAAGTAATTGCAGTCATGTTGTTTAAGTACTATCATTGTCATTTTGTTTAATATTGTTACTACTATTTTTATAAATTCAATCTAAATATTCTAGTGTTCGCACAGGTGTCTGCAAGCTCCAGTGACCAACCATCTCCATCGGGGATCAGCAGATCTCCACGTGTGCAGGTATCGCGTGTATTAAAATATAAATTTAATATCAAATATGATCACTTGTATGTGTGTATTTATATTTTTCTATATTAAACTATGAGGTTATAAATGTGTATGTAGGTGCGAGAACCTCGGCCTTCTAGTGCTACTCTCCCTCCCTCCTTAGCCTTTCGGCCACCATATATGTCAGTTGTAGCCCCTAGCATGCATGCCCCCTTCCATGCATCCATCCCCACCCGCTTCCATCCAACCCCCCCTCCATCCAGCTCCCCCTTCTATTTCATATCCTCCGTTCCATCACCCCACACCAACCCTTCCACCACCTCCCTTACAGTTTCCCATTTTTCCACCCTTCCCCCCTCTGAACACGATATACCACCCATTCCTCCACCGCAACACATACTTCACCCCCCCCATAAGGCATACAATGGATTCGCTCACCACTCCATGGTCGGTTGAGGTAAAGATTCTTGAAAAGTATGGGCGAGGTAGGGTGACATGTTCTATGTGTTTGTGTGTGTGTGTAAGAGAGAGAGAGAGAGAGAGAGAGAGAGAGAGAGAGAGAGAGAGAGAGAGAGATGGTTAAGGAGAGAGATGGGGGGCTAAGGTAGCAAATAAGATGCTACAAAGATGGGAAACAAAACTACCATTGAAACAACAACCAATTCAATCTATACAAGCATAGAGACGTGCAATAAATACAAACATTGTGCAACTAACGAGAATAAGGAAATGTATGAAACTTTTTATTCATTACTCATGCCTCTCCAAATTACATTAATAGGGCCATGCAGTACTACTTCAAGCACAACCTATACATTGGAATAATCGAGAACCAAACATCACTTCTATGGCTCTACTTCTCATCTTTACGTTGTTGCTCCTTTACTCCTTCTATGGTTGCTTCCTCCTATTCCTCCTCACATACAAGATTTACATATTTCGCATGGTTAGAGGAATGCCAATAGATAGAAAGACCATTCAGATTCCATTGTTTTAGGTTTACATTCTTACCAAGGAAATGTTTCATCTTCTATTTGATCAGTTAATCACTTGGTATATACTTAGGAGTCGTATCAATGTTAACCCTTCCTAGCGTAGGTGTAGCATCCTACTTGATAATATGTTACGCCAATCAGTTCCCAAAGTCGCATCATTGTTCATCCTTCATACAGTAGGTGTACCATCCCACCTGCTAATCCAATGAGTGGCAATGAGGGCATCCCATTCCAACGAATCCTCTTCCTTCTTTGCAGCATTGTCCTAATCCTGAGCTTTGTCCCATCGATTCCTTCGCTTCCAGGAAAGCTGCGCCACTGGGGCCTGAGTGACCCCATATTATCCTTCACCTTTTGTTCATATTTTTCCTAGTTCTTCTTCGAAACTAGCCTTAGGGTTTATTTCTTTTCCCTCTTAATGACCTATGCTACATGATATCAACATAAGTCTAGATAGCGGAATCGAGGGTCTTGTCACCCATGGCCAGGGCATAATTTATGTCAGTGAAATTATCTCTATTAAGCCTCATTTTCCTGTATTTGTCTTCTCTATCTATAATCCCCTAAGGTTTCTCGAAGTCTAAGTAATCCTCCTCCTCCCTACGCTTCTCAGTAAATCCTTGAGCATTGGATTAGGGACAGTATAAAAGGCCAATTTGTGGGAAACCTTCGCTACAAGGTATTTCCATTGTAGTAAGAGATATAGAGAGAGGAAGATTAACGAGAGACAAAGAGTGAGAGATAGGGACATAGGGGGGAGAAAAAGGGGAGGAGGGTTAAGTAGAGAGAAAGAGAGAGAGAAATGTTAGAGAGAGAGAGTGAGAAGATGAGGGTTAGGGGGAGAGGGGAGAATTATTAAGGAGATGGTGAGAGAGGGGGGAGGGGCATGTGGGGGCTTAGGAAGAGATGGGATGAGTGAGAGAGAGAGAGGGAGATGGTTAGGGAGATGGTGATAGGAGGGAGAGTGAGAAGGAGAGGAAGTTTAGGTAGAGAGGAGGGAGAGGGAGAAGAAGAGGAAGTTTAGGTAGATAGGGAGATAGAGGAGGATTGAAGGGGGAGAGAGTGAGAGTGAGAGAAAGAGAGATAGAGGGGTTGAAATGGGGTGGAGGGGAGGAGGGTTAGGGAGGGACAGGAAAGACAAAGGAGAGGAGGAGGATTATAGTTAGGGAGAGGGGTGGAAGGGGGGGTGTGGGGGTTGAGATAGATGAATATGAAATCAAAATGACATTTCAGATTAGTAAACAAATGTGCGCACGTGTTACTAGTGTGTACGCACTAAATAGCGTGTATGCGCTTTTTGTGTGTACGAGTGGATTTAAAATAATGCATACGCGCAGTTTAAATTTTTCAATTTTTGTGGGAAAATCCTTTCCCACCAACGTGGTAGATGAATTGGTTGCTTTGGTTTTAGGTTCGGGTTTCCAAACCAAGTGGTTTGGACTATGTTATAACAAAATACATCTTATTCTATAACTTATTCTGTTTCGAGCATGATTTTGCGTATGCTACACTTGTCCACTTCTAATGAAATTGCACACACTTGTAGAACTACATGTGCAGATTCTAAATATGTAATTTTTTTTAAATCTATTTTTTTTAAATGTATTATTTTTTTATATTTTTAATTTAATTTTATTTGGACTGGCGTCAATCTTAGACAAAATGTAGGTTATTTCTTCCACCTATAACTTTTGAGTGGATCACCTATTTTGAGAATGGAAAAGAACCCGCACAAGTACACACAAAGACTTACATAAAAAAAAACAAAGTTCATTGATTATGTTAAGACCTCGATGTCAGGGCCCAACACTCAACCTAGTCATTTTAAGGCGTGGCTCACTTCCTTAATTTAAAAATAAATAAAAATTAACATAAATAAATATGGAAAAATAGCGCTGGACTAGAACAACCTATTATCTTCGAATCTATATAATTTTTTTCACAAAATTCTACCATTTGAGTACCAAACCCGGGGCCCAACGCAAACATATTCATTATGCTTTCTTAAAGAAATAACATACAAACCTTAGGAGAACCCCATTTTTTAGGATTTATACTTAATTTCCATAAATAATATTTATATATTCCGGAAGGTAATCCGATTGTCTACGTTTCATCTTCTTACTCCATATTCCAAAGAGTTATGTAGGTAACTATAATATTGATTTTCGACGTTCAGATTTCCATTTTTTCAGAAATCTATTGCAACCAACATGTCATGAGTGACTAACATTAACTTGCACCAACCCATATCTATTTATATTTACTTAAATAGTATTTTTCTTTAATTATATCAATTTATATATTGCCTAAATATTATATATAAGTATATATATTTTAATTTTTATTTATATCTATGTTTTTCAATATATAGTATTAATTATATTATTTGATGTAAGTATTATATTTTTTTTCAATCTACATATAACTTTATATATGCATTAACTTTATATATATGCATTTATTAATATTTCTATTTTTATGGCATTTTTCTCTATTCACCACTTTATAACATTATTTGTTTCTCCAAAGAAAAACCATAACTCAATAAAAAAAAAAATTACATTGTTCAACTACCATGATGCAGCTCGTTTGTCTCCCGTTGTTTACATATCCATCTAGTATCATCCATGAGGAAGGTAATTTATCTCCCATGGGTTACATATACATCCACTATCAAAACAAAACATGTTATACTATTCAAAAACTCTCATAGGAAATCGTTTCAGGGTGATTCACACAACTCTTTTTCCTTTACCTATCGTTATTCATCATTTCAGTGGCCAATGTCACATATTTAAAAATCATCATCTTTCAAAGAAGAATTAGGTATATTATATCAAACAAGAAATTCAACAATTCAGTTTCGTTTAAAGGAGTATACATCATAGTAGCATAATTCACTTGTATTGACATTTTCCGTATTGAAATTCGGAGCAATTTAAATTCATCGAATATTCGATATAGATATGATACGAATATAGATTCTTACCAATGAAAAAAGTAAATTTTAAAAACCAATTTCAAAAAAACAAATTTTAATTATTTAATAACTATAAAATATAACTAACAATCAATTTTATTACTTTCTTATAAAAATGAATGGTTTTTAACATACATTTATGCTAATTTGGTTTATATATTCGATTAAAAGTATTATATATAAGAAGTCTACTATATTTTATCAGTATTAGGTTTTTTTAGTACATATTTTTTCCATATCGAATCGTATTCATATTCAAATTATGCTACTATAGTATACATTATCATTCTAGCGTTCTCTATGGTTTCCTTACCAAATCCTTTGCTTTACCAAAAGGTACATAATAATAAATTAACGTTTCATCTTCCATTTCCTGGATAATATACCAACTTGAAACATTCTACATTTTGCTCCTCTCCTTGGTTAGTTCATTTGCCATTGTATTTCTTTGTTTGTATATATGTGTAAACAAAATTAAATAAAATTCTTTCAGTCAACTTTTAATGTAATAATATCCTATAATAAGGATCCCAATAGAATATTATGAATTATGTTCTCAGCATTGATCAATTTTATGATATGTGAGTTCTCAAATATATGTACACGTTCAATTCCCTTTTGCAAGGCCATCCATAGCAATAATTTCAACGCACTTAAGTCTGCAAAATTAACCGACTCTGAATTTGAAACAATGTTGATCTAATATGTATAATATGCCTTTAGCTCCACAAGTACGCGGTGTTGATCCGTCAAAAATAAGCCTAGGTTGCACTGTAATCAATCACTTCTTGATCCACCCATTGCTTTAATACCATTTTTTTTATCCCACTGGAAGTTTTTAGGGGTCCCTAAGCCCTGAGATGCACATTGGAGTGTGGATATGAATTTGTTCTGAAATGGGATAGCATTCTTGGCTAGTCATATTACACAACACATGATGAATGTAAATGTTGTGAAGTCTTATAAGGCCTGGGTGGATCACCGATGTCTTAAGCATTTTTCCTCTAAATTTCTATGTCGTATATGTTTTATCCTCATCATATACTCATTTTTTTCCATGCTTACTTAGTGCAGGTGTTATATACAAACTTTCCCATGTAATAAATGAAAAAGGAATTCAAAATGAAAGAGTTAAAATGGGTCCATTATTGTAATTGTTTGTTAAACAGAAGTTATGGAATAAGAACAATATGTAAAAATTTAAAAGTAATTAGTTATGTTGTGGTTGGGTAATAAACAAAAAATTATAATGTAAAAGTAAAGGGGTGTTGCTTTTGGTAATGAAACCCTTCATTTTCAATTTAAGTGGAATTTGAGCATTGTCTTGGGCATGGATGAAAAGATGGAGTGAAAAACAATGAAATACAAGAAGCTAGGGCTATATTTTGGGAAAACATTGAAATATAGACCATTAGCAAGATCCAGGGAACTTCTCTATGGTGACTTCTCTATGTAATAGTCACCGGTGCCATTCCTCTAGAGTCTAGAAGACATTTTAAAGAGATAAGTTTATAAAAATCTATTTGTATATTTGATTTGTAAATTTTAATAAGGAAATTATTTCAAAAGTGAATGTCTATTTTTTTAGAAAATTATTAAAAATTAAAATATGTGAAATAAATTATTACTTTATGTGAATGGAGAAAATCTGTATCTAAATGTATATAAGTCCATTGGATGTAGCTTGGGTGGTTGGGAGGAATGATTGTTACCCTCCCCATCTAGGTTCAATTCTTGTAAGTGACATGATGCTCTTATTGAGCCCTTATGTATTGACTAACTTTCCTTGATTCCTTCGGAATAACAGGAAGGTGATTTTTCTTTGTTTCGAAATAAACAATAAATGGAAACAATTTAAATTTAGAAATCTAAAAATACAAAAACTAGGAACGTTTGTCTCTTTTGTTGACTTACATAAGTAACATCTTCCATGCCTCCTTTAAACTAGGATATCCCAAGTCAATAATTTGTTAGAAAGCAAGACCGACAATTTTTTATTTTGAACAACACTGAAATCTCAAAACAACTCACCACCACAAAAAAAAATTTGACATCTACTCTACCCATACTAATGGGTACTAACTAAGTTTTCAGGTATAGAAACTAGAGGGTGAATTTAACCATAGTAGAGAGCCCATTATTTGTTAAATCCAAACATGAATATTATTTAAATTAGCTATAAAGGCTTCCCATATCCTGCAATCACCCCCTAGAATCCAATATGTTCAATATTGATCTTTCCTTGACCGTCTTATATGAAGAATCACTATGATCCACAATGTGATTGAGAGTATAATCTCCTTTAAATCAAAGGAATCAAATCATATGATCTGGAAAGGCACGACCGTAATAGCTCCCAACCCAAAGATCTTCTCGTAGGAGGACATTAATTCACATTACCTATCTTCAAACCAATTCTGTACCGATCATGTTGAAAGAGTTTATATCTACTTAAATTCAAATAATTGAGACAATTGAGACATTATGAGTGTATTTTTTATGCAAATGAATCCAATCAATAATGGATAATGGTGCTATGTACTTCTTGTAAACCACCTCCACCCAAAACTTAGAATCAATGATCACTCTCCAATTATTTTTTCCACTAGGTATTGCACAAAAGAAATGAATTTTTGATTCCCCAACCCCATGTATTTTTGGAACTGCTATTGGTTTACATTTTTTCCATGTGGTACCTTACCTTTCTAGCATCACTTACCAATGAAAATGAAATCTATTTTTTATTATCTTATCGTGCATTCATAAGGGAATCTATGAGATCATTCATAAAATTGGTATTGCTTCCAATACCGCCTTTACCATTTCCATTCTCCTTCCTTTTGACATCCATCTAAAGCTCTATATTGAGATTTCCTTCTCTCGCTTATCCACCATTTAATCCCATTCCTTTTTAACATAACACGAAGGTTTTAATCTAAACCCAAGTTACTTCAATCCTTCCTCCATAAAAATTATGTTATAAGGGAACAAATGTCTATAATATTCCATCTCCTCATCCTCTATGCCTCCCCAAATATTGAGGATTTTCTTGTGTTTACCATCATACTCGAGGCCTCACATAAGATATTAATAATTTCATACAACTTCTTCATATCCCTTCTAGATCCCTCATTGAATATAAGTATGTCATCTACAAACAAAATGTAAGGTGGGTTAGTCTTAAATTTCCCCAATAAGATCACCTTTAAATCCAACAGTCCTTTTTTCCCATGTATAGATCTTCTAAGACCCTTTTCTACTATAAGAAAAAATACTAGAGCGAATAAGTGTCCTTGCTTTAAACCTTGGGTTGGCCTAAAGAATTTAGACACTACTCCATTAATCAAGAGTGGAAGGGATACAAAAGTCAAAAAACCCATTACACAATTTATAAATGAAACATAGAATCCCATCTGAGTAAGAATCATTCACAGATACATATAACTGAACTCATCATAGGCTTCCAACAGGTCTATTTTCGCCAATGTAGCCTTCATTTTTTTTGGATATAATAGTATGTAAGCCCTCTTGCGCTATGCATATGGCCTTGTGAATCTAATTTCCTGGTAGTAACCTGATTTTTTCGTTTGAAATATATGTAAGAAGCACTCTCCCGATCCTTGAACAAATGGTTTTTGAAACTATTTTGTATATACAATTGCATAAGGATATTGGTCTATAATCATCAAAACTTCCTAGATTGTCTAATTTAGGAATAAGGACAATATATGTTGTATTAAATGCTACTAAATTGTATCGCCCGTCCTTGTCTCTTCAATCACCCTTAACAAATCATGCTCCATGACCTCAAGAACCCCAAAAAGAACTCAACTAGGAACCTGTCAGGTCCTAGACTTTTGTCCCTTTTCATCATGTGTAGTACCTCATTAAGATCCTTATATGTCACCTCTTCAATCATAGCAAGATAATCATCATCAATTATTTTGGGAAATATGGTGCTATTCTTACCACCTCAGTTATAGAAACCCTATCCTCTTCTTTGATAAACTCCCAAAGTATTTATTCCCAAATTTAGGAATTTCCTTGAAACTTTCAACTTCAACAACTGATGCATAAGATATTTTCTAGATTATATTTATGTTCTTCTTATGGTTCACATAATGATGAAAAACTTTGTACTTTTGTTCCCACTGGAAAACCAAAGATCTATGCTCCTCAGTATCCATTCAACTTCTCTATTTTCGAAAATATTCTTGCACGTTTGCTCCAGTAGCACTACTTTACTTCAGGCTTTGATTCCAAAGATAGGTAACCCAATGCTTAAGCTCCATACCAATCAAACAAAGATGGCCCTTTTTTTTTTTTCCAAAGTCTCTGTCTTCCTGCAGTTTCTTGTTGACCTATCACTCAATAGAAAGTTGGTTTTTCCTCTTAAAGTATTTAGAAAACTAAATATTGGTCGATTCCAGAGTTGGTCCATCATAAGGAATCCACTTATTTTCTAAATATTTGACAAAATACTCATCATTGATCCATAAGGAGTTTGATTTAAAAGGAAAAGAAGGTTTTTTACCTACTCCATCCATTTCTAGTAAGACCAGAAGATGATCAGAGTTGCCACTCGTTAGGGCCCATTTTCTAAATCAAATAGGGAGATCGGTCATACCTTCTGTCTCCAAATATTGATCTAGATGTTTAGTAATTCTGTCATGACCCACCCTCTTGCTTATACATGTAGCTTTTAATTTTGCAAGTACGATGTCAAGTAATTGTCCTTCCTCCAATTTCGTCAAGAAGTAATAAAGGTTTATATCCCCTCCCATAATAAGGTTTTGGCTCCCTCCCATAATAAGGTTTTGATTCTTCATATACAATATTAAGTAACCAAGTTTTCCCAATAAGTTAATCTGTCAGAGTATGTTCCATATACATTAAGGAACATAAACTCCCTTCCTATCTCATGTGAAAAAAGTGATAATCCCATAACAGAATCAAATGCCCAAGAATCGAATGCTTCAATATTTTTGGAATGCAATAACAAAATATTATCTTCTAGCGTGTATTTAATGTTAATGTTTCTTGTTTAATGTTTAATTTAATCTTGGATGTAGAATGGTGTATGGGAACATTTTGTCTTGTGTTTAACTTGTAAATTTAAATATGGATATTAGGTGTAATAATCATGCATGATAGTTATGTGTTAAAGTTTATAAGACAACGTGATTGAACTTTACTCTCAAAAATAGGTTATAAAGAGTAGTAAGCTAGTTTAAATGAAAAAATTGATAATAGCAATATATTGAAATGCAATTTTTTAAAAATAATTTATGATGAAACTTGCAATAATCATAAAGATATGGATACTCAAAAATATACATATAGTTTATGTATGTATTAGTATTTATATTTATGAATATTTCTCCATAATTATATCACTTTATATATTGTATTTTTTTTTTAATCTGTAAATCTCATATATTTGTGTATTTTAATTTCTATTTTCTAATTTATCTACTATTCATTCTATTATTTGATATAAGTGTTATATTTTTTTCAAACTACATATATTTATATATTTGAATTGTAATAAGATTTCTATGTAAATTTGGTATTAGTATCTATTTTCATATATTAGTATTTCTATTTCTATTTATATATGGTATTTTTTCTTTTCACCACTTTATAATATTGTATTTTTTCTACACACAAAAAACATAATTTTATAAAAAAAAAGTTATATTGCTCAATTGCCATGAGGTAGGTTGTTTATAAGGATAATTTTAGGGGCGAAATTTAGTCCATGGGCTATTTTTCCATTGTTTTTTCCAAAAAAAGAGATTCACCAATTTGTATTTTTTGAAGCCCCGTTTCACCCAATTTTGATGGGGTAAATTTTTTCCACTCTAAAAATCGCCAAATTATTATATACACTATATAAAATCCTTAGAAATTGAAATAATTTTAGAAAAATATCGCCAAATATTTTATAGTTGAAATTTTAAGAATTGGTAAGATTCGTCAAGGTTTATACCCTTTTAAATAAGTATGGGTCATTAAAATTATCCCTAGTCATTTATCTTCCTTTGTTTAAATATATCCATCTAGTATCATTCATGAGGCAAGTCATCTATCTCCCATTGCTTACATATCCATCTAGTATCATCCAATATCAGAACAAAACATTTTATAGTATTCAAAAATTCTCACAGGAATTTTGCATACTAAATTTTCTTTCAAGGTAACTCACACATCTCTTGTTCCTTTACCTATAGCTACATGATTAATTTCATTATTTCATTGGCCAATGTCACATATTCTAAAAGCTTCATCTATTAAAGAAGAACTCTGTCTAGTATATCGAACAAGAGATCTAACAACTTATTTTCCATTACTGGAGTATACATTATCATTCTATTGTTCTCTAGGAATGACTTCCCAAATCCTCTGCTCATGCAAGTCATGAAAGGGTGCATAATAATAGCCCAGCGCTCCCTCTTCCATTTCATCAATAATATACCAGCTTCCATTTTTCATTTATGTCCCTTCCCTGGCTGGTTCATTTTCCATTGTGTTTCTTTCTTTGTATCTACGCGTAGTATAAACTTATCCCAACTAATCTTTTAATTTAATAGTATCCTCTAGTGAGGATCCCAATAGAATATTATGAATTATTTTCTCATCATTGATCCATTTAATGATCTATGAGTCCCCAAATATATGTACATGATGAATTCCCTTTTCCAAGGACATCCATAGCATTAGTTTGAGCGCACTTAACTCTGCAAAATTATTTGTACCTAGATTCAAACCAACTCCGATTTTGAAACAATGTTTCTCTGATATGTATAATATTCCTCTAACTCCATAGGTACATGGACATCCTTTTGTTGATCTATCAAAATAAGATGAAGGTGCATTGTAATTAATAACTTCTTTATCCACCCATTGTTTCAGGAGCATCTTTGTATTCGAGGGGAATTTTTTAAAGATTCCTAAGCCATAAGATCCACATTGGATGTGGATATGAATTTGTTCTCAAATAGGCTAGAATGATTGGTTAGTCATATACCCCAACAAATGATTAATGGAAATTCTTTTAAATATCTTGGGTGGAGCACCAACGTCTTAATCATTCCTCCACTGAAGATCTGTGCCATGTATATTTTATCTTGATCATATACTCAATTTATTTCCACACTTGCTTGGTGTACGAACATTCTACAACCAAATGGAGGTTTGTCTCTTCTGTAGACTTACATAAGTAACATCTTTCGGGTCCCGATCTACTCCTCCTTTGTATAATATCCCAAGTTAATAATTTGTTATAAAGAAAAAACCACATATAAATATTTGATTTTGAATGACATTGAAATCTCAATACAACTCGCCACCACCAGAAAGGATTCAATGCCTCCTCTACCTGAAGTAATGCACAATAACCAATTTTGGTGGTATATGCATCTAAGTGTGAATTTAACCATAACAGAGAAACCATTATTTCTTGAATCCAAACATGACTATTATTTATATTAGCTATAAAGGTTTCCCATATCCTGCAATCATCCACCTAGAATCCAATGTGTTTGGCATTGATCTTTCCTTGGCCCTTATATGAAGAAGCACGATGATCAAGAATGTGATTCAGAGTATACTATCTTATGAATTAGAGGAACGAAATGATGTGATCCAGAAGGATATGACTAGGAGAGTTCCCAACCCAAGGATCTTCCCATAGGAGGACACTATTTGCATTACTCATCTTCCAAGCCAAGCTAGTATTGATCAAGTTGAAAGAGTTTACAACTGCATTTCAAATAATTAAGATATTATGAGTGGATTTTTTATGAAAACAGATCCAATCAATAATGGATAATAGTTCTATGTACTTATGATAAATGATCTCCACCAAAAACCTAGAACCATTGATCACTCTCCAAATATTTTTTCCACTAGATCTTTCACAAGGGAAAGGAAATTTTTATTCCCCAACCCCTCCCCCCCGTATTTTTGGAATTGGTATTGCTAAATCCACTTCATCAATGTGGTACCCTACATTTCTAGGATCACTCACTAATGAAAATGACAGCTAATTTTTGTTACCTTATCGGTCACTCCTAAGGGAATCCAAGAGAACATCCATAAAACAAGGATCACCTCCAATACCCCCTTTAAAATTTCTATTCTCTTTCCTCTTTAAATCCATATGTATCCTTGTCTTGTTTCCATTTATTCTAGGATCCAACAACTTATACCTCCTATCTTAAGTCTCCATCAAAATATTGTGTTTGAAAGGATCGTGACAATACACGAACAAAAGACTATGAACATGGTAGTGATTGTATTTAAACAGAACCCCCTAATAATCAAAATGTTGAATGTGGATTAGATTTCCCCTTTGTAATCTTATGGTCTCTATGAGACCCTCTTGTATGCCCAAATTTACCAAGACATTACCCACACACATTACCCCATTATATTTATATCTCAAATCTTCCTCCATGAACTTACTGAGGGAATTTCCTACCATAGTAAAGAAATCAATAGACCAAAATTTGAAAGGAAAGTTCAGTAACTTAACCCAAATCAATTTCTGGTCATTCTATTCTAGACTTGCATGAAACATAGGGGACCCTCTTGTAAAGTATAGGGATGTCTATTCCTATCTCCCCAAGACAACATAAATTTTAGAAGCATCCAATGCTGATTTGAACGTGAAAGTAAACCAACCTTTCAGAAGAATGTAGGATGTAGGAGAATAATCCAATTTACCCCTCCATACCTCAACTACCCACCTCTTGAGTCCATAATCTCCCACCCTATGTCCAACAAAATGACCCACTAGCGTCGTTCCATTGGTTATAACTTTACTTTATATCATTATGAATAACCTCTCTTGGAAATAAAACTTGGCATTCTAATTGTTGTTATGACCCTCTAATTTAAAATGATAAAATATGAGTGAAGAAACAAGTAGGATTTGTTTAATAATAGAGATTAATTAAAGTGTTAATAATATTAACAAAGAATATTTATAATCTAGATTTTCAAGAAGCATTCCTTGTTCAAACACAATTCAAATTCATGACACAATTTACCTAGTTGTCATGTAATATAGAATTTTGACCCCTACAATTCATTGAATGATATTATCTATAGATTGAATATGTGAGTTTATAATGATAGTTAAGCCATGCATGTTTAAGTAAATGACCCTACTTTTAAATGTGATATACTGATAGTTAATGCATCATCCAAACTTTTGCACATCTTCTGATATACATCAATTCTATCTCTGTGCTTCTTCTTAAAGAATCTGTGACTATCCGCGTGCTATCTATGACACTGCCATTCAATCCTCATGCACTTTCACATCCATCTATAATTATTCCTTTCTATACTTACACAACCATCACAGATTCATAACATCATTATGTGCACTATCAACTATCTCATTCTTCTGCTTGTGTGCACTCAGCTATCTGTCTATATCATACTATTCTGATTCCTTGAGCACTTGATGCCCTGAAAATAAATTTGTATCTCACACTTACATGCTCCTCATACTTTCTATCAAGCTTACTTCAAATCTTCAACTTGCTTCTTATTTATACATGTCCTTATGGATTGTATTTCCACAAGTTGGTTGTGGCATTCCTTATTCCTTCCTTCATGGTTTATGCTTCTGCCATGTGTCATCATCTGCATTCCTGATGTGCCATATGTTATGTTTGTTGCACATTCATGGTCCTTAGCTTAGTATGAACTTAACCCTTGCGGTACCATCACTTGTGGGTCTTGCATACTAGATGTATCATTGATTATCGAATTGTCACATATGATAACTTCAAATGATACACCCTTCTTGGAACTTGTGCACGCTTCAACAAATTAAAGCTTCTTCTGATTAGTGATACTTGCACACTTTCAGGACCATTCAACCATAATATTTTTCCATGCTTCTTGTGCACTCCCGATCCTTGTCCATTTAATGCTCTACTTGTTTGCACACTTGTACCTTTGTCCAACCAACTCTTTGGATTTTACCCTAAAGGAGTATCACTTGGTGGAATTGATGTCTACACATGTACTAGATGGATTCCTTATGTACTTCTTTATACATACTAAATGCACCTATGGATATATTTCTTCATACTGGAATCTATCTTCCTCTTGATCTTATGTGCGCATATGCTACTTCAAGGTGGCTTCCATATACTTCTTCAAACTGCTATAGGAATGTTGAATCTTCTTTGACATTAAAGTTAAAATCAATGACAACCAAAGTTCAACAATCTCCCACTTTGCCATTGATGTCAACACCTTATAAAGCTGTGCATAATCATCTTCTTGTGCTTGTAGGCTTCATCTGTGCTTTTCGCAGTACTTCCCCTGTGTAATTTACCAATTCAACCTCTAATATATATTCATCTTGTTTTCAATGCTTATGTTGCTTCTATGAAGACCACATGCTTTATGATGTTCTTCACTGCTTGGCTACATGCTCCATGGTTAGCTTCATGTTCTTCAAGTTAATTTCCTTTTTATCATCTTCAATGATCTTCTTCATGCTCTTTCACAACTTTGTTGCTGCATGCTCATGCTTTTCAACTTCATGTTGTTTCTCCTTGATCGACTTTATGATTCTATGTCATGTTATTTAGCTTCACTCTTTTTCTCCCCCTTTGACATCAATGGAAAAGAGATTCCATTACTTGTGAAATTATTGGTTCATCTTTCTTTTGTTTTGCATTGTCCTTTATTTATTGTTCACAAAGATGAATCCCCCTGTCTTCATGCTTCATTTCTTTTGCTAAATTTTATGTATTGATTTTCTTTGTATTTTTATGGAAATTTAGCAAAATTTAGCTAAACTATCCTAGTAATAATATTAAAAACATTTAAACAATACATACTTATGAAAATCCAATAATGGCCACTATTGTCACAACCGCAGTTTTTCTTTTGTCTCAAAGGACCAACTGTGGTGTGCGGCACTTCTCGGGAACGTATTGAGGGTGTGACCAACTCAAGAGTTGCACAGGAAGACTATGCCTAAACTGCGGAAACTTTTCAAATTAACACGTGCAACTTTGTTTACTTGTTTATACCAGTTAACATGTTCCTTCTAGCTTCCACAAAGCCAATTTTACATATGCATATAAAAATCAAGTAAATACAACACATAGTATAAGTTGGGGTTTCCAAACCAGCAACCCTTAAGCTTTGTATAATCAATCGTTTACAACAAGTGGAGTTTCTCTAGCTGAGCTCCGGCGTGTGCCAAACTAGTAGCACGCCTTACAATAGATATACAAATTACAAAGATAGAGTAGACCCTTCCAACAGGCGTCTAACTCATGAAGTTGTCGACTTCTGCAACCCCTCGCTGTTGCGGAACTGTCCCACTGTGCAACCGGACAAGGTGCGAATCTAACAAATTCAAAATTGCTTCCAACCACGCTTGGTGGGCTTCCATCTCGAGCTCCTGTCGTGCCTCCATTCATTTTGCGGCTAAGTGTGGACACGTGGGCGCTTTTCCCATGGAGTGTATGGGCGCTTGGCCCGACTCCACTACTCCCAACGTCCGATGGTCCAAGGGTGTGCCCAATGCCCCTTCTCTTGCCAACTTGCCGATTTGAAACCGCGCTTCCACTCTCAGGCTTTCCATGCGCCGATGGGTGAGTGTGGGCGTCGTTAGTGGGAGCGCACCCGCACATGGTCCGCACGCTCCTCCATCCATTTCATCACTTGGTAGCCTTCAATATTTCCAATTTATTCTGCAACCGAACGTCATCCCGCCCAACCGGGTGCCCAAGTCATCCTCTTGGGAAGGTGTGGATGTTGTGCCAAAATGCGGTTGTGACAAATATGGCCTTCATCCATGAACTGGTCATTATGATCCTAAGACTCATCCTGAAAACTTGGATCTTCACATTTCCCGATAGCAGTATGTTGGATAGTCTGGTCTTCTACTTTTGTTGATTCCATACATAACCCAACATGAGACTGAATTCCTAGCAAAAATACGATTACCATATTGAAATGTATCTCTAAATCATTGGAAACGTGAAGCTATTCTATTTGTTGCACATGTTCGTTAACTTTAACTTCAATCCAATCATGGTTTTTCTCCCAGTTGTCCATGTGGTTTTTGATATGGACAATGGACTCTTTCAATACCTCTAGTTGTGAACTCATTCTCCTTAACATTCACTTAATGTTCTTCATATCATCCATCTCAAAAGAAACAAATTGGTCTCCATAGGGGATTAGCGAGAGAGAGCAATGAGAGGGAGAGAGATTATTCTCTCAATGTTCTTTATCGATCCTAACTGATAAGCATAAAAAATCCATAAGAAAAATGATACATGTTGCTGAAACTCTTGGGGCACCCACTACTAGTAGTGGCTCCAGGGTGTCAAAAAAATCGGTGCATAAAAAAGACACACCACGAAGATATAACACTCTTGGACCGAGTGCATGACTAAGATACGCACCTGGGTTCATAAAATATGTGCACTAGGGGCTAGGGGATCCCCAAAAACCATCTTTTGTATGTATTTTGTATGTATTTGTTTGTAGGCCTATAGCCTATATATTTTGTTTTATATTTTAAAACTGCATGTAGTGAAAATTTTGAGTCTAAATCTCATTAGAAGATTTTTTAATATATTGTATCACAAAATTTTCTTGTTATGTTTTTATTTATTGGCGAATCCAAGGGATATGTATTAGTAAAGGGTGGGAAACAAGGGCCCAAAAAAACATAAAACATTTCATTAAGCAAAAATATTTATACAACAATATTTCTATGTAAGAAAGGATATGCATGGAAGTCTCCCCTAAAGGGATCACTGAAAATTTGTGATCCATTGTCAAATTAAGAACTATATTTGACCAAATTCCAATGGGTCTTTCAGACAACAGCTCAAGCATTACCTTGAACAACTAAGAAAGTTTGGGCTATGCACTACCCACCATGCTCAACCACTTAGCAAGAAACATTCAATAAAATTGATGGCATAATTAATTCAGAGTGTGAATGTTTAATTCCACATTAAGCTTGGCTATGAATACATACACAACATGGTGGGAGAAATTAATCTCCAACACTCCCTTGTTCTCAACTTGTCCGACTACAATCAGTGGCTCTATAATAATAATCTGAACATAGTGCTAGTTTTCGATCGGTATTCTCCCATCGACTTGTAATATTGCATCTCCCATATTTAAAGTGGTGTTTTGAAAATGTCCAATAATACTTCAACTAGCAAGAAGGTATGGAATGCTATTATAGCTACAACATCTACATGATTTACATACATATTAAATAACTTACAAGTTTGATAAAGATGCATGTTGGTCTGAGTCAGTGTACAAAAAAAATAAAAAAATTAAACTATTAATGTTTAAAAAACCAATGTATAGATGGGAATTAAAATGAAGTGCGATAAAAGTACAATTTTTTTTTAAATTTAAACTGTTAATGTTTTAAAATAAAATGTATAGCCCGAATTGAAAATCGGAATGTGAGGAAAGGCCATTGCTCCTCCTTTTTGTCCCTAGAATGAGAATGAATAGTGTGTGAGAAATCCCACAATGGCTCCTTTTCTTCAGAATAAAGGAAAGCGACTCCTTCGCTTGCTCACTTGAATTAGGGATCTTGTTATTTTTTTCATATTGATATATTAGTTTTTGGAAACCAACAACTTAGAGGACTAGTTATGAGTGAGAAAGGGAAGTGACTCATTCTCTTTAGAAGTAAGGGAAGTAGCTCATTCTCTTGGTCACTTGAATTAGGGAACTTGTTATTTTTTTCATATTATGGGCGATAGTGCTATTAGAAACTGATATATTAGAGTTTGGAAACCGACAACTTAGGTATTAGAATCCAACATCGACTATATTGGAAACTGGCATTACAGCTTTTGGAAACTGATATATCAAGTATTGGAAGCAAAGGCTTCAAGAATTGGAAACCGATATTCATAATAAACCTATGTTCACTTACATTCATAATGAGCCACTTATTATGAGAATATTTTTCCAGTTGTAAAGGATATAAGTAAACCCTTATTGGGAGAATATTCCATCCCATTCTCTAAAAGGAGAATTTCTTTGAAATAAGAATTAATGAAGTAGTTCATTGGTTGAGTGACAACATAGTCTTAGCCCATAAGGGTGAACTTTCTTATCAATCTAGTTTGCATATTGTGTAATTTTATTCATCTGATTTCTATTTAATTTTATTTTTAAATGTTGAGTGATAATTACTATGCCAATTTCAAGGTTATGATGAGAAATTGAGAGATACATAAAGCATCGCAAAAATGAGAAGAACTAAGTTAGTTTTATAATGTGCATTTTCAGATTATTCATACAAGGAGTTTTTTGAGATAGATCTCCCACAATGGTTCCACTAATACGAATATTTTTCTTATTATAACTCTACTATTCAAGTATTACTCTTTTTTTTCCTCCGGTAGGACTATTACTCATGGTCGATCATTACTATATTGAGAGAATTATCAAATTCTTAGTATTTGAGAATAAATGTTTTTTCAATTATCTATCCTATAGAGGATAGGGTTTGCAAGGCCTTAAGTAGAAAGGAGTGCCAAGTGCTAAATATCAATGATTAACTAAGGGTTTCTAGCAATAATACTCAATTAGATATTTCACCACAGTAACTTAGGAGGATAGGCCACAACCTTAGTTGTACCAATTGATTCCTTTGCATGTGAGAGTGGTATTCCTAATTTTTATTCTCGATGTACTATAGAAACAAGAAGTGAGAGAGGATTTTGTAAATCTATTTTGAAGCACTCCTATATGGATTTTAATAAAATGTATAGTAGATGGAATATTGAATTCATAGACATATTTCGTCTAATGTAGTGCTACTTGAAGTAGTAACAACAAAGGTTACAAGGGTGTTGAAGTAGGTGACACCATTTGCATTCATTGTTTGTATTCTTCCCCAACTATATGTTTAATTATTAAACACCAAATCTCTATGTTTATAAAAAAAATTTAACCTAAGAAGAATTTCTAAAATTTGAAGCCATGCTTTCTTAGGTAAGATCTCTGATACCATTTGTAATGTACTTGACCAACAAACCAATAGAACTTGAACACCACTCAAAGATTCAATATCAATGTGAAAAAGAACATACATGAGACAATGAAATTAAATCTACAAAATACTACACTTGTATTTATAATTGAAGAAGAGAGAGAAATGTCATGGGAATATTTTATGGGCTAACCTCCTTTCACCAAATATCCAATATAATTACAATTATTCACAAAACATTACATAGCCTTCTAGCTTTGTAAATAGCTTAGTTTTGGAAAAAACAATAACTACTTGTGGTTGCATCGTTATTGTGTATAGACCCCTTGAGGGCCTTATTTAATAAGGACGATCATTTTACATTAAGTAACTATACACTAAATATTTAATCGGTTGTACTAAAGACCATCCCATGGACAATAATTAACTAACTTATAATTACCACTAAGTAGTCTAAGAGAGGTAATGGTAGGATTCTAACATCACCGAAACACCTATAAGTGCAAAAAATCATATCCAAGAGAAAATTAAATTAATCTTGTAAAATATAACCTTTCTATTCATAATAATAAAAGTTAGAGTGATTTACACATGCCTCTTTTACAGGTATACCTCCTTTGACCAAATTTCTAATAGAATAACAGTCCTTCTCAAAACATTACACAACCTTCTAGATTTTAAAATACCTTAATTTTAGAAAACCACAAATACATTACAAGTGGTCCCATCATTATTGTGTACAAACCCCTTCAAGGGCCTTATTTAGTAAGGATTATCAATTTACATTAACTATAAACTACCTATCTATTGGGTTGTATATACATAAGATGGTCGTTTATATTAGTTAACTAACCTCTAACCACCACTATGTAGTATAAGAGACATTATGGTAGCACCCTAACACTTTTTCATATAACCAAATTCCTTCTTCTCCTCGAGCTTAATAACTATTCAATTTGTATGACACACACATAAACACCCATATATAGACCTTTCTCCCAAAAGATTAGATAGCTATAAATAGCATCTCGTTTTTTATGCACCCATATAGATATAATTGTAGTACTTCAAAACCTTTTTTCTATTTCAGTCCTTAATGCACATTTTTGTAGACAAGACATGGAATGTGTCTATGTATTCTTGTTAGTCCCAATCTTGGTAGAGTTCCCTCTACTTGAAATGTTATTAACTTAAAATCACCCTTCTCATTCAATATTGAGCCACATTAATAAGGTGCACGTATATCTCTCTTACCTTCAAACACAGGGATGTAAAGGCTTTGTTGTACTTTGAATAACATCTATCCCTTTAAGGGGTGATTTAATGAAGATGGACCCATGGAAGTGGGGGCTTGTTGTAGAATTCAAGGAAACTAGTAGAGCAACGTTTTTTCTTCTTGGTGATTATGAGATTCCTAAAGTAACATCTTGATGGCATTCTTTGCTCTAGATTTTGCATTCTCTTTTTCCATATGATCTTGCTTGATCTAGTGTTAAGGAAGGCAATTAGATGGATTATGTGTTTATACACCTTAAGAGAGGGGACACGCACAAAAAGTAGAAAGCTCTGATATCATTCATCTAAATTGTGGATAAAAAATTAGGAACAAATATTAACTTGTAAAAAAATTAATGTATATAATAAGGGGATATAGATTGTAATAATCATACCCAAATGAATTTGGAAAAGTAAATATAAATATAATATCTATCTCTTCACATAGATATTCTTGTAATGAAACCTGAGATTGAGATTAGAAATTTAAATTAATAAACTACACCACACAACATTATTTATTGTAAGAATATGTATTTCTTGATGAATACATCGTGTATAAATCTCAATGACATAAGCGATACATGCAATGCTCATGTGAAAAATCCGACAAATTATGTAGCATACATTGGGTCCAATCCCATACTTTTTTATGGTTGTAAATGAAAAAGACAAAAAAAAAATAGTGAATTGCCACTACTAAGAAATATGTAAGAGTCCAGCAACTAGTTGGTAAGCCACAACAATAATCATAAATGGACTAGCTGTTGAAAGGGAATTGTTGATGAGGTGAGAGTTATCAACAAGGAAATCATCAATGACGACACCATTGAAAAGTAATCGTCGACAAGGAAACCCTCAACAAAGGAACCATTAACAAGGACAAGGAAACCCTCAACAAAGGAACAATTAACAAGAAAACGCGCAATCAAGAAAGCTTATATGGGGTTTATTGAAGTGGCCCAACGTGAACTCATTGAAAGTGTTGTCAATAACACATTTAGAAAATGTTGGACAAATACAATGAAACCCATACACGCTTGCACAAATAAGTACTTTGTTCCTGCGGTATGATATAGTAAGGGTTATAATAAGTTTGCAATTTTTTTAATGAAATACAAGTTTTGAGATGGAATATGTCTATGTAGCTTGAAATTTACCAAATGGGTAAAATTATATAATCTTTTGCTAGGGAAAATTTTGTGGGTTTACTTTGTGAACCTATTGCACAGCAAGTGTGATCATAAGATTTTTTTTCTATGGAAAAAAACTCATAATTTGTATTTATCAAAAAAAAAAGTTACATTCTGTAAAACCTAGATAAACCATAGCTATAAAAAGAGTAGTGGGTTGTTCATAAAACTGTGTCTGATCTATTGCAAGGATCTGAAACTACCTGCATAGCTGCAAGCTAGCTTAGAATCATAAAATCATAAAAAAAGTCTGCTTAGCACAGTAGCACTATCAAAATATCAAAATAGTTGTAGTGTGGGGGACTCAAAACCCAGATGGTCTATTAAGCCCTGTATCTCTGGATGTTAGATCGGATCCCATAGATTAAACTGATAGCAGCCAGAGCTTCTTCCTTCGATCACCTTTTGAATGTTCCATTGTCCACTTCTCAATTCCAAGCCCAATTTTGATTGAATATCTGCTTCTGTATTCTTTTCCCGATATATATGATGAAAGGAGGTCAACTCCATATCTGATTTTAGAACCTGTGCGATTATAAGATATTAAAGAATATTTCTAATTTCACTAGATTTTAAGGATTACCTTCAAAAATAATTTTGTTAAACTCCTCTCCTAATACACATTTTCTTAAAAAAAAACCCCATTTCATTAGATATCCTTGGTATCAACTTTTTCCATTAAATTTTCAACACCCCTTTCAATTTTAATTGTTAGTATGATGAAATGGCACAACTCTTATAATCTGTATAAGCCTTGGCATGGTGAAATATGAAATCTTAGAGAAAGCAAATATTTCAAGATGGCGAACAACCCATTGAACATAGGACAACTTTACACATAGTCATTCCAATTGGCTTCACACCATATTCACTAACAAATACTTTTTCAAACAGCACTCTTAACTTCAAATGCCATTATATTCACACCACCTTCAAACATAGATCATACACCACTCTTAACTTCAAATGCCATTCGATTCACACCACCTTCAAACATAGATCATACAATCTTATTAAAAAGCTAATTTGACTTAAAACATATCACACCAACTTTAAACATAGAGTACTAACTCAAACCCTCCAATATCCTATTCAATTCCCTAGATACATAATGATGAACTCTTGTGCTATAATATTGTCTACCCACCCTATGGTAAAAATGACTTGCAAAGGATGAGATTAACTTAATTTGAAATGTTACAAAATTCTAACTATTATACATTGACATATGAATTAAATTCCTAACTTCCATGCTTTTCATTTATAATTTACAAATAAAATTGTTGAAATTTTATTTTTAAATTTTAATAATTTGTTTCAAAAAATAAAACAAATTTAAAATAGACTCTCTCATTCATGTAACGGTTTACTAACTTCTTTATTTTCATAAAATCATATAGAATAAAAATCCACCCCCTTATGAACCTAACCACTAACAATAAATTGTGTTTCTTGAATAACAATGATTAAGCAATCTGCATTCACAAATAACAACAAATTCTTATTCTCATTACCAATTAACAACTTAACAACTGTTTTATATAATATATTTTAAGAAAACAGAATACCAACCATGTGAATATGAATGTGACAACTCTATTCAAAGGTGGTGAAGTTCGCGACGTCCTTGAGGGTACAAATTATATAGTCACATCAATCTTTCAAAATTGGTTCAAATAGATCCTGTCCGTTTCTCCAACGATTGAGTGCCCTAAACCGATCGAGTGCCCTAAACAGATCGAGTACCATAAAGCAAGAAGCGGCTCGGACTGTGCTATTCATCCGAATTCATAATCTTGAAATTATTTCTTGATTCATGGAGGCACTGGAAGCGCTACCTAATTGGAGAAATTCAAGCCTCGAATGCTGCGTAATATGTGAATCTGTGGGCATTTGAAGTTGGAGTGTGGGTTACAGCCAGAGGTTTCTGCCTTCTCCCAGACCAGAGCCATTTGACAGATAATTTCTCCCCGGAGACACTGAGGATTTGGCCATGAGCTCGACAAATCGTTCCGATCCACTCCAACAGGATGATCAGGAAGAGCGGAGAGATGTCATAGAGGACATAATCATCATAGCGGAAATAATAATTGGTCTTGTAGGGTATGGGCTCATTTGTTTACTCATAGGGTTTTGCAGAACGATCGCTGCTAGAATTAACGAATGGATACAACGGGCATTTCCTCGTAGGCAGCCGACTGTGGGGTTGGATCCTGCGGTATTAGCGATTCTGCCCCGGTTTGTCTATCTGCAATCACAAAATGTCAGATATGGTCTGAATTGCTCAATCTGCCTCGAAGACTACGTCGAGAATGACGCCGGCCTGCGTCTGCCCAATTGCGGGCACAGTTTTCATGAATATTGTATTACACCGTGGCTTGCGCATCATTCCGATTGTGCCACTTGCAGAACCAAAGCCGCGCCCATACCGCAAGATTTGGAGGCCGCGCTGAACCAACAAGTTTTGGAAGCCCAACGCGTACAGCAAGGTATGGAAGCCGAGCAAGAACAGCAAGTTTTGGAAGCCCAACGCGTACAGCAAGGTTTGGAAGCCGAGCAAGAACAGCAAGTTTTGGAATCCGAGACCGAAGAAGTTTTGGAATCTGAGGTTGAACAGCAAGTTTTTGAATCCGCTGGAACAGAACAGGTTTCTGAATCTGAGCCCTTTCCATCCGATCATTCTGCTGAATCCGATAACGAAAATAATGGTCACTAGATTGAGATGGGCATCGATATAATTTTGCGGACCTTATAATGAACAAAGAATTCATCAAGATTGAGATGTAATGTCGCCTTTTTTCTATTCAGATATAATGTATATTCAGGAAAGAAAGATAGAAAGGTACATTAGTTGCCAGATCTTTGCATACAATACAATCTTTGTTTTTGTTTTTGTGTCGTTTCTTGATATTTTTTTTCGATTGAAAGCAAACTCCATTAATCAAATTGCAACCCAGTAGATGTTTGCAACGTCATGCTCAGTCTCCATAACGGCTAAATTTCATAATTCAAACAAAGGTAAAAGAGGGAAGGAAGCCAGATCGTCCGAAAATATATATTCAAGGTACATCAGTAATGTTGTTTCTTGATTTTCTTTTTGCGTGAAGGCAAATTCCAGTATTCGAATTGCAATCCATTAGACGTTTGCAACTATATGCTCAATCTCCATTTTGATTATTAATAATATTAATAGTGAATATGGAATTGTTAAATTTTATAATGTTTTTTTAATAGCTTAAATGGAAATATGGAAATAATGTTTTATAATGTTACGTCATGGACACCGTATTTGAAACGTGTATCAAAAGATATATTTACCCATTAATTTTTTCAGTTAATTTTCAAGCAAAACTTTTAGAAGTACAGTTCTAAATAGAATAATTAAATTTTTGGAGAGCACAATAACAAAACATTCTCGTCTAGCACGTATTTAATGCTAATTTTCCGTGTTTAATGTTCAATTTTATCTTGGATGTAAAATGGTGTATAGGAATATTTTGCCTTGGAGTTTAACTTGTAAATGTAAATATGTATATTATTTGTAATAATAATTTACATTATTTATGTGTCAAAGTTTTATTAAACAATATGAATGGAATTTATTATTAAAAATGTATTTTTTTTTCAAAATTCATATGTTTAAATATAAAATACAGTAGGTTATTTTAAATGAAAAAATTGATAATGTCAATATTGAAACTTGAATTCAATATATGTGTTTATATGAGAGAGATAATGATGTAATGAGGAATATTTCAGATTCTATGAGAATTTTCTGAATTTTTACAGAAAAATGGACTTTAATAGCCAGATACTCTGAGGTCATATTAAATATAATTTTTTATGATTATAAATAAAATTATGTTTATTTTTTTGGAAAAAAAATATTTGAAATGTATTTTTCTTAATTAATTTATAATAAATCTTACAATAATCATGAAGATATAGATATTTCAAGATATTTTGATGTACATCTTAATATTTATATTTATACTTAAATATGTTTTCTTTTCTCATTATATCACTTTATATATTGTGGTTTTTTAATGTGTAAGTCTCATATATAAGTGTCTGTTTTAATTTCTATTTATATCTATGTTTTTCAATATATAGTATTAATTTTATTATTTCATATAAGTGCTATATTTTTTTCCAATTTATAAATAACTATAAATTTTACATTGTAATAAAATTTATCTGTAAATTTGGTACTGGTAAAACTATCTTTACATATTACATATCAATATTTCTATTTATATATTGGATTTATTTTTTCATCATTTTATAACATTATTTTTTTCAAAAAAAAAACTATATATAACTTTAGAAAAAACAAAATTACAGTATTTAACTAACATCAAGGATGTTGTTTATCTCTTGTATCATCCCTTATCAAAACAAAGCATTTTATACTATCAAAAATCCTCACAGAATTCAACATACTAAATTTTGTTTCAGAGTAATTCACACAACTAGATTGTTCCTTTACGTGTATCTACGTGATTAATTTCATTTCATTATTTCAATCCCTGGTCTCACATATTTTAAAAGCATCATCTATTAAACAAGAACTTCACATACTATAATAAACAAGAGACCCAGTAGCTCAGTCGCCATTACTAGAGTATACGGTATCTCTCTAGCGTCCTCTACGGTTGACTTGTAACCAAATCCTATGTTATTGTCAATCACGGAAGGGTGCATAATAATGCCTGATGCTCCTTCTTCCATTTCCTCAATAATATACCACCTTCCATTCTGCATTATGGTCCCTTCATTGGCTAGTTCATTTGTCATTGTATTTCTTTCCATGAATATATGTGTAATATAAACTTCTCCCAACTGAGCTTTTAATCTAATAGTATTATCCTCCACTAAATATATTAATAGAAGATTATGAATTATGTTCTCACCATTGATCTATTTAATGATTTGTAACTCCCCAAATATCTATATACAATAAATTCCCCTTTCCAAGGCCATCCATAGCAATAGTCCAATAGTTTCATCACACTTAACCTTGCAAAATTATTTGTACCCAAACCCAAACCAACTCTGAATGTGAAACAATGTTACTTCGATATGTATAATATGCATCTAGCTCCACAATTATGCAACTCTCCCTATGTTGATCCATCAAAATAATCCTAGGGGTGCATTGTAATCCATCACTTCTTGATCCACCCATTATTTCAAGAGCATATTTTTATCCTAGGGGAAGTTTTTAAGGATGCTTAAGCCTTGAGATGCACATTGTATTTTGGATATGAGTTTATTCTCAAACTGGCTAGCATTCCTAGCTAGCCATATCCCCCAAAAAATTATTAATGGGCAATGCTTTAAAGTATTTCAAGGATTGGGTGGAGCACAAATATCATAAGCATTCATCCAGTGATGATCCATGCCAGATATCTTTTATCGTGATCATAAACTCAATTTCTTTCCACACCCACTTCACATAGGAACATTCTACAACCAAATGGAGGTTTGTCTCTTCTGCTGACTTACATAAGTAACATCTTATCAACCCCGATATACTCCTCCTTTCAATGATATCCCAATTCAATAATTTGTTAGAAAGAAAGAATCATGTATACATCTTTGATTTAGGACACTGAAATATCAAAACAACTCACCACCACCAGACATGATTCAACATCTCCTCTGCCTTAAGTAGTGCATAGTAACCAACTGTTGGGTTATAGATGCATGAGTTTGAATTGAAGCATACTATAGAAAACATTATTTCCTAAATCCGAGCATGAATATTAGTTAGATTAGCTATAAAGGCTTCCCATATACTAAAATTACCCCCCTGGAATCTAATATGTTTGACATTGCTTTATCCTTGACCCTTCTATGAAGAAGACTATGATACACAATGTGATTGAGAGTATAATATAATTTGAATAAGAGGTAACAAATCATATGGTATGGAAAGGCATGACAACAAGAGATCCCAACCTGAGGATATTCCCCAAGCTAGACACTATTTGCATTACCTATCTTCCAAGCCAAGCCAATACTGATCAAGTTGAAAGAGTTTATAGTTGATTTCCAAATAACTGAGACATTATCAACAGATTTTTTAGGTAAAAAAATACAATCAATAATGGATAATGGTGATATGTACTTCAAATAAAGCACCTCCACCAAAAACCTAGAACCATTTATCACTCCAAATATTTTTTGTTGCTAGAGCTTTCACAAAGGAAAATAAATTTTTGATTCTCTAACCCCTTGGCATTTTGGAACTGTTATTGCTTTCCACGTTATCCATGTAGTACCCTACCTTTATAGGCTCATTGACCAATGAAAAAAAAATCTATTTTTTATGATCTCTTTGAGCACTCCTAAGGGAATCTAAGAGATCATCCGTAAAACTAGGATTGCCTCTAACACTTCCTTTACCATTTCCATTCTCCCACCTTTTGAAAACCATCCAAATCTCTAGTTTGAGATCATATTCTTGCACTTAGTCACCAATTAGTCCTAATACTTTTTAACATAACAAGAAGTTTTTAGTCTAAACCCAAGGTACCTCAATCCCTGCTCCATAACAATTATGTTATAAGGGAATAGATTTCTATAATAGTCCATATCTTCATCCTCTATGGATTCCCCAAAGATTGAGGACTTCCCTACATTTACCATCATACCTGAAGCCACACAAAAGAGATTAATAATTTCATACAACTTCTTCATATCCATCCTAGACACGTCACTAAATATAAGTATGTCATCTATGAACAAAAGGTAAGGTGGTTTAGTCTTAAATTCACCCCAATAAGAAAAAATTTAAATCCACCAATCCTTTTTTCCTCTAGTATAGATATTCTAAGACCCTCTGCTACTAGAAGAAAAAATAGTAGAGCCAAGGGGCATCGTTTTCTTAAACATTCGTATGGCCTAAATAATTTATACGCTGCTTCATTTATCAATAAAGAAAAGGATATTGATGGCATACAACACATTAGCCAATTTATAAATGAAACAATATAAAATCCCATGTGAATAAGCATCACCCACAGATACATCCAACTACCTGATCACAGGATTTCAACAAGTCTATTTTCACCACTATAGCCTTCATTTTTTTTGGATCTATTTAATCCCTCACATGCTATGCATCTAATCTCGTGAATCTACCTACCTAGTAGGAACCAAAATTGTTCATATGAAATAGTTGTAAGCATCACTTGCTTGATCCTTCAAAAAATAGTTTTTGAAACTATTTTGTATATACAATTGCACAAGGATATTGCTATGTAATCATCAAAAATTCTTGGATTGTCTAGTTTAGGAATAAGGGAAATGAATCTTGTATTAAATGCTACTAAAATTTTATCTCTCTTCCTAGTGTCTTCAAACACCCTTAACAAATCATGCTCCAGAACCTTAAGAACCCCGAAAAATAAATCAACCGGGATCTCTTTAGGTCCAAAATATTTGTCATTTTTTATCATTTGCATTACCTCATCAAGCTCCTTATATGTTACCTCTTCTGTTAGAGAAATATTATCATCATCATTTAAAGATTTTGGGAAATATTGTGCTTTTATTACCACCTCGGCTATAGAATTTCTATCTTCCGCTCTGAATAAATCCCCAAAGTGGTTATTCCCAAATTTATCAATTTCCTTGAATATTTCAACTTCAACACCTGATGCATAATATATTTTCCGGAAGGTATTTATGTTCTTCCTCTAGTTCACATAATGATGGAAAACAAATTTATTTTCATCCCCTTTGGATAGCCAAAGATCTTTTCTCTTAAGTCTCCATTCAACTTCTCTATTTTCAAAAATATTCTTACATTTTTGCTCCAGTAGCTCTACTTCAACCTTTGATTCCAATGATAGGTAACTAAATCCTTCTGCTCCATACCAATCAACCAAATATGACTCTATCTGTTGTAAGTATTTGTGTTCTTGTAGTTTCTAATTGAATGACCACCCAATAGAAAGTTGTTTTATCCTCTTCAAGTTTTTAGAATATTGAATAGAGGTCAATTTTGAAGTTAATCCACCATAAGGAATCCACTTATCTTTTAAATATTTGATAAAAGCCTCATCAGTGAGCCATAAGGAGCTTAATTTAGACGGACAAGAATGTATTTTACCTATTCCATCCATTTCCAATAGGACCGAAAGATGCTCATAGTTGTCACCCCTACCAACTCATTGTCTAATTAGAATAGGAAGATACATCACAATTTCTGTCACCAAACATTGATCTAGATGTTTATTAATTCTTTCATGGCCCAGTCTCTTGTTTTTCCATGTAGGTTTTAACTTTGTAGGTTCGATGTCAAGTAATCATCCTTCCTCCAATTTCATCAAGAAGTAATAAAAAGGGAAGTCATCCTGCACTAAAATCCCCAGGCATCAAATAGGCCCAATGAGAAATTCATATCCCCTCCCATAATAATCTTTTGATTATTCATACAATATTTAGTAAACAGGTTTCCCCAGTAAGTTAATCTGTCACAACATGGTCCATATACATTAAGGAACGTGAAATCCCTTCCTAGCTCATGTAAAAGAAGTGATATACCTAGACTAGAATCACATGCCAAAGAATTGATATACTTCATGCTCTACCTACTCGATCCATTATCCAGTTCCCCATGAGCGGCCCTAGGCTTCAAAAGAAATAAAACACTATACTCATATTGAATTTTCCAAATATTTCACTACTATGTCTCCATCACTCACAATCTCTTGTAGGAAAACAACCTCCGGTTTTTGGCATTTGAATATTCTCTAGACCACTAGATTATTTGAGGGGCTAGCCAATCCTCTATAATTTCAAGGTCATAACAATCATTTGAAAACCAACCCTTGAGGACCAAACCCAAATTCAATTGATGAATAAGAAGCCTTGTCTTATTTCCATTCCTTTTAGGATCCAACTCCTTCCATCTCCGATCATCCTTCTCCATCCAACTCTTCCATTTGAAAGGAGTGGAACAATCCACGAACTAATAACCATTAACATGTCAGCAATTGCATTTAAACGGAACCCCCTTGTAATCCAACTGCTATATGTGGATTATATTCCCCCCTTCTAATATCATGGTATCTGTGAGACCCTCTTGTAGGTCCAAATTTACAAGGATCTTACCCACACACATTACCCGAATATATTTATATGTCAAATCAGCTTCCATGAACTAGTTGAGCAAATTTCCTACCACAGTAAAGAAATCAACAGACCAAAATTCAAAAGGCAATTTTAGTAACTTAACCCAATCCAATGCCTAGTCATTCCATTCTAGCCTCACATGAAACATAGGGGACCTGCTTTTCAGGAATAGCGATGGTGAGTCCCATCTCCCTGAACCAACTTAAACTTTAGAAGCATCGGATGCTCATTTGAACCAAAAAAAAAAAAAAACCACCTTGCAAATGATTGTAGGATGTAGGAGAATAATCTAGATTCTCCCTCCATACCTTAGATACCCACCTCTTGAGTCCATCCTCTCCCACCCTACATCCAAAAAAATGACCCACTAGTGTCATTTCATTAGTATTGTATTTTTAATAATAGAGAATTCATGAAAGTATTAATAATATGATTGTAGGATGTAGGAGAATAATCTAGATTACCCTCCATACCTTAGATACCCACCTCTTGAGTCCATCCTCTCCCACCCTATGTCCAAAAAAATGACCCACTAGTGTCATTTCATTAGTATTGTTTTCTTAATAATAGAGAATTCATGAAAGTATTAATAATACCAACAAAGAAGATTTATAATCTGGATTTTCAAGAAGCATTCCTTATTCAAAACACAATTCAAATTCATGACACAATTTGCCTAGTTGTCATGTAATACCCAATTTTGACCCCATAATACATCGAATGAGATTATCTATAGATTGTATATGGAAGTTTATAATTATAGTCGAGCCATGCACATTTAACTAAAATACCCTAATTTTAAATGTGGTAAATATTTGAGCATTGATTCCTAGTGTGAAACTAAAGGCTAGGAATGAATAGTGAATGACTAGCGATGCATGATGTAAATAAACTTATATGCACCATGTGGCTAGATACCATTATAAAATAAAACTATATAAATATGAATCATGGAATTTAATATATAATCATCTAACATGGCTGCATGGAGGGTTACAATACCACTAGACAAGAAGAGAAAAGGAGGGAGGGGGTTGTGCACATGGGGAAGTAAATCCTCTATTCCCAAGTCTCATTTTCAAAAATCATCTGTTTTTATCCATGTTCCCATCCACCCTCTTTGCATTATCAATCATTGAATGCATGTAAGAGATTAATGGGTAATTCTTCTCAATTAATTATGGGAGCATGGGATGAGTATAATCATTGTGGGAACCGTAACTGTTATATTAATTTAGTTAGAAGTAATTCTAGCCATTATTTCTATCGGTCCTCTCATCGACATTGGATATAACATTCATTTTAGAAGCATTCTCACATGGTATCTCTAAGATTCTCGTGTTTTATTCTCCATTTCTAAGTATTACTAAGTTGGAAATTAACCAAAATCAATATTATGAAGAGGAAATTGTTGACCTTGGATGAAATAATGGTTAGTTATATGTGAGCATAAAGGTTGGGAAAGTCAAGAACCTTCCACCTATTACGCATTTTTTTGTTTTTTGGATGCTTGATAGCCAGGTATTATTCTTGTAAGTAGCTCTAAAAGAAGCATACAACAAACTGGACTCTTCAAGCACACATTGAAGAGCATTATAAGTAAAGGGTACATTGAGAAACTATTGCATAGAGAAGGGTCAGTAATTCCATGTGCTAAGTGGGGTAGTGAAAGAGAGTGTATTGTCTATTGATGGATAAGAATGAGAGTAGATGGGTTGGACTAAGAGAGATAGAATTTGGTAATGCCCTATACTGAGTAGATTGCTTGACCATGAGAGTAGAAGAGTTGGGATGAGTAATGTAGAATCCCATAGCTTGGTTAATTCACATTGTTGGCTTGATAGCCAAACTTGGTGGTGGAATATACACTAGATACCTATGGCTAGGTGGATAATTACTCTTATGCAACTAGTTTCATAGAAAAAACTCCATTAAAAGATAAGTCTTCTATCATTATTTACAAATATGCAAAATCAATGTTATTTTCCTTTATGGAAATCTTGTATTTCCATGTTGTATAATGTGATTATTGTTGATTCATGGGTTTTTGGTTTTCATAAATCCATACAAATGTATGCTTGTTATATGTTGACACATTCTTTAAATTTTCTTTGTACATGCATTTCATCTAGATTATGTCCTCTTAGAGAGGATTTATCTACTGTCATTATGGGGAAATTACATCTAAGGGTCAGTGTTTGATAGGCCTATTTGTGTCTATTTATCCCTTGACTCGGAGTCCTATGTGGGGATGGTACATTTCATGTGGATGATTTGTGTCCATAAACAAAATCAATCCATGTATTATATGGGTCAATCTCCAATAGATATATGTAATAAATTTATTATGTGGATACTAGAGATATAAAAACATGTTCTTATGGTTAATATTACAAGTAACTAGTTCTCGATCCATGAGAGTGTTAACAATCAAATTGACACCCTTAAGTAAGTGATGGAGCAACATATGTTTACCATGCACCCGCGATAGGAAAGTCATGACACAAGTTCAGTCAAAGACGAATCCTCTCTGAGAAATGCATTAAAATGCATTACTTGTGCTTAAAACATCCTAAGTGGAGCAAAAAGCCTAAAAACTATTCAAAAGTGGGTTTTCACTTGAAAATAATCAAAATGAGGAAAATGACTAATCCCGCATTTAGAATAGAAACCTATGGCTCATCTCCCAATCCTATATATGAAAGGCATGGGAGGCATGGTAAGGAGAGACAAAAAGAGCAAAGGCATGCTGAGGAGATTCTGAAGGAAGGAGAAGAGCTCCAAGTCTTCAAAAGAAAGGATGAAGGAAGGAGAATTTATGGCAAGGGAGGAGGATTCACACCAAGATTCCTGGTAATCATGTATCTTCTCCATTGTTTTAGCATGAATTGATTCAACTTTCCGCCATTATGATGTTTAAATGTTGCTTGTATTGTGTGATTTAAACTGTTAAATGGCTGTAGATCTTAAATTTGCCTGTCTTAAATGGATGAATGAATCTAGATTTAAAATAATTTTTGGTAATCTGTTCATCTCTGATGTAGAGACTCACCACCTCTTAACAAGATAGTTTAATATGTGTAGACACATCCCTGCACAAATTACTGTTATCAAAATGGTGACCATACTAGCTTGTTGAATTTTCTTGAATTTTCTTGATTTTTCTTCATATTTTTGGTGTTCTTCCTTCAGATCTATTCCTCTATAGCTTAAAGATCCATTAAAGACCATAAGATCTTGCTTGAGAAGATCAAAAATAGCCTAACTACACCTTTATTCCAGCAAACTACCTTAAAATTCACCCAGATCTGAGCTTTTTCGCATATTTAGCTTTTTGAATTTTAAGTTTCTTCAATGATGAATTTCTGGTGTTTTGAGCTAGTAAATTTGAATGATTTGTTTAATTTCAGCAGTTTTCTTAAGCTCTTCGTTAATCCCAGCATAGGTGTTGAAGATTTAAAATCTTTAAATTCTTCTTGAGTTTTAGTACCCTGTGTGTGATGCATGTGATGCCTTAACTCTCCAAAACAACAGATCATAGCCTTAACCTCTGCATGATTTCTTCACCCTCTGCGTTGAATCTTCTGGATATCTGAGATCTCAACTCTGACTCTGCATGAATGATCTCTGCCTAGTGCTGAAAACTCTGCATTAAATATTTTTGGAAGGTTTCATGGATTCATATGTCATTTGAAGATTTCTTTCAACTCTGAGTTTAATCCCAGGTGTTCGAATCCTAGCTTTAAAGCTTTAATCCCCGCATTACCTTTATAGATCTGCGTTTTTATCTGGATCTCAGCCGTAAACCTTAAAGGTTTTTTCCTCTACATTTAAAAGCTCTTAAAGCTCTGCATAGCTTTTAGACTTTTGTGTGCAGATCTTTTAGAACCTTATACCTCAGTGTGAAACGTGGACCTAGAAGCCCTTTCAACTTTGAAAACCTCTGTGTATTATATGATGAATGCATTGTTCACGCCAGCATTAATCTTGAATCTATGTTAAAGTTCTTAAACTTCTGCATAGATCTATGATTCTGGCATTGTTAACCTGATTGAATGCATTGTTAACCTCTACGTGGATGCTGAAAATCCCTGCCACCGTTAAATTTTAACCAGCCTGCAAACCCTTGTGTGGAAGGTTCTAGCTCTGCGTTTTAAGGATTGACCAGATTATATAATAGCGTTGAAAGTTCTTCAAAGCTCTGCGCGGATCTTGAAGGTCAAATCTCAGCATTCAAACTCTAACTCCGGCTATTGGATCTTAGATTAAAATTTGGACTTGAATCTTGACTCCCGGGCTAAAATTTTAAATGAGCTGCAAGCTAATTTTTAGCATTGTAGATGCGTACTCTGTTCTAAGGTTTATAAATATCTACATGCCAATTTTTAGTCGAATTCCTTCCTGAATTTGAAAACCTCGGCATCAATCCCGATCCCAATCTCAGCCTAGATGATTGCTATCATTTTGCTGCTTGAATTGTGAAAGATCCCTGCGTGAATCGCTGTCATATGCGGTACTATTTAAACTCTGCCTTGATTTGAATGCTCTCAGCATCGAAGATCCATGAATCCTACAGTTTGGTAAAGATGAATGCATTTAATGTTGTATAGATAAATGTTATACGATTGAGATTTGAAAACTCTGCTTGAAATGCTAATTCTCCATGTACAATCTCAGAATTAGCCTTAAAATCTTTGCCACATGATTCGGTTGAAGGATCATTGAAGTTTTTTTTTTTAAAAACCCTCATTTACAGATCTTGCCATTTAAATCTTTGGTTAGATACTAGCACTCTGCCACGATTTAAAACAATAAAGCGTTGAAAATTTGCATATAATGCCCAGATTTCCCTGCATGAAGGCGTTTTTCAATTTCTGCTTAAATGCAATCTTTAAATCTCTGCATCGATCTAGCAAACCTTTAAGAGCTCTGTGTGACGATGTGATGCGTGGATCCTAGCATCTGCCTGTGTTGAAACCTTAGCAATCTCTGCGTTTCTGCAACTTTTAAGCTCTGTCATTAATGCGTTGAAGAGCTAGGCGTGTTCTTGTTCTTTAAAACTCTGCTATTAACCACTCCACATTGCCATGACTACTGACTCGTGCATGTTTTTGTTAAGTTTAAACCAAATAGACTAGCAAGATCACTGAAAGAAACATAATCACAAGATAGACACAGAATTTACCCTGGGAAACTCTCATGGGGTAGAAAACCCATCAAAGCTTTCCTCAATAAGATGATCAACCAAAATACAAGATGTGCTCCAAGATTTGATCTCCTTCTCTACCTCCTTAGCAGACCTCCCAGACAAGTGCGCTACTTTTCTGAGTTGTACAAGTGTATCTAATGAGGAGCTCACCTTCTCTATTTATACTAGTTCCCGACTGACCAAAATCCCTAATGGGGCTGACCTCTCCTGGAGAAGTCTAATAACCCCTAAAATATAAGATCAAGGCCGACACCCACATGGTGGGTCTAATAACCCTAGTTACCACAAACCATCGGAGGAATAATCATCTTTAGATACATAATAGGGTTACCTCGGAGGGATGAAACATCTCCGGAATAATAATGTACAAATATAATATTCTTAGAAGTTACAATATTCAACACTCCCCCTTAACAAGAAGGATATTATAACAACGTCTGCAGGAGCAAGGAGTCATCAACTACATCATACATGATACATCTATAAATCATCGGAAGCTTTCTTCAATTCATCATCATCAGTAACTCAACCAATTACTGGAACATCAACGTCATCAGCATCGTCATCACACGATCATCAGCATCGTCATTATATGATCATCAGCATCGTCATTACACGATCATCAGCATCATCATCACACGATCATCAGCATCATCATCACACGATCATCAGCATTGTCATCTCACGATCATCAGCATCGTCATCACATGATCATCAGCATCGTCATCACACGATCATCAGCATCGTCATCACTCGATCATCAGCATCGTCATCTCACGATCATGAGCATTGTCATTACACGATCATCAGCATCGTCATCACACGATCATCAGCATCGTCATCACACGATCATCAGCATCGTCATCTCACGATCATCAGCATCGTCATCACACGATCATCACCATCGTCATCACATGATCATCACGATCATTTTACAGGATGATCAATCCTGCTCTCTTTAGGACATAGGTCCATGGATGATGCAATCCATATCAAGTTCCAGGATGATCAGTCCTTATCACTTTAAGACAAGTCTCATGTCTAGGGACGATGCAATCCCATCACGTACATTTTGAACCCAGTTCATGGACGATGCAGTCCTCACATGTACCTTTAAGACAAGTCTCATGTCTAGGGACGATGCAATCCCATCACGTACATTTTGAACCCAGTTCATGGACGATGTAGTCCTCACACGTACCTTTAAGACAAGTCTCATGTCTAGGGATGATGCAATCCCGTCACGTACATTTTGAACCCAGTTCATGGACGATGCAGTCCTCACACGTACCTTTAAGACAAGTCTCATGTCTAGGGATGATGCAATCCCATCACGTACATTTTGAACCCAGTTCATGGACGATGCAGTCCTCACACGTACCTTTAAGACAAGTCTCATGTCTAGGGATGATGCAATTCCATCACGTACATTTTGAACCTAGTTCAGGGACGATGCAGTCCTATCTTCAATTTTTCGGAGACATCAGTCTACGGCTCAATTTTGGGACCGAGGTCCGGGCAAGATGCAAACCCCTACCTGTTCATTCAGGACTTCATTTTCGGAGACATCATGTCTACGGCTCTCTTGAGGACTGAAGTCCAGGGATGATCCAATCCTCACATGTCCACCAAGGACTTCATTCTCAAAGACATCATGTCTACGGCTCTCTTTAGAACATATGTTCAAGGATGATGCAATCCTTCTTCTTTCTTGGAGACATCTGTCTATGGCTCTCTTTAGAACGTGTGTTCAAGGATGATGCAATCCTCATATGTATCCTCACTGATATAGGTACAAGTATCGTCAACTATACAAGTACATTAAACAATACATGTATCATCAAAAGTATGTATTCTCACCAATACATCTATCATCAAAACATGTATTCTAGTATGTATTCTCACCAAAACATCTATCATCAAAAGCATGTATTCTCACCAATACATCTAGCATCACCAGCATGTATTCTCACCAATACATCTAGCATCAAAAGCATGTATTCTCACCAATACATCTAGCATCAAAAGCATGTATTCTCACTAATACATCTATCATCAAAAGAAAAGTATAAGAGTCCTAAATCTAAATATTTCTAAGTATCCAAGTGTAGTAGACAGGTATCCTCATCAACGACCTTGTTGTCGATGAGACAAACTCATCATCAGTGATTATACTACTCCCCCTTTCGAGGAGGGTCCTTTTGAACTACACCGAGCTTGTCTCGGAAGTATTCAAATTTTACTCGAGATAGAGCTTTGGTCAAGATATCAGCAATTTGTTCCTGAGTGCTCACATACTCAGGCTTGATAGCTCCTCTCTACACCATATCTCGTATATAAAAGTATCGGATCTCAATGTGTTTTGACTTGTCATGGAATACAGGATTTTCTGTCATCTTAATGCAACTTTGATTGTCACACATAATCACAGTGGGTCCATTTCTAAGTCAAACACTCCAGATAATAGCTTTCAAAGCCACACTGCTTCACAGCTGGCAGAGCAGGCAGCTATATATTCTGCTTCAACAGTACTGAGAGCCACACTAGATTGTTTCTTGCTGAACCATGAGATCATGGCAGATCCGAGACCATAACATCCACCTGAAGTACTCTTTCTGTCTGAGACACTTTCTGCCCAATCAGAATCTGAGTAACCATGTAATCGGAGTTCATGACCTCTAAGATAATATAGACCAAAATCTAATGTACCTTTTAGGTACCTCATTACATGCTTTGCAGCTATTAAGTGAACCTTTCTAGGTTCTATTAGATACTGACTCAGGGTATTTACAACAAAGCATATATCTGGCCTAGTATTTGTTAAATACATTAATGACCCAATGATTTGTCTATATAGAGTTAGGTCTACTAATTCCGATGAGTCATTAACTAATAACTTCAAGTTGGAGTCCATGGGAGTGGCCATGGCTTTACACTCCAACATATCAAATCTTTTTAGATTCTCCACATCATACTTACCTTGATTTAGAAAGATTCATTTTGGTTCTTGCCATACTTCTAGACCCAATAAGTGGTGCATTAATCCGAGATCTTTCATCTCGAATTCTGAAGAAAGATTCTTCTTGCTTTCAATAATTAGTTTCTCATTTCTGGTTAGAAATAGATCATCTACATATAACAACAGTATAACTGGTTCATCATCCATCACTTTAAGATAAAGATTGGGGTCAGCTTTACTCTTGGTAAATCCCATGCTTGTTAAGAAATTGTCAATCCTTTCGTACCAAGCCCTGGGAGCTTGCTTCAAACCATATAATGCCTTTTTCAGTTTGCATACATGAGTCCTCCCATCTTTAACCTCAAACCCTTGTGGTTTCTCTATGTATACTTCTTCTTCAATTACACTATTTAGAAAAGCTGTCTTAACATCCATTTGGTGTAATTTCCACTTCATCATAGATGCAAGTGCCATGATAGTTCTAATTGAAGTATACCTAGCAACTGGTGCAAATGTTTCTTCATAGTCAATTCCCTCCTTCTGAGAGAATCCTCTGGCTACAAATCTTGCCTTGTATTTTTCAATGCTACCATCTGCAGCATGTTTTATCTTGAAAATCCATTTGGAAGAAACCACACTTTTATCTTTTGGTTTGGGAACTACATCCCAAACATCATTTTTCATTATTGACTGATATTCTTCTGTCATTACTTCTACCCATTCTTTCTTATGGGCTGCCTCTTCATAGCTAGTAGGTTGTTGATCTACAAGATCACACATCAAGGCCATATAGTTGGACACTAGCTTACGTTTCTTTCTTTCTCTAGTGGAGCCTTCAGGATCTCCATATCTTTCAGCTCCTTGAATAATGTCTCTAGCCCATGCTGGCCTTCTTTTCTTAGATAAATCTGTAATAGAAGGTTCTTGTGGTTCCAACATGTCATGATCTTCTGGTGAATCATCTTCAGGGATGTTCACAGCCTCTGTGATTCTAGGAGGTGTATCTTCTTCATAGATTTCTTCAAGTTGGCACTTCGTAGATTTCTTGAGAGCTGCTTCTTCATCAAATGTTACATCTCTACTTATTTCTATATGATGAAAACCTGGTATGTAGATTCTGAAGGCTTTGGATGATTCACAATATCTGACAAATATTCCCTTCTTACCAGAAGGATCCAACTTGGTTCTCTTTTCTTTTGGAATGTGGATGTACACAGGACACCCAAATATTTCGAGATGACCTACCTCAGGCTTCTTTCCTGTAAACACTTCTTTTAGAGTTTTGAATTCAAGAGCACTATGGGGTAGTCTATTTTGCACATAGACTGTTGTCCTAGTTGCTTCAGCCCATAGGTACATGGGTAGATCTTGATCATGTATCATAGTCTTTACAGCTTCCATGATGGTTCTTTTTTTCCTCTCAACAACCCCATTTTGTTGGGGATTGTAGGGAGTGGTTAGTTCCCTCTTAATTCTGGCTTCTTTACAAAAGTCTTCAAAGTCCTTTGAAGTATATTCTCTGCCATTATCTGTTCTTAGAACCTTGATTTTCTTTTCTGAGAGATTTTCTATTAGGGCCTTGAATTCTTTGAATTTTCCAAAGACTTTATTCTTACCTTTTAGAAAGTATATCCAAGTCTTCCTTGAATAGTCATCAATGAATGAGAGATAATACTCAAATCTACTTAGGGAAGTAGTGGGCATTGGTCCACATACATCTGAGTGTATTAGTTCAAAATGTTCTTAGTCTTTGTTTCACTCTTTGGAAAAGGGTTCTTGACATTCTTCCCTTTCTTAAAACCTTTACATGAGCCATTATGATCACCCTTCAGATCTGGTAATCCTATGACCACCTTGCTTACATAGGGTAAGGCTTTGTAGTTAATGTGAGCTAGTCTTCTATGCCATAGCTCACTAGGGCTAGAGGTTTCATGAGCAAGGGAAACTTCTGCATGACCCTTGAGCTTATAGAGACCTCCTTCTTCTTCACCAATGATAACTGCATCTTTAATTGATTTTCCTTTGGACCACATGAGTACTTGTCCATCTATGAAAGCCACTCTAAAACCTTTCTTATCTAGTGATGAGATAGAGAGTAGGTTCTTCTTTAAACCTGGGACATATAAAACTTCTTTCATTTTCAAGGGTGTTCCAGAATCAAGCTTGTAGCTTGCTTCACCAATTCCATTGATGGGATATTGATAATCATCTCCTAGAGATACCTTTTGAGGTGAACACTTTTCTTCAAGTCTTGAGAGAGTTTTCTTTTGACCTGTCATGTGATTTGAAGCACCACTATCAATGAGCCATGTATCTTCTCCAGGAGACACAGATCCAGAGAGTGTAGAGAATAGGACATATTCTTCTGGATCTTCTTTCTTTACTTTAGATCTTTTCTTTTGAGGCCTTTCCTCTTCTTCTTCTTCTTCTTCTCCTATTTCTTCTTCATTATCATCCTCTGCCATATGTGCATGATGTCTTTTGTGAACAAACTTCTTCTTCTTCTTTTCTGGTGAACTACAGTCTCTAGCATAGTGTCCTAGTTTAAGACAATTATAACATTGGACTGTGGAGAGATCTCTTTCTGAGTTTGTTCCTCCTTTCCTTTTGAATCTATGAGAGGGTTGAGACTTCTTGTGGTTCACTTTCTTGAAGTGACTCCTCTTTCCTCTTTTGGTGCGGGTGGCCAAGGCTTGGTCATCCTCTTTCAGAAGAGCTTCTCTGTTGGCTACCCTAGCCTCTTCTTGAACACAATCCTCCCATACTACATCTAACTTCATGCTTTCTTTTCTGGCACACATAGTTTGTATGAATGATTCCCAAGGTCTAGTGAGACCATTTAGAGCAGTCATCACAAGTTCATCTTCATCAAGAGTATCACCAATGGCATCTAGTTGCTTCTTGATTTGGGAGACCCTTGAGAAGTAGTCTTGAATGGATTCTCCTTTTTGCATCTTGGTGCTCTTAAACTGAGTCCTTAGGTTCATCTTCCTATTGATGTTCTTTCCTTTATACATTCTTCCTAGGGCATCATACATTTCCTTTGGAGTCTTCTTGGAGGCCACTTGGGGAATCAAGTGGTCTTTAATAGAATCAGCTATGATTCTCTTTTCCCTAATCAAATCCTTCCTATGCTTCTCTTTGGCTTCATCTCCTTCAGGTTCTGCAACTTCATCCTTGACATAATGAGCAAGATCATTCTCTTCAAGAATGAGACCAATTATGTATTTCCATGCCCGAAAATTTTCTATACCTTCTAGCTTGTCTTCAAGCTTAGTGTTTGGAGCCATCTTCTCTTGGGGGAGTCCAAGAGATAAGAGATAGAGTAGTACTTACCCAGAAATTTTAACCCTTTTAATTTTCCGGATCCTCGGACAGAATTTCTGGTTTATTGCACTTTTGGTAAAACTAGGGTTTGACTTTCCCGGAGTTCTACCCAACCAAAAAGTTCGATCTAGGGCTCAAAAGATTGGTTTTGAGAAGGGATATCTAGCCATGTAATTAGAATTCAACAATACCAACTTTTTGCAAAAATGAATTTCTGGTTTATCGCACTTTTGGTAAAACTAGGGTTTGACTTTCCCAGAGTTCTACCCAACCAAAAATTTCGATCTAGGACTCAAAAGATTGGTTTTGAGAAGGGCTATCTAGCAATGTAATCAGAATTCAACAATACCAACTTTTGCAGAAACCCTAATTTTTACCAGAGAGAGAGAGAGATATTCTTACCTTGTGAAAGATGTCCTATTCGGGCTAGCTCTGATACCATGTTAAGTTTAAACCAAATAGACTAGCAAGATCACTGAAAGAAACATAATCACAAGATAGACACAGAATTTACCCTGGGAAACCCTCATGGGGTAGAAAACCCAGCAAAGCTTTCCTTAATAAGATGATCAACCAAAATACAAGATGTGCTCCAAGATTTGATCTCCTTCTCTACCTCCTTAGCAGACCTCCCAAAAAAGTGCGCTACTTTTCTGAGTTGTACAAGTGTATCTAATGTGGAGCTCACCTCCTCTATTTATACTAGTTCCCGACTGACCAAAATCCCTAATGGGGCCGACCTCTCCTGGAGAAGTCTAATAACCCCTAAAATATAAGATCAGGGCTAACCCCCACATGGTGGGTATAATAACCCTAGTTACCACAAACCATTGGAGGAATAATCATCTCCAGATACATAATAGGGTTACCTCGGAGTGATGAAACATCTCCGGAATAATAATGTACAAATACGATATTCTTAGAAGTTACAATATTCAACAGTTTTGAACTGCCAGTCTGGACACCAAACAAACTCGTGCTGCTCAGAAGAATGCCTGATATTAAATTTGAATGTTAAATGAAAAAACTTTGAGTGGAAAAATAAAATGGAGGGGGCAAGTTTGGTGTAAAATTCAAACTTGTGAAAAGTCTATGTATTATGAAAATACTTGTTGCAAATAGAGACTTTTTTGAAATTCAACAATGTTACAAAGATTAACATTTTTCCATTTTGAAAATTCTCTTGTAAATTGTAATTTTTGAAATTCAACAATGTTACAAAGATTATCATTTTTCCATTTTGAAAATTCTCTTTTAAATTGTAATTTTTTTAATTCAACAATGTTACAAAGATTAACATTTTTCCATTTTGAAAATTCTCTTGCAAATTGTAGTTTTTCGAATGTAATAGTTTGCACAGATTAACATTTTTTACAATGTGAAAATTCTTTTGCAAATAGTATTTTTTGTGAAATTCAAAACTTTTGCAAATATTGAAAATTTCCACATTGTGAAAAATATCTTTGGCAAATAGTGTTTTTGTCAATTTCAAAACTTGTGCAAAAATTGTGAAAAGAATGGAAATTTTTACATCATAAAATTTTTTTACATTGTGAAATTTGACAAAAGGTATTTTTGTGAATTTCAAGAATTTTATGCATTGAATCTTTTTGCAAATATTGGCATTTTTGGGACTAAAACGAAAAGGAAAAAAATTTTGAATTTTTGGGACCAAATGGAGACATGAGCAGAGTTGTAACCAAAATTGTGGCACCCTTCACACATGCATTTCCATTGAAAAAATGAGACTTGAACATGAATCGTCGAGATATTCTGAAAGATATTTTCCCTCCAAAACTGATTGCGACCTTTAATTCTGTTAATTTCGTTTTGGTCGTTTAGTATTTTCATGAACTTTATGTACAAATAGAGAAGATTGTCGCATCATATTTCAATTTTCTTGTCATAAATTGTGCATGAGCCACTGTATCCTCTTCACTTGGGCCTCACGGTGATCTTGTGAATGAAAAAGTGGATCTCAAGTGTAATAGTTTAGGAGTTGATTTTTTCAAAGCACCTCATATTGAACCACCGTATCCTCTTCACTTGCACCTTAGGGCGATCTTGTGAATGAGAAAGTGGATCTCCCATGTAACCAAGTAGATTTAATTTTTCATACAGTTTTTCGAGGCACCGTATCCTCTTCACTCACATCTTATGATGATCTTGTGAATGAGAAAGTGTATCTCATGTGTAATAGTTTAGGATTTAATTCAAAAGCATACCAAAGGGCTCTGTGTATCCTCTTCACCTGGGATTTCAGGCAATCTTGTGAATAAGAAACAGGGATCCCTTGTGTAATAGAATTAGATTCCTATTTACTTGAGATATCTGTTTGGATTACATTGATCTTTACACATCGATTATTATCCATATTTCAGAAAAAACTGTGCATGACCATACACACATCTACTAGACATTTTTCATGTTTAAAAGAAGCTCATGAACCTCTAACTCTTCCTTCAGTTAGGATATTCATCGAACTAACAGATAGCATCGTGAGCATTTTGCATTATGTGGGTCATTTTGTTTTCGAGTCAAAACACCATCAGTTTCACTTCCACTCCTAAGATTAAGCAAACTTCAACTAAAATTGGCGCTTAATCTAAAATTGACAAACTTTTGACTTTCATATCATCAACAAGCTCAGGTTAGTGCCCTGGATTAGGTTTGGAGAGTTAACACTCCTGGGCTACCAAAATTCGAAACTAGCATTGATTAAAGAGTGGAAATCCATTGTCACAAAAAACGCTTGTCGAGAAAGCACTTCTAAAACATGCATCAAGTACAAGGTCAATCTGGATAAGTAAGGGTGGTTCCCCCTTCTTGCTTATTTAGTGGGACATGAACTTATCGAAGGGATTCTATGTTCAGTGACAAGTCCTCGGGGTGACATCATTGTTTCTAGAGTTTTTGGTAATAAGAGTTGTCCTCGACTTACAACTGTCCGCTCGACCATTGATTGCGAAGTGGTAACTTTAGTGGCTATTCTTAGGATATCACATAGGCTGTTGTGAGTGGGACATGCTTGCAATACCTGAGACAGACTTTGGAACTTTTACTCTTTGGGTGGGTGAGTGGTCAGGAACCAACACTTGTACCCCTGGTGATTAAAGTTTATTGTAACTGTTTCTCACACCTTCGCTCTTAGCAATTGTATGAGGACATGAAATCCCTTAGCAGCTACTAGTTTCGGAAGGCCCTACAATCCAGCTTTTCACTGAGCTTTGGTTCTTTGGAAAAGTAAGTTTGCTTGCTTGAAATCTCTAGGGAATTTTTACTGTGTGGACACTTTTGATTTTTTGAGTCTAGATTGCCTTAGGATTGTTTGATTCAAACTATCATTTTAAACACATCCTTTTGTCAAATTCTTAGAAGTGGCTACTCTCCCGATCCGCCAGTCACGACGGCGGTGAGGTGAGTCACCAGAATTTGAAGGCCATGCTACATTGCAGAGATAGACACAAAAACCACATTATAATGAGTTCGAAACAAAACTGAATTTCAACTCAACTAACATTACTCGAGAAGAACAACATCAAATCAACACTGATAATTCATCGTCACATCACGAACTGAATACAAACATAGTTGATAATCTTACTCTAGTTGAAACTGAAACATTGAAACATCACACACATTCTCATGAAATTCCTCCTTTGATGAGTCTTTCAGAACAAGTTACACTTACTATCCGTGAGTCACTGGGTGATATTAAACCTCTTTCTGAAAGTTTGCATGACATGCACAATCCAACACAGGACCCCATGGCTTTCTCAAACATTGGTTTTCCATATGCTTTGGGTAACCAGGGTAAACACACACAAGGAGTAAATCAGAGTCCTCATGGTATACAAAACACTTGTCCAAACTCTACTTCTGGGGGCAACCCTTCACCATGGAATTGTAATATTCCTGTCGGAAGCAATGAACCATGGAACATTTATGCCAATTGGGGCTATGCTCCTCGGATTAGTGGAAATTCCCTGGGGATTTATCCTCTGACTTCTCCTAGCATCATGCCTAGTGGCAATCCACCTATCAACCCAATTCCGCCATTGAGTGGGGAGGTTTCAGGAAGTATCCAATCTTCTTGGGGCTCACCTTCGCGATGAGGATATCAATGTTGGAACGCTTATCCAAACCAAGGAAACATTCAATGGAGTGGTCTGATTCCAACTAGTAACCAATCTAATTAGGGCCCACCCCCGCAAGGGGGAAATCCACTCATGAATCCTAACCAGCAATGGAGTGGTAATGTTCCACCAAGTCATCAACCTCAATGGAACATACCCCCACAAGGGGGAAATCCACCTATTAATCCCATCCCGCAATGGAATGGTAATGTTCAAGCAAGTCATCAATCTCAAAGGAACATACCTCCGCAAGGGGGCAATCCATACATGCAACCTAGTTCACAATGGACTGGGCAATATTCAGAAAGTAACCAATCCTTTTGGATTCCACCTCTGCAAGGAGGCAGTCAACCTTGGAATCTAGGAAATAACCAATCTTCTTGGACCCCACCTCTGCAAGGAGGCAATCCACCTAATGGTCATGTTTCAGGAAGTTGCCAAACTTCTTGGGGTCAGTCTCCGCAAACGGGAAACCCACTTTGGAATTCTTATCACACCCATGGACCACATTAGTGGACTGGTCAGGCTCTAGAAAGTAACCAATCTTTTTCGGACCTAACCCCGCAAGGGGGAAATCCAACCATTAACCCCATTCCACCATGGAGTGGTCAGGTTCTAGAAAGTAACCAATCTTTTGGGAACCAACCTGCAAGACCTTTGTTTGATCCAGCTAGGCTGCCACATGAACCTCATTCCATTGGTATGATGGATTCCTTCAGCTGTCTTAAACAAATTACCCCACATTCGGGACAAGTTTCTATTCAGAATTCGCAACCCACAACTGGCCAGGCAATGCAGGAACCTACTAATCCCTCCAACACTTATGACATCCCCACAGTCTCATCGATAGACCTTAGAAGAAAGAAGAAGAAGTATAAGAGTAAGAAAAATGCTAACTCTAGGAAGGAAGATGCACCAACTATGCTTCAATGCGGTGGGAAACAACAACCCCCTATTTTTACACCGGTACCTCCTCCAGGAGGCAACCATCCAACCCCCCCTGCAAGGGGGAAATGATCCTAATGCCAATGTCTTCATGTGTGATCCTGAGATGAACATTCAAACAAGACTTGATTCTTATGATGTCTCTCCTAGTACACCAGATCAGTCGGAATCACAACCAGATGGTTATCTCTACATTGAGAAACCAACCATAGACTTAGTGTCACACCCCCCCAAAGGTGTTCTACGTAGAACAATGCATAATCCTAACACGTGAGGTGCTCAGAACGACAATGTTCTTGAGGACCTAGCTCAAGTACCATGTGCCATGTCGGCCTTGGAGGTATTGCAATGGTGTTCTATGCCAAGAAAGGAACTATTGTCTACCATTTGTGTTGTTGATCCATTTGATGAGACTTTGATCACATCAGACATAGACCATTCAATATGTAGGATCCTTCTCGAAGTTGCTTTTCAGATTAAAGTAACAACTCATGGTAAGAACATATATCTAACCATAGTAGATGAAGGGACCTCAGCTTGTGTAATGTCATTTCCATGTTGGAAAAAATTTGGATCACCTCTATCTGTCATCGAAGTCTCAAACCAAACTACTCAATTAGCTTCGGTAGATTCGGATCAAAATCTTCCATTGATGGAGGAGTATGATTTGGTTACTTAGCCCATTTGGGCTGTGAGATCTCCCAGTTCACATGAATTCTTGGATTACATTTTATCATCAAATGAAGATAACCTTGAAGTTGTAAACATTTGGTTGTACCCACCTAAGATTATCTTTTGTGGGGCCACTGGGAGCATACTTGATATAACTCTACCCAAGTATAGGAGCATGATTTGCATGTTCCTCAATCTATCTGGTATATTTGGAAACCATCATATAGGTTTAGGACATCCCTTTGTGAAGATGCATTTGAACCTTTTGCAACCCAAACTTACAATAGGGTCGAACCTATTGGAAATTGGTGGGTCAATCCTTCATATCTCTATTTTCCACCATTCCAACAACAACACCTACCGAACATGGGACACCCTAGTCAGAACCTCATTTCCATTTTAGTTCCCATGCTGCATTATTCTCATAGGCTCGGGAGCCCTATTAGTCCCATCATGACTTGGAGTTTGAGACCACATATTTCTCTTTCATACATTTCTGACCACATCCTGATCGGCTCCCAATTTTTTGTCATTTTACATAAGCTTGTGTTAAAATATCCACTTGAACATCCATGCAAATTGCTTCGTTGCTTATTTGCCTGTATAGTCACTTTCTGTTACAAGATGCCTATAAACCATTGCTTATGTATATTTGACCCATACCCACGGAGGAAACATCTGCAAGAGTGTAAATAACTAGCTCAGCCCTTGTTTGCAATACGGATCTTTGCCTTGGCTTGACCCATGCCCTTGACATTTAGGTGCATGCCCTTGAGACACTCGTTTCCTCTAATGTATCATAGCATGGTTTATTCTTTTTTCAAGCTAATAAATGAAAAAGGTTAAAAAAAAATTGGAAAACACAAAAAACCAAAAAGGGAGAGACTTGAATCAATTCATATTACAAACTTCGAAGAAAACGGCAACAGTCAGTCCTTGTCACCCTTGAACACGACACATAATTTTGTATCCGTGGTTAGTACACCATCTACATTTTCCTTAGGAAACTGTACTAGTATTTTGAATAGATCTCCACCGATGGGTTATCCTTCCCATCACCAATGGAGTTTTCGTTAATGCATCTAGCATTAGCGGATTTCATTAAGGTTGGTTACTCAAAGTCCTATGTTTCCAAGTGTCCATTCTGCGTCGTGTTATGTGTTCAAGGGAAGTCCAAACCAAGTCGGCCATTCCTCAAATATTCCTGACCAATCATGTCGGCCTTCTGTGTCAGTATACAGTGTTGGATCTTGTAGTTCTACTAGATTATATTAGACTATTGATCTTTGTTTCGTATCGGTTTATGTGGGATGCATCAATGCCCTCCTTTTGATGGATCTATTCCTATCGACATCAAATCATCATCTATGACATGGATCTAGAAACCTGAGAGTACCTTCGATCTTGCAGTAATTAGTGGCAGGTTTCCTCGCAGATGATAGTGGGTATACATCAATGACCCCTAATTGTTTGATTCTACAAGTGTTCAACTTCAGAACATCTATTCACACTTGTTAGTTTGTAATCAGTACCTTAGAGTCCATCATTATCGGTGGGTCTCTTCGCATCTGTTAATGGTATACATCAATGATCGGTAATCAGATGGTGTTTTATTATGCTCGACATCAGATCACTTATTCGCATGATATAAACTCGTACTATTGTCAATTTGTATTGAAGACCTTGGGAAAAACAGTTGTATCACGTATCGATGCACTGCCCGAGCTGCGCAAGGTTAGACCGCCTTGTTAGAAGCCCAAAAATACTTTGTTCTCGCACTTATCAAAGTGCACATTTACATTTTCAGAAAAAAATTGCTTTTGACATGGATCCACTATGTATTGTTCTTGGCCATGCTTGTTTACTACTGAGCATGGGTATGCCCGCCTCAGGAAGATATTATATATTTGAGAAATTACTATGTTTTGCAGGTGTGATCCTCAATCCTGTGCCCATGATTTTTCCTTCCCTTATCCTTGCTTTGAATAATAAAGAATATTAGTACAAAGAGTATCAGTATACCGAGTATAAAATTCAGTAATGTATTTCGGCCCTTAGCTCTACTTCGGACCTCAAAATTAGGGGGCATCTGTTAACAATCAAATTGACACCCTTAACTAAGTGACGGAGCAACATATGTTTACCATGCACCCGCGACAGGAAAGTCATGACACAAGTTCAGTCAAAGACGAATCCTCTCTGAGAAATGCATTAAAATGCATTACTTGTGTTTAAAACGTCCTAAGTGGAGCAAAAATCCTAAAAACTATTCAAAAGTGGTTTTTCACTTGAAAATAATCAAAATGAGGAAAATGACTAATCCCACATTTAGAAGAGAAACCTAAGGCTCATCTCCCAATGCTATATACGAAAGGCATGGGAGGCATGGTAAGGAGAGACAAAAAGAACAAAGGCATGCTGAGGAGATTCTGAAGGAAGGAGAAGAGCTCCAAGTCTTCAAAAGCAAGGATGAAGGAAGGAGAATTTATGGCAAGGGAGGAGGTCGATTCACACCAGGATTCCTGGTAATCATGTATCTTCTCCATTGTTTTAGCATGAATTGATTCAAGTTTCTGCCATTATGATGTTTAAATGTTGCTTGTATTGTGTGATTTAAACTGTTAAATGGTTGTAGATCTTAAATGGATGAATGAATCTAGATTTAAAATAACTTGTGATAATCTGTTCATCTCTGACGTAGAGACTCACCACCTCTTAGCAAGATAGTTTAATATGTGTAGACACATCCCTGCACAAATTACTGTTATCAGAGTGTAATTGGAGTACTTAGCCTTTTAGTCTTCTAATGAAGATCCAAAAATGTAATCTATATGTTTAATATCATAAGTATCTCATTCCTGAACACACAAGAGGAATTTGGGTACTTACCCTTATAGTCATTAAATGAATACAAACCAAAGATTAAAACCTTTGTCTAAATCAGGGAAAATGTTAAGGATCCATAATTTTCTCAAAGTGTGAACCTTGGCGAATCTTACTAATTCTTGAATTTCAAACCATAAAATGTTAGGCATATTTTTAAACAGATATTCAAATTTATAAGGACTTTCTATAGTTTTTGGACAATTTTGGCAATTTTTAGAGTAAACAAAAATTATCCCAGAGAGTTTGGGTGAGTCATCTTTGAAAAAAAGGAAAAATAAAGAATCTTTTTTTGGGAAAAAATGTCAGAAAATAGCCAATGGCCTTAGTTTTGCTGCTAAAATTTTCCTTGTTCTAAATTCATAGTATTTTTCATATTCTTGATTCGAAATATTAAAATATAAGGAAAGCCCTTCTAAGTAATCATACCAATTTATAGAGACTACAATACAAGGACTATCCTTTTAATAAATGGTCCCAATTTATAGATGATATTATATGTATAGAGTATGAATTCAAACCAAATGACCTCATTGAACTAATTATAAATAAAAATTCAATAAATGAACCATAGCTTGAATGAAAGAAGATATTTTTTTTTATTTTTAAGTGTATTTTATACAGAAGAAAATGAAAAAAACAAAAAATAATTAGCTAAAACATATAAAAAACCAACATATTAAAGTGAAAATATGAGATTAAAAAAAGAAGAAAATGATGAAATAATAAAATCCAATAATATTTCTAAGCTACAATTAAAAAAATCAATGTAGACTAATAAATGTAAAATGAGATTTGATATAACTTTTGAATGTAGGCGGACATGGAGTCTAAGGAGATTAAACTTGTGGATTAGTCTAAAGATCCCGATGAAGGGAGATGCATTTTTCTCTCCTTAGGAATTCAAACCCCTTCGTCCTAGAGGGATTGAGGCATGTACCACAATGAACTTTAACATTATGGAGAAAACTAGAAACAAAGAGATAAAAGTAGGTAAAATCAATTTGGAGGACAAGATGTGGGGACCTACAATACGATTGAAGGCAGTAGTCCTAAGTACAAGATGCCTAGATATATTCAAACCTTTCAATTTGGTGGAAGCAAGGTTGAATGTTTTAGTAGTAAAGGAGCAATTAATGTCATTCATGCTAGTGTCTCTAAGGATCTAGTAATTTTTGAACATAATTCGAGAGATTGGCAAATACCAAAGTCTAGAGGGCGTTCTAATAGGATCATGGTTTATTAGAAGGCTTGTATTTTTAAGTTTTAAGTGACAACACAACTCTTTCAGGTATTGATTTGGAATCTCCATGTTAGAATAACGAAAAGAGGATAAGAAACTATGTAGTTAGAAAAAAATCCTTGTGAGAATGGTGGTGAGAGAGGAACTAATGTTCAAGTAGGTTCTAAATTATAGTGAAAGTCTTTAATTATAAATTTTTAAGGGATACAAATTTTTTAAAGGGCCCTAAATGACAAGTTGTAGAAAAAAAATATATAATCTTGGTTTACGGTCCAAAATCTAATATATGAGAAAGAAGTTTGTTGGAATTTATGTTCTAGATAGAAAAATATGTAAATGGCATATTAGGTGGCCATTATAACTAGGGGTCAAAGGATTTTTCATTATGAAAATGTTCATTTTATTTTGAGTCAAGATCGAAAGCTTTTTTCAAGAGATCAATATGGGTAAAGCAACTTGAGCTTCACATTGAACTATGGACATATATGATATTGAAGATCGTAGAAAATAGTCTAGGTAAAATAATACCGATTGATGAGTCCTATAAACAAATCCATTATATTACTATTGCTCAAATCCCGTTTAACATATATTTTAGAGAAGGACTTTACAAAAAATCGATATCATAAAATGGAATATATTTCATAATCAAATGATGGATTATTTTAATATTACATTTAGGTTTTCACAGGTGTGATAATCATAGTAACTATATTAGGAGTCATTGTATGGAAATTCGAACAAAGTTAAAAATACGACGAATATTCAAGATGATACGGTATAGTCAATCAATAATTATAATTTATTAATATGTATTTAGAGTTATTATAATTTAGTAGTAAAGCTTTTATATCATTTTTTTTACTAATAATAATTTACTAGTATACTAACTTGCTATTACATGAATACATGTAGTTTTTTTATTTAAGTTTTATTTTATATATAATTGTTATTTTATTTTTTTCTTTTATGTTTACTTTGTTATATGTTCTTAGATTATTTTGTATAAAAGTATTTAGGTAGTTCCTTTGTTCTTCATTTTTTTAAGTCATTTATATAAAAGTAGATTTATGTATACTTTTAAGTTTTATTTTTAAAATTTCAAGTCATTTTATATTTACTATGTAGTTGTCATTTTAAATTTTATTTTTATGCTTTTTACTATTTATTTAGTAATTCTATTAGGATTGGTGAGGGAATGAGGATAATGGCATCATAAACATTGTTATGTTATATTATATACCATGTATCTAATTGAATTTGAGATATGTTTCAAATTGTTTTCAATGAATAATGAATGATATGTTATAATTTGGAATGATTTATGTATAATCTTATTTTTTTTTAAATTAAAATTGCATGTTTTTTGTATTTATAAGATGTTTATTACTGTATTTTAGCCGTACTTGATTTTTTCGTTACGTATTTTTTCTATATCATATTCGAACTCGTACTTGAATCTTGCTACTTTGGTGATAATTATCGTAATTTCATGAAAAACTAGATGCATCTTTTTATTTTGAAAGATTGAAAAGGAAATAAGTCTAAAAGGAAGGAGGCGTTATCGGCAAGGAAACAACAACATATATAATCTTAATGGAAGAAAATGAGTTTATGCATTTTGTTGAAACCCTAGGCAATTCAAGGTGAATATTGATCACATGATAATATTAATTGTTTCTGAGACATATTTAAAGCGATAGGGAGGCAATGATTATGGGATTAGGGAAATTTCAAGGTAGAGATCCTCTCGTCAAAGGAGCGACTCTTCAATATCCTTTGAGAAGAGAATATAGACAATTTTCAACCTGCAATTCTTAGAAAGGTAATTCAATACTAGTCTTAGAAAGGTAATTCAATACGAGTAAATCTAGAATATACATTTCTCTTTAAAAAACCATAGCTTTAATTTAAATAAGAAGATTGGTTAGAACACACTTAAAAATATCAGAGAAAAATCATTTACGTGTTTAAGGGGAATATAAAAGAGATATAATAAAAGGAGGGTTAGGGATCCAACACTAATCAATCAGGAAATAAAATTTACAATCCTACATACAACGATACCAAATGATGTATGAGGTTCCCGCAATTCAACACATAACACATTGGAATCTAGATCAAAATAGTATTTAGGAAATTATTCCAATTCTATATATCAACTGAGAGCTACAAAGGGAGAAACATCTTCTAGGGAGGAGAGATATCAACTAAGAGCTACAGAGGGAGAAACATCTTCTAGGGAGGAGAGCATTGAAGTTGGGTTAGGTCTACCATCCTTATCAAATTAAAGGAAGTTCTTTCTCTAATATGTACAAGCAAAATATGTAAAATAAATCCAACATCGAAAACAAAAATTATTGAAAGCGGTCCTTAGAGAAAGATAAACACCATCTAAGGATACCCAATTTTATTATATTCTTCAATATCACAAGGTTGGTCCGTGCCTCTAAAAGTCATATCTTGGATATATTAGTTGAAATACTAGATTATAATGGAATTTTGTATCTATTGATGTAGAGAGGATGTAAGGGGAATCCTTAATGGGTGGAAAAAATGTGTTCTCTTACGTAATTCATCCTTTAATATATCAAATATATGGATTGGATTTCTATTCTAAGAGCTTGGGTGGAATATATTTTTATTTATTGATATGGTCTTTATCAATATATGGATTGAATTTCTATTCTAAGAGCATGGGTAGAATATTTATTTATTTATTGATATGATCTTTACAATGAAAGGAGATCCTGAGATCCTTTGGGGTGACCTTTCCACTCTAAATTGTATTAAAAATGAGATTGTGATTATTTAAGGGTGATTGGAAACTCACCATAAACTAGCCATTTGTATGGGGCTAGGTAGAAAGTATGGACATTTGGTAAATTATTTTAGATATAAGATAGAACATTAGTCCATGTTGATGTGGATCATATAAAAATAATTCCTACTTAGAGAAATAATAGATAATGTGGGAAAAGGGTCTCAAGAAAATCTAACAAATCTTTTGGTAACTAAAAAATTTAATGATTGAGTCAAATAGGGTCATAATTTAGGTGGAGGTTGGAAGAGATTTGCATCACTTACCCATTTTCATTTAGTTACCAAAAAGGAATTGAAGCTATCAATCCCATTTAAATTCAATCCAAACTAGTTGGAGGATGGGGAGTGTCTAGAACTAGTTGAAGAGGCTTGAGTAGGTTTAAGTGAGAGTTTGAAGCACTCAACACATTACAATTTTGTGAAATCATTAAATAAATTCAAGGATGTATTTTCATATATGCACCCATCATACATAAAATACTGGACATGGATATTTCAGAAGTAGAGGGTGACATTGTTGAATTGTATTAGAGAATAGAGTTTTGGGTTTCTATTGAGGAAGTAAAAGATTACGAAGGATGTTGGAAGAAACAAATAATTTTTTTTTGGATTGGAGGGACATAAAGTGGAATATGAAAATTAGAGTATCCTAGTTAGAAAAGATAGAGAAAAATACAAAATTCTTAAACAACTATGCAAAGCACCACAATAAGATCAATAGTAGAACATTAAAAACTTAATGGTAGTAAAGCTAGAAAAATTAATGAAAAAATGTGAAATGGGATTTCTTCACTTTTAGTCTATTTATAAAGAACCAAACATTGTAAATACTGTAGAAATTTGGAAGATGATAGTTATTTCTCAAGCTTTGTCCTAGATAAATAAAACTAAATGTTAATTCAAGACTGGAGAAATTAAAATATGTTTTACCCCTCATAGAAGAGACGAGGTTTTAGGTCCATATGGGTGGATAATATATATTTTCATTTGGCTCTTTTATTTATTAGAATACAATTTAATAAGGGTAATTGCAGAGGAACTCACTACTAGGAAAGTTTTAGGATATTTTAATTGTACCTTTTTAATTCATATTGCAGAGAAGGAGGTTAGAAACCTTTAATGATTCCACTCCAATATTAGGTTATGTAATTTTATATACAAAACAATGGTAAAGGTTATAACAATTAGAGAGAACACTTTGTTCCCAAAAGTAATATCACAAGAGAAGTTTAGGCTTCTTGTTGGATATACATGACTTTATCTAGGAGAAACAAAATTATATTTAATAAAGAAAATGATAGATTCAACAAATTCAACCCATTGAAAGCATATGATAGAGAAAACTAAATTTACATATGGCTATTTCTCTTCCATGTGGCATTCAATATTCAAATTATAAAATTGAAAATGGGATTCTTAACATTAGACCCAATTTGTAGTACTAATAAATAGGTATGTATCCAATTTTTTCACTCATAGAAGAGAACTAAGACAAGGATGCCCTTGCAACCCTTGTCATATTTAATTGTCGTTGAAGGTTTATGTAGGGATATTTTAGAAGTTGGGAGGGATAGGGTTATATTGGGAGTTAGGATAGGAAGGGATTTAAATTTAATCTATATTTTATTTATTTTTGATGCACTATTCTTTAGTGATGCATATTTAATGGAAGTATAAACTTGTGGGAAATTATAGAGTTGTACAGTCTAACTACATGTATGCAGACTAATGTTCAAAAATCTACAATTTGATTTAATGATCTCGATCATTATTTAGAAACACAAATATTACATTTTTTCTTTACAAGTATTTATCATTTTAAGAAGGTTTCAAACACCTTGGTCTTATGCTAAAATTTATGGGAAGGGAGATTTGTGTTAGTTATTGAAAAAACTAGATGTTAGAATCAAATACCAATGTAATATATGGTCGTTAAGAGGAAGAATTACATTGGTAAACTTATCTTGTGAAGCAATACTAGTTTTCTTGAATTCTTTGTCATATATTCCAAATGGAGTCTTGGAAAAAAACCATGTAATTGTGCTTCAAATTTACATCGACATGAACAAAAATGAAATTGAGTGCATTCCTTTAGTCAAATGCAAGAACATATCCATGCCAAAAGATGATGGAATATGCAATTTTAAAAAATCATTACTTAAGGAAATCACAACAACCAAGAGTATATGGATAATTCTTACAAATGAGGATACGTGGAACCAATCATTAGAGAAATGAATATCAGGTTTGGTGTTGTACTTAATTTTATATGAAATCCAAGAAAGAACATAAGTCATGTTTCTATTTGTTGGGAGGATTTAGTATAACCTTTATCTATGGTAAAGAATTGGTTGGCTTGGAATGTGGGAAAAGGGGAAGAGATCAGGATTGGCGATGCTTTTTATGTAGGTTTTAATGGATTAGTTAGGTTACCTAATGATTTAATATATATAATTCAAGAAAGAGGATTTTGTACTCTAAGTAAGTTGGTATAGCAAGGAACTTTAACCTTTTGGTCTCAAGGATGGTTGATCGCTCATGTTTTGGGACTAGAAGGTGAAAATGTTGATTTTTGAAAGAACATAAATCATATTTCTATTTCTTGGGAGGATTTAGTATAACCTTTATCTATGGTAAAGAACTGGATGGCTTGGAATGTGGGAAAAGGGGAACACATCATGATTGTCGATGCTTTTTATGTAGGTTCTAATGGATTAGTTAGGTTACCTAATGATTTAATATATATAATTCAAGAAAGAGGATTTTGTAGTAAGGTGGTATAGCAAGGAACTTTAACCTTCTGGTCTCAAGGATGGTTGATCACTCATGTTTTGGGACTAGAAGGTGAAAATGTTGATTTGTGGAAATAATGTGTGAATAGTATTTATAGGATTCATTTCATAATCAAACATGAGAAGGACAATTTATAATGGTCCAAAAATAAGAGAAAGTGGTGACTACAATCATCCTTGAGGTATACACCCATGTTTGCATCTAATATTCAAGAGCTAAATGGTTGGTGGAAAGTGATTATGAAACTAATATATCCAAATGAGACATATTTTGTTATGGTTCGCCCTCAAAAATTAATCTTGAACAAGGAATTAATTAAAAAAGGAAACATACATGGTTTGGGGAAGTGTATGGTCTATAAAAGGGATGAAGAAATGATCTCAAATATGCACCAAATATGTTAATAAGATGTCTATCTTTATGTAGTTGATATTTGGAAAGAAGATTTTTTTCTATAAGGGTTAACAACATATGGGATGGTGAAATAGTGTAAGCCTATTTCAAATAATGGCACAACAAATAATAGTTAAGTGACTTTAAGGCTAGACTTCCTTATTTTATTATTTGGGTATTTGGTTGGGAAGGAATCATTATGTTTTTTAGGATAAATTAATTTATCCATTTCATTTTTTCTACTAGATTAGTGTTTTCAATATGAAAATTTCTTAGCACATAAGGTATCCTTAACTAAGTAGGAAATTTGGAAATCATAAGCACAAGGATTTTTTGATTGTGCATGGGAAGGTTCCCTAGAATTTACTACTATAGGATGTTGTTTGTATGTATTTAGTAGTGTAGGATATTACTTGTATTTGGAAAATACTCATAGTTTTATGTGTAAAGAAAGCTTATATGAAGGGAATAATAATTTTTTGAATTTTGTCTTTAAATGTTCTTATGATAATAATGTAAATCATATGCAAGTCATTGCAAATTAAAGTCTACTTATCACAGGGATGCAATGTTTTACTAAATTGACAAAGATTATTCTTAGGTTTATATTAAACAAGTTAAAGTATATGAAAATTTTCTTTTGGGAGATCAATGTTGAAGAATGTACATTACCAAAATAATTTCATCTAGTTGAAGATACCATGGTTATGAAGAAAACTAGAGAAGGAAGCACTACCATCTCCACTTTTAGTTTATGGTTGAAGTCGTTATGTATGGAAGGTATATCCACTTTTAGTTTATGATTGAAGTCGTTATGTATGTAAGGTATATAAACCATATTACTTTCTTTGGGGTCACATTGTTCAAACTTATATTTAATTTCACAAACATATTATTATAAAAATATGAAAGTGTGGTCTATTTAATTTGGATTATCAAGATCAAAATCCAATATAATTAAAAAAAAAAGAATATATACATATATATAATTTTAGATTTCATTCACATAAACTATAAAACGTACTAAAGAAAAAAAAACCACTTGTTTATTTGTTAAATTTTATAAATTGGTTCTGTAATTTCAATCCTTCCACTATGTTTCTAATGAAGGTGGCAATTTGGGGTATTTCCCCAAGTTTGCCCGTTAGTATTTGATCATTCTTACTTGGTTATTTGTAATATTGTAGGTACTTACATCAAACCAGATCTAGATCATATTAAAGTGGGTCTTTTCATATGTGTTGAGACTGAATTAAGGGAGGGACTTTCATATAAGATGATATTTTAGATAGATAATTCAATTCTTAATTATGAAAAAAAATATTTTTTAGTGTGTAATATGATAACAACGAAAGCATGCCATGCTTTTTAATAAAGCGTTGATGCTCAATATGACTTTGGCAGTAATAGTGAACGAAACCCTTGGAGTGTTGATCAAGGAGAAGCAAGCCGTTGGATTTATTTTCCATGCAAAGATTAGTTGAAAACATATAAACAATAATCAATTACACAAAACCATGAAATAAATGAAATCAATCAATGTTACGAATCAATTACACGAAACCATGAAATAAATGAAATCAATCAATGTTAAGAAACATTGAACGTTAGTTATGACAAAATCATATCTGATATGTGTCACATAATCAGATCTGGGAAGGGGTTTTGACAGGCATTCTTGTTTCCTCCGTGGATGCGTGCTCTTTAATTTGTTTTTCGTTCTGTCGCTCTTGTCACCGTGCCATTCTGGAATGCATAGTAAAATATAGTAGGGATCGATGTGAGTGCAATCGTCGACATATTTATGGTATGTGTGAATGCATTATAAACTAATTTCCTTGTGAATATGACCTATGCATACATCTTGTTAAAGGTTCTAATTTTGCATTAGACAAGAGTATTGAAATACCAATGTCAAGGCATCCCTTTTGAATCTTTAGGGAACAAAAGCTGCATGTGGCAATGTCTTTGACAAAGCATGAAAGCTGAGTTTGCAAATGTAGGAGATTGAAAGCGAAATTATCATTTTCATGCAAAAAAGCATCAGGAACAAAGCAAAGCAAAAAGTAATTGCAATGGAGGTGGTGATAATGACTTTGGTAATTATTAGTCGATTGGGTTTTGGTTCAGTATGGACATGTAATTGCTTGGGAGTTTTAAATCAACAGTGAACAAATGCTGAAAACTCTTATATGGAAAGCTCCTGAGGCCTCTAATTGATTATAACAAGTAAATTACGTTATAGATAATGGTAAGAGAGGTGAGGTGGTTATACTTAGGAATTATGCAATGAGACTCTATAGTGTAGTGTTGTAACGTAGAATATATTCCAAATAACATAATTATACTTACTCTATGGTGTAGTGTTGTAACGTAGAACATATTCCAAATAACATAATTATACTTACACAGTTCACATAAATAAATATGTAGGGTGATTATTAATTTCATAGAAGAAAAATAGTTTCTTGGAGTTAGAGTTGGAAGTAACAACATTGAGTCATCAAGGTTGTTTCGAGTAGCGAATGCAGAGTTGTAAATTGTTGGATTGATTTTGATTTGGATCGATGGTGAATCGTTGAAGCATATTCACGATTTGAGAGACTTGATATAGAGTTTTTTTGTGGTCTTCAAGCAATATGGCTTCGACATTGTTGTTAGAATCGATAAGTAACATCTTGCCAGTTTAGAGACCTCCTTCCTAAATAAAATCAAATTCAAGAAATCTTGTATTCGTGGGCATACCATGGATGATAGTCCTGTAGTGTTTAATTCCTGTTGTATTATTCTTGAGATCGAAGCCTCTGTTGACTTAAAAGGGGAATTGGATTCAAATCTTGTGATTGCAAACTATAGGAGAGAACATAGATATACCTGTAGCCGTAGTGTTCATATTGCGGTTTGGAACGAAGAGGAAATGTTGTATGCATTCTTTGTAGTGGACACTCTAGTCACTTGAGAATTAAGTGCAATAGCCAAGACATTCGGTGTGTTAGCCAAATGGTGTGTCGTATGTTTCACATTCAGTGACACAAAAGAGAAGTACCCAGTTTCATTTGCTAAATGGATGATGGTAACAGGAAGAAGGTGACAGAGAACCAAATGATGAATTGGAAGAATAGGTAGAATGTTCCCAGCAGAAAGTCCAAGTCAGCATTCACAAGAAGCCAAATGGTCGAGTTGATTTGAAAATCTCATTGAACAACAATAAAAATAGTGAGTTCTCTGCACCATTAACTTCTTTTGACTAGAATGATTGCATTGATACTACTTGCACCATTTGGGACATTGAGAAGGAGGTGGTGGATACACAGCTGATTGCTCATGACAAGGAGGTGTATGATATTGCTTAGGGAGGACTAGTTTTTTTTGCTTCAATTTCAACAAATGGATCTATTAGAGTTTTTTATTTGAGGGACAATGAGCATTCAACTATTATTTATGAAAGCTCCCAGCCAGAGACTCCATTGTTACGATTGTGGTGGAACAAACAGGACCCAAGATATATGGCTACTATTCTCATGGATAGCTCTAAAGTAGTAGTGCTGGATATCAGATTTCCAACTGCACCCATTGTAGAACTTCAAAGGGATCAGGAAAGTGTTAATGCCATTGCATGGGCTCCTCACAGTCCTTGTCAAATTTGCACTGTAGGGGACAACTCACGGGCTCTGATATGGGAGTTCTCTTTTACTAACCATTTTCTTGAAGGAGGCCTTAACCCCATATTAGCTTACACACAGCTGCTGAAATCAACCAATTGCAGTGGTGTTCTACATAGCCAGATTGTGCTGCAATTGCATTTTCCAACAAGCTCTAGATACTGAGGGTTTGAAATGTTGGGGATGCTACTTTCGTTTACAATTGCATGCTTGGAAATTCTCTGTCTAAGAATTGTATTGTTCCATGCCAACCACATTGGTAAGTGATTTGACAGATACTTAAAGCACAGTGACATGCTTCTGCCTGAAGCTTCTTATCTCACCCCTATCTAGAGGTAGCGAAAAAGACAAGTTACTCACATTTGATATTATGGTTAGAGGCAGATTCCGAGTTGGACATTGGTAATAATTCACAAAAGGAAAAGAGGGGGAGAAAAATATCTCACTTTACATATGATAACTAGTAATTCATGCATCGATAACAAATAGAATTAGTGACACTTAAATTTGGATCCTATTCATCTTATTTTTAGCATCATTAACATGGAGAATTTTAGGGTTTCAAAGCCATCTTCTGGGAAGAATAGTTGACTAGTTATTTTGGATCATATTCATATTATTTTCAGCATCATCAGCATGGAGAATTTTAGGGTTTCCAAGCCATATCCTGGGAAGAATAGTTGATTGGTTATTTTGGATCCTATTCATCTTATTTTTAGCATCATCAACATGGAGAATTTAAGGGTTTCCAAGCCAGCTTCTGCAAAGAATTTGAAGGCATCTAAATGTTCATAGGACCTGAGTCCGGAACAACAAGTTGGTGTGGGAGATATTGTTTGGGAAAGATCTAACAGTAGAAAGGACATCCCTCATTGGCCTGCTAAAGGATGTTTGGGTTCATGGGAGGCTTTGCATTAGGTTTTTCAGGATGAAAAAGACTCAGCCTGTGCATACTCATGGGTGAGAAAAGAAACTATGTCCTTCTTTTGGGAACGAATGAAGGCATTAGCATATGAGAGTTTGACATTGTTGGAAGGGATTTCTAGCCCCTCTCAGGATGAGTTTCATGAGGCAATAGAGGCAACCATGGGGGGATATTTTTCTTCTAACTACCTATTTATGGAAGAAAAAGATAGCAATCAAGCAGGAGAAATAGCATGCAATAGTTGTAATGAGAAGTTTCTAGCTTCAAAATTATTACAGTCCACAAATGTGAAACAACTGGCTAATTCATCTCAAAATAGCGGGTTGATCTATGCACACTGCTGCAAGTTGTATCATACAAATCAGTATTGTGGCATTTTCAAGAAGGTTTGTAGGAGTTCCACATCAAAGGGAAGTTGGGTTCAATGTAAAAAATGAAAGATCTGGGTTCATGTAGATTGCAATAATTTGAACACTGAGAAATTACGAGACCTTGTTGAGTATTCATGTCCTAAATGTACAATGAAGCAACCGACCCTGGGAATCATTCTAAAGGGGAAAAACAAGAAACCTTTCAGTGTTCCAGAGCGCATTACTGTTGTTTGTAATGGCCACGTAGGGGATTATGTGACTAACAACACATGGGATAGGCATGCAGGCGCTAAGGGGAACCAATGGCAGCAAAGTGTTAAAGTCAGGGTTCCAATTTGCATCTATGTGATTGGCTCAAGCATGATTATGAAGCTGGGGGCCATGGCCTTCAATTCTGTTCCCTGGAAGGATCTACACCATCCAGCAGTAGGGAGAGAAAAATAACAGGATGGCTGCTAGAGCCATATGAGCCGATCAAAGAAATCTGGATAGCAGAAAGGTGTACAGTATGTCGTGAATATGAGGATTGGCCTGCTGCCAAAATGATCATCTGCAATGGATGTCATATTGCAATTCATCAAAAATATATGGTGTGGGTGAATCACTGGATGATTGGTTTTGCACAACTTGCCAAAGGGCATAGATAGACACTAACCCACAATGTTGCTACCTCTGCCCTGTAATAGGTGGGGCCCTGAAACCAACCACCACAGCTAAATTTTGGGTGCATGTTATTTGTGCTTGTTTTGCTAATGAAGTAATGTTTGTGAATGAACATATGAAGGAACCTGCAGATGGCATTTTGGAAATCAATCCTAGGTTTTTTCGGAAGTCGTGCATAATATGTCACAAAATTCAGGGGTCTTGTATTCGATATGTAAAATGTGAAACTTATTACCACACCACATGCACACTATTAAAAGGGTTTTACATGCAGAGAATAGATTGGGAACATAGAGGACAAAAGCACTCTGGCTATGATTTCTATTGTGCCTCTCATAAGGCTCTAGACCCAAATAGAGACCTAATAGTCCGTCAAATAGAACCAAATCCAAATGAAGCTCAAATAATGAAAGCCCCTACAGTAATGCATTCAATAGATTTGAGTTCAAATTCACAGTATGATGGTAACATAGAAGAAGTTGGACTCTCGAGCTATGCAGTGAGATGTAGTGAGTACAATCCATTGAAAGAGAAATCTGGCATAAGCACCATACTTCATCAACCCATGGGATATTATCACCATTCCAGAGAAGTTATAGAAGGAAGATTGAAAAGAAAACCAGAAGCTGATCCACAGTTTTTTTCATACAAAGATCGTCTTTCTTACTTTGAGAAAATTGAAAAAAAGCGGTTTCGCTTTGGGAAATCTGGATTCCATGGATATGTTCTTTTTACTGTCAAAAACATTCCAAAAGGGGACATGGTGATCAAGGATCGGTGCGAAATAATAAATAATAATACTACCAATGAAAGAGAAAAGCTATATCATTCTCAGAACAAACATTCAACCTAAAACAATAATACTATCAATGAATGAGAAAAGCAATATCATTCTCACGGCAAACATTCAACCTACATTTTCGGAATCGACAAAGAAACTGTGATTGATTCTACTAAGAAGGGAAATGTACCACATTTGATCAATCATTCCTATGCACGTATCCCTAGCTACAACGTATCAACAACAATTGAGAAAAGGCAGTTACTAATAAAACTAGCAGGACTAACTGCTTTCTTCATGGGGAGATTTTAGTTTTCCATGTAAATGGGATGAAATTAAAACACCACTTATGGTGGTCAACTCCCACTGTTCTAATTTGTTGTGATACCGTTTGCCATCGTGAAAAGATTACAAAGAAGAGGCATAACCCGTGGTTGTATCAGATATAATTTGTTTCATGTTTTTCTTGGAGGTATACATCCGTGTAATATAAACATAACATCATAAATTGATGGAACTTAATATGGCCAAAAGGCAATAAAAATAATTCAATTTTGATCTATTTAAAATTTTAAACTGTTCACCAGCCATCTTCCTTGACTTGCTTTCTCAACTATGATGTTAAGAAAACTGCCCAGAAAACTGGCTATTCCCAGAACGCTCAGAGAAAGAGCGATCCCCAAGCTTCTCATGCTGTTAGGGACTTGATCATAGAAATATTCTTGCATTCCCATCTACTAGAGTAAACAAATCTTCTATTCCCTTCAGAACAAATCGTGGAGTTAACAAGAAAACACTGGGAGGGATTACAGATCTCAGTTTGTCAAGTAAGCTATGATTTTTTGCTACATGGATCCTCATTTTTTCTGTTAGATCTGCAGTTACCATGTACACAACAGAAAAGAACATGCCAATTCCAATCCTTTGGAAAACAGTTATTCCTCGTCCATTGCATGTTATTCGTCTTGCCAAAGGTACCATGCAACGGTCATATATAGTTACGAAAACAAGCCCACTAAATTTTGAATGGATGAGAAGAGAAGTTGGCTGGACAAGGAAATGGGAACCAAGGCTTCTATCCGTATTGCTGCCCTGCTTTATGAACAACAATGTACTCTGTCCCACAGTCATTCCAAACGTTAAGCAAGCTAACCAGATCGTTACCACCCTCAATATAAGTTTGGTTTCCTCAACTTGGGTTACCGTGCACACTTTCCAAGGATTTGGCTTCCTATTTCCCTGTGTACCAATATTCCAATCCAACCAGTCTTCCACCACCATGGCTGCTTTGTCCAGAAACCGTATCCATTACCGATAAAAACAAGGTATCCAAATATATTATTGCTTATTCAAATACAAATTACCTTAATCTATTAGGGATCTAGTTTCTTTAGGCCATTTTTTCTTTTCACAGAAACAAGGCGAGGAGGAGTCTAAAAATTATAAAAAAAAAATTAGATCTAATGAACCCTATGATAAAAATAAATAAATAAACATACAGAAAATTTTCTGTGTGTGATAGAATCATCTAGCCCTATTTTGTGGACTCCACATCCTTATCCTTGTAAAGCAAGCTCAAATATGGAGGAATGTTTACATTTCTTTTTCTTATAGCACCAACCACAACCTGAGCGATACGAGACATATGGTTTCCTCCCGGAACCTTGTGTCTGTAGAACGACATGACATACAAAAACACAACAGTGTTTATAGCCATGGAAACTGTTAGAATCCCGAATCCAAATCCCCAATTTATGTTCTCCTGGATGTACGGGATAATAATGACTACTAACAGAAAGCTACCGCAAAGACCAAAATACCAGACATTAAAGACGGAATTTTTCTTAATCATTTCAGTTTATCTTACTCATCGAATTGATCTACAACAAATGCTTATAGAGAGGGATTGATGCCACCGATCCCCACTGACATCAAATAGAATGCCAAGAAGAAAACACTAATTTGTGTACTAGTTGCTTTGCTGCATATTGCATCAGTACATTGACTAGGTGGCTTCAGAGCTGAGAGAGATGCAGACAACATCATCAAAACGAATCCCTGAAACGTCTATATATACAAAATAAACCAGCACCAAATAGATTCATTTGCATGAACAGAAATACTTCAAACAAGCGTACATATATTTTTTGAAGTTTTTAGTCTCACAAAGAGATAAACAATTGCGGAGATTAGCACCATCTAGTACCGTCCGCAGTAAGCATTTTCTATAAAGCACCCTGAAGAATGCGAGTCTCACAAAGAGATAAACAATTGCGGAGATTAGCACCATCTAGTACCGTCCGCAGTAAGCATTTTCTATAAAGCACCCTGAAGAATGCGAGCCCCTCAGTGAATTGAACTACTGCAAAATTACATACGCGCACTGTAATTAGACCAAATGACATTAAATTTATTTTGTGTGTGATGACTATATTGGATTTCAAAGGTGAAAGTAATGAGAGAACCTATAGTAAAGCATGGCCACAATATTATTTTTATTTTTATTTTTATCTTGTAGAGGGATATTATTTTTGGTGATTCATTGACATAGGGGAAAATTTACTAAAAAGGCTTGGGGGCTTTTCTTTTTGAGCATGTAGCCCTAAAAACCAAATTGATGAATAGACCTCATGAATTTAAATAATAGGAGACATTATTAAATAAAATTGGTGAAACTTGATTGACAAAATGCACATGATGAAAAATTCTGTAAGAGGTGCAAGATGAAAATGACAAGCTACATGATGAAACTGAATAAAACTCTGATGAGGAACTCAGGCATAATATTATGGTCAAGATTAAATATGATAATGACATAGTTAAGAGTGCTCTCTATTGACATCATGTTTTGATACTTCAAAATCATGTTGATGTTGGAAATCAACATTGAGCAAACAAATGAAAAAAGACAGGGCATGGAGATACATGATGACTCAATACTGATAGATCAACATGTTGTGTAGGTGAAACTATAACCATGAAACATGTGTATGAACTCAACTTCATTCTTAAAAAGGATATGGAGTGAAAAGATTAAGGATAGTGTTCCATGAAGGGCGAAGCAAGGGATAAGAAGAAGAGCTATGAAAATTAATAATAAAAAGCAATAATAGTTCACTGTACATAGGTCGATCACTAGGAACAACCCAAAAGATTTTATTCATCCACATCACATCCTCTACTATATATCATGGCTAAACATCATCATGTCAAAGAGATTAACAATTAAAAAATCTGAAGAGAGAGCATAGCTGACATATAGTTGTGAAAGATGTCAAACTCCAAAGCAACTAATTAGGAAACCTTATAAAACAAATTATGGAAATAAATATAAAAGCAAAAGAATGAAATAAACTAAGAAAGAAACAATTTAAAATGACGTAAATAAATATGAAAGAAAAGCAAGAAACACGATGTTTTTTTTTCCGTTTTTTTTTTTTTAAATTTTGTGGTTATTTAATTTAATTTTTTCTTATATGAGTTAGTTAGTGTTCAAAGGGATCTAAACAAAAGTAAGGTTTTAGGACCGATCTGTTTACATAATGGGAAAATAATGTCCCATGGTAGTATTTTAGTATATAAGCATGATTCCCAAGATTTTGGCTGATAGTGAAAGGGCCAAGCCATAATGTATAAAACTTTGTATGCTTTCCCTTGTCCTCGTGAGAGGATTCCCATAAGAGTACTATTTGGTCGAACAAAAAATTCCCCACTTTGGATTTCTTATCATGGCTTTTCATTACGATAGATATCTACTTTTTCATACTATATAACAAAAATCTCCCTTTTTCTCTGAGGTAAGATGCCGTTAAATATTTGGACAATGGGGCTACTATATATCTCCTATTCCTATAAGGCTAAGTGGTAATTCAAAATCTCAAGCTCGACTGGCATGACAACTTCTTGTCTGTAGACAAACATGAAGGGGTTTTTTCCATGGATGGTTTTGGAAGTGGTATGGTCAACCCATAAAGCATGAATCAAATGTAAGTGCTACTCCTTAAAATTTTACCCAATCATTTTATTAATGATATTGATAAGGTTCTTATTGGTCTACTTTTCCAAGCCAGTCCCTTGAGAATGATAAGGCAAAAAATTTGAGAAAATGATATTAGATGCAAGACAAGGACATATTTTCACATGATGGCACCCCCATTGTAACTAACAATTTCAAGTGGAAATCCAAATGGGGAAATATATTTTCTTCAAGGAACACTACCACTTGTTCAACCTTAGGATTAATTAAAGGTATGGCCTCATCCCACCAAGTGAACTAATCTGTCATATATTTATAGAATGCCATACACGAAGATAGATTAAGAGAGAAGAGAGGACCTGCATTTTGAAATGATAGATTCTCAATGTTTCGATCCCTACTATGGGATCATCATCAGGAGATAATGAAGTCCGATAATGATCATCCCATAGTAGGGATCGAAACATCGAGAATCTATCATTGCAAAATGCAGGTCCTCTCTTCTCTCTTAATCTATCATAGTTGGGAAACATATATTTAGAGCAAACAAAGATGGAGATACAGGTCCATTGAGATGTAAACCCCATTTCAAGAAGGGAATAATACCAATCACCATAGATAAGGGTAAATTGATGAGTTTTTGATGGCTTGTGGCATGCTGACAATGATTGAAATTGTGTATGATTCAAACTCTCACAAAATATGGTCAACCAATAGAAACCATAATGCATGATTTTTTGGGCAGTTTCCTTAGAGGTAAAATATCCACCTAAGTGAGATTGGAGATGGGATCCCTCATGAAACTCATGAAGGATGGTCTAAGATTTTTCTTTATTGAGACATCGAAGGGGCATGCTATTAGCATGTCAATGAAAAAGGAAATTGTTTCGCATGACATACTTGCTAATTTTGATCTTTAGTTTCCTTGTATCGTTGGGATTCATACAATCATGGAGGGTTTGTGCGTCACGACAATGGATGATACCTCATACTATGAAAGAGAATCCACATTATAATACATGTCAACATGTTCGATGGACAATACTTAAAATAATGATTCACAATCCTCCTCAATATCAAGACAATTAAGCTCAAAATTCTCAGCTAGAAGTAGAGCTAAGTCATGACTTTTAATGGTTTTGGAAATGGAAGAATCAAGGTCAAACTCTTAGATTTTAGCCAACCAATTTGATGGATTTCCCTATAGGTAATTTGAGACAACATGTATTTTATGGTATGGAGAGGGACCTTTACAATCGTATTCCTTCTGAGAACATAGTGTTGAAACTTCCTCAGGGTGACGACTAAGGATAATGCATAATTTTCAATCAAAGGTAAGTTTGCTAGAACATTAGATAAGTGTTGACTCTTAAATACAACATGCTTCTCATGGTTATTAGAATTGAACTAGATCAAGATGGTGAAAATAGCATGTTCAATATATCTTTGAAAACCATGATCAAAATCAATCTTGGCTAGGACAAGAGAAGAGACAATGATGTTATTGATGACATGGAAGAAGGATTGTACTTTGTCAATCAAATCTAATGCTACTTCATTGTGAAATAATATATCGATGGCCTTGATAATCAAGGAAAATTTGGGCACAAACCATCGAATGAAATTGCTTTTTCATATAAATGCTTGGACAAATTCCTTGGAGGTAGGAGGAGGGAGGTTTTGGATGGAATATATTCTCTTCGAATCAATCCTTACAAATTTCTTAGAAATGATATGCCCTAAAAACTTCCCCTTGGTAGCACGAAAAATAGACTTGTTGGGGTTCAAGTAAATGCCTAATTTTATACATATAAGGAAAACCTAATGAAGATGGTCGAAATGGTCATATATTTTCTTGGAATGAATAGTCAAGTCATCTAAGAAGATATGGTTGATAACCCCTATCAAGTCATCATAAGAAATGTGAATTTCCCTTTGAAAAGTGGCACTAGAAGTTATAAGGCAAAAAAGGCATATGATGGTGGGAAAATGTAGCCCATCTAGTTATAAAATTAGTCTTGTATTGATCCTTGGTTTTAATATTTATTTTGTTAAACCTAAAAATCCATCTAACAAATACATCATCTCAAAACCACCGACTTGTTGAATGATAGCATCCATAAGAGGTAAGGGAAAATTGGATTTAACACTTAATGTCTTAAGGTCCCTAAAATATACACAAAGGTGAATGCGACCATTATTTTTCCATAATAGAGCACGATTGGCAACCCATTTTGAATAGTTTGCCAAAAATATAATGTTGGCCTCCAACATCTTGCCAAGCTCTTTTCTTATGATGGCATAAATTGATGCAGGAGCATCGGGGCCTAGGCAGATCAGTCGAAGTTGATCGACAGGAGGGAGCCAACCAATGGGAGTGCCGATGACCACTAGTGCGGAGAGCAGGTTGACTTATTGGAGTCAACAAGTTGAGCAGAAGCAGTCGGAATGCGACCGACTCGAGTAGCACAGTGGATGTTGTGTTAGGCTGAAAATCGACAAGTAATGGTCGATAGACGACAAATGGAGCAAGACGTCGGGTAGTCGATGAGTGGTTGAACTATGGTGCAACAGGTTTGGCGGAGCCAAGTGTAGAGGAAGGGGAGGAATGACAAACCGCGAAAGATAAGAAGTAAGCCAACAAGAAGGTCGAGATGTGATCGACTATTGTAGTAGGGTCGGAAAGGGGCAGAAAGTCAAGGAACTGTACTTGGTAGCCGTTCAGGGTTGCTGAGGAAGTTAATACATTTATTGTGAGTAGGTGAAGGACATGACAGGTGATGTCATGGACAGAAGCTGTGTAGCAGGGTTGGGAGCTGATAGTTGCAGGTCTGTAGGATTTGGAAGGATCGGTGGATAGGAGGATGCGTGTCCTTGTGATTGTAGTAATCTCGGGAACAATAGCCATAGGGTAGAAGATGAAGGAGGAAAATCGAAGAGGGGATCTTCAATCTTTGATCAGCAGCATCAGAGAGCAGAGCCAAGAAGAGTTGTGAAGAGTCACACAGGCCGCAGAAGAAGAGAGTTGAGATCGAGCCATAGCTAAGAGTTACGAGGTGAACCAGGAGAGGGCGAGGTCGACACACAGGGAGAACACACCACAGTTACTTCTAAATTGTAATGGCTGAGGCCGAGTGTAGTTAGTTATTTGTTTACAGTTATTCTGTATTTGTAACCGAATCAAGAGAAGTAATATAAGCCACTTCTGGCATCCTGTTCTACACCTTGTTCGTGTAAACATTGTGGTATGTGTCGTGTGTATTGTTAAGCAAGAAATTATTCCTGTAAGGTGACTTGCATCAGTTGGTATCAGAGCTAAAGAATCCTTCGAGTTCATGGAATGATAGTTGGTATTGAGCTTGCAAGTGAGTTGGACAACTCTAGCTGTGGTTGGCTAGAGTTGTGCACAACTTGTTTAAATTCCGGTTGCGATTGGATGTGTGAGAGTTTCAGTAGAGGTTGAAAATGGCTCACAGAGTCGTTAATGTCCAAGGACAAAGAGCGTGTGGCGTAGCAACCGTCACAGTGGATCATGAAATGTTCGACGAATGCGTTAGAATGATGTAAACTTTGACAAATGAAGTCGTAGCAATCAAAGAAAGCTAGAGGTATGGTTGTATTCCTAAAGCACTAGACCACAACGACGAGGAAGTTGAAGAGGTGGAAGCTTGGGAAGAAGCCACAAAGGAACCAAAGGAAAAACTGATCAAGCTTCTGACAGAGATGAGAGGTCGGGCGAAGATAGACGTGCATACGTACTTGGGAAGCCTTGACCTAGAAGATTTGATCGACTGGTTCAGAGAGATGAAGAAATACTTCGACATAGAGCAGATCGAGGACCCTAAACGGGTTAAGAATGCATATATGAGGTTGAAAGGTCATGCCTCGTTGTGGTGGGACAATGTACAGGCTGATAGACTCAAGAGAGGCAAGGAGAAAATCAAGTCTTGGGATAGAATGGTTGCCAAGTTGAAAGGAAAGTTCTTGCCAAATGACTATGTGATTTCCTTGTTCAGGAAGTTGTAGAAATTTCGACAGAAAGAGATGACCGTGAAGGAATACATGGAGGAGTTCTACCGATTGTCAATTTGGTCAGGACAAACTGATTAAGGAGAAGAAGTTGTCGCTAGGTATGTGAACGGCTTAAAATATACTATTCAGGATGAACTCGGCATGTCAAGATTCAGAGCAGTCAATGAAGCCTACTAGTTAACTCTGAAGGCAGAAGAGAAATTGTCAAGAAAATCCGCAGCGACCAGGGGAAGGATGAATGCTCGGGGTGCAAAAAATGTCTCCGCGAAAGGCCAAAGTAGCGGGTACGAGAAGGAAAGTGCCTAAGATAGTCGACACGTGGAAGGGACATCGATGTAGGGAAAAGTGCAAGAGAACCGATGCGATGGCTGTAAGAACTGCGATCGAGGTGCATATAGTCGAAGTGGTGCATCCGACAAGAAAGGAGGTAACAAACCAACCATAATCTGTTACAAGTGTCGAGGAACGGGACACAAGGCATATGAATTCTTAGAGAATCTACATGCTGCAGAGGAGTCGAAACCTAGATGTCAAAAGGATGAGAAAGTCGACGAGAGGGACAAATCATCATCCGACAGCAGTGGAGGTGAAAAGAAGAAGAACCAGAATCTGACGGTTCAAAGAGCCTTGATCCAGGAAGATCAATGCGACCTGATGTATCCATCACAACAAAAGGCGATCTTTCGAACAAAGGTGTGGATCGGAGAATGGCATTGCAAAACCATAGTTGATGGTGGAAGCACGAAGAATCTTGTGTCGACAAAAGTTATCGACAAGATCAAGTTGAAGTGTCGAGAACACCCACACCCCTACAAGATCTCATGGTTGAAAAAAGGACACCATGTCAAGGTGACCAGACAGTGGCTGATCAACTTCCGAGTTGAAGGATTAGAGGACAGCGTACTGTGGGATGTAGTTCCCATGGATGCATTCCATCTGTTGTTAGGAAGACCATGGCAATATGATTGGAAAATGATCTATGATGGTTGAGCCAACACTGTCACAGTGTGGAAGAATGGTGTTAAAATGACTCTTAAGCCGAGGCGAGAAGACCAAGCTGACAGTAAACACGGTGAGAGCAATCTTTGGGAGAAGCGAGTGTTGATGAGCACCACGAAGGAATTCCTCGTAGAAGAGGAGAGACAGTCGGGATGTTTTGCGATCATTCCAAAAGGACCATATGTCGAAAGGACGACCAGGGAGGAGGATATTCCAGTCGAAATCGAGGAGTTGCTCGAAGAGTTTAGCGGCATAATGGCTGATGAGAAATCGACGGGATTGCTGCCGACAAGGAGCATATCCCATCAAATCGATTTGATTCCAGGGTTGAGTCTGCCAAACAAAGCCCCGTATAGGATGAGTCCGACAGAGGGACAGGAACTCAACCGACAAGTCCAAGAGTTGTTGGACAGAGGGTTTATTAGAGAAAGTTTGAGCCCATGTGTAGTACCAGCGGTATTGACACCGAAGAAGGGCGGAGAATGGAGAATGTGTATAGACTCCAGATCCATCAACAGGGTCACAATCAAGTATTGATTTCCATTGTCGAGAATGGATGACTTGATGGATTGCTTGAGTGGGGCGACATACTTCATGAAAATAGACCTGAAGAGTGGTTATCACCATATTAGGGTCAAAGAACGAGACGAATGGAAGACAACATTCAAGACAAAGGAAGGGTTATATGAGTGGTTAGTCATCCCCTTTGGGTTGACTAATGCACCCAGCACATTCATGAGATTGATGAATGAGGTGTTGAAGCCATTTTTGGGAAAGTTTGTCGTAGTTTATTGAGATGAAATTCTAGTTTCGAGTGGAACCAAGGCAGAGCACGTGGAGCACGTTCGATAAGTATTGCGGAAATTGCAGGAAGAAAAGCTGATGGTGAACCTGCAAAAGTTTCTCTTCATGAAGAAGGAATTGGTGTACTTGGGGTTTGTAATCTTGAGTACCAGGTTGGTGATGGACCCAGAGAAGGTGAAGGCAATAGTAGATTGGCCGAAACCGACAAGTACGACTGGAGTGAGGAGTTTCCATGGACTTGCTAGTTTCTACCAGAAGTTCATTCGGGGATTCAGTCGAATTTGTGCACTGTTGACAAAATCCATGAGAAAGGGTGAGTTCAAGTGGACGGATGAAGCCCAGAGAGCTTTCAACTATTTGAAGGAAAAAGTCACTGAGAGCCCAGTCTTGGCACTTCCAGGTCGATTGTGATGTGAGTGGAATGGCAATGGAGCAGTGTTGAGCCAGGAGGGCCAACCAATTGCATTATTTAGTGAAAAGATGAATGGAACGAAGTAGAAGTATTCGGTCTATGACCAGAAATTTTATGCGATCATTCAAGCACTAAAGAAGTGGAGGCATTATTTGTTTCCCAAGGAATTTGTGTTATATATAGATCACCAATCACTGAGGTATTTGAACACTCAGTCGAAATTGGATCAGTGACAAATGAAGTGGGTGGAGCTACTTCATAGGTATACATTCATGTTGCGACATAGGTCAGGCAAGTCAAATAAAGTTGCTGATGCATTGAGCAGGAGAGTTGCACTACTGAACACGAGGACAGTTTAGGCAATAGGGATAGAGTCGATAAAGATGGAGTATGAGACCGACGAGGATTTTGCGAAAGCATGGAAGGCTTTTCGTGAACCTTGGAGTATTGATAGGACTCCATATTTGAGTTATTTCATTCAAGAAGGCTATCTGTCAGGGGAACTCAGTTGTGTATTCCTAGAGGATCAGTAAGAGAGAACCTAATCCGAGAATTTCATAATGGTGGGTTAGCAGGACATTTTGGCATCGACAAGACCAAAGCATTGATTGACGAGAAGTATTTCTGGCCAAGGATGTCGACAGATGTCGGAAAGTGGGTTCGACAATGTCAAGTTTTCCAGTTGGAAAAGGGAAGGAGTTAGAATACAGAGTTGTACACACCATTGACAGTACTAGATAACCCTTAGGAGCATCTTAGCATGGATTTTGTGTTAGGACTACCGAAGACTTAGCAGGGAAGCGACTCAATATTTGTTGTAGTCGACAGGTTTTCAAAGATGGGGCATTTCATACCATGTAATAAGACAAGTGGCGCCACAGGGATTGCTGTACAATTCTTCAAGGAGATAGTCAGATTGCATGGGTTACCAAAGAGTATCACGTCGGATCGGGATACCAAGTTTATGGGGCATTTCTAGAGAACCCTATGGAAGAAAATGGTCATGAAGTTGCATTTTAGCTCGGCGTACCATCCACAGACAGACAGACAAAACGACGTAGTAAACAGAAGTTTGGGAAACCTTCTGAGATGTCTAGCAGCTGATAGACCCAAGCAGTGGGAAAATGTGTTGGCACAGGCAAAGTTTGCATACAACATTTCTGTGAATCGGTTGATGGGATTGAACCCATTCCAGATTGTTCAAGGGAGAAGCTGAGACGGAGTGGTGGATTTGGTTGAGTTACCGACAGAAACCACGAAGAGGGCGGATCCAGAATCATTTGCAGAGCATATGCATGAAGTTCATGAAAATGTGCGGAAGAGCATAAAATAATAACGTGGCATATAAGTTGAGGGGCGACAAGAAGAAGAGGCTACAATCGTTCCAAGAAAGGGACTTAGTCTATGCATATCTGCGGAAGGAGAGATTTTCGACAGGTACATACAACAAGCTGAAGTTGAAAAAGATATGGCCTTGCAGAATTCTGAAGAAGATTTCAGACAACGCTTATGTGTTGGAATTGCTAGAAGACTTGAACATTTCAGCAATGTTCAACATTTCAGATCTGTACAAGTTTGAAGAAGGGTCAAGCAGCGGAAGCGAAGAAGTCGTAAGCATCGACTGGACAGACCAAATTCCAGATAGACTCAAAGAAGAGATCGCAGAAGTAATCAAAGAACACAAGGTTGGGCGAACGTGTAGCGCACGAAAAAAAGAATACTTAGTGCGATGGAAGGATGATGAGTTGCAGGAAGCGACATGGATTTTTGAAGAAGAGTTCAGGAGACTGACAGAGCAGTCAAATTCTTTTTCACTTGCGGAGTTTGATGCAGAAGCATCAGGGCCTAGGAATATTAGTCGAAGTTGATCAATAGGAGGGAGCAGACCAGCAGGAGCACCGATGACCACTGGTGCGGAGAGCAGGTTGACTTGTCAGAGTCAACAAGTCAAGCAGACACAGTCAGAATGCGGCTGGCTAAAGCAGCGCAGTCGATGTTTTGTTAGGTCAAGAATCGACAGGTAATGGTCGATAGACGACAAGTGGAGCAAGATGTCTGGTAGACGACAAGTGGTCGAACTACGACACGATGGGTTTGGCGGAGGCAAGCATGGAGGAAGGGGAGGACTGGTGAACCACAAAAGATAAGAAGTAAGCCAACTACTATAGCAAGGTCGAAAAGGGGCAAAAAGTCAAGGAACTGTACCTGGTATCCGTTTAGGGTTGCTGAGGAAGTTAATACAGTTCTTGCAAGTAGGTGAAGGACATGATAGGTGACATTATGGACAGAGGCTGTGCAGCACGGTTGGGAGCTGACAGTTGCAGGTCTGCAAGATTTGGAAGGATCGATGGACAAGAGGATGCATGTCTTGGGGATTGTAGTAATCTCGGGAACAACAACCATAGGGTAGAAGACGAAGGAGGAAAATTGGAGAGGGGATCTTCAATCTTTGATTAGCAGCATCAGAGAGCAGAACCGGGAAGAGTTGTGAAGAGTCACACAAGCTGTAGAAGAAGAGAGTTGAGATCGAGCCATAGCTCAGAGTTTCGAGGTGAACTAGGAGAGGGTGAGGTTGACACACAAGGAGAACGCACCACAGTGACTTCTAAATTGTAATGGCTAAGGCCGAGTGTAGTTAGTTATTCGTTTACAGTTATTCCACATTTGTAACCGAATCAAGAGAAGTAATATAAGCCACTTCTGGCTGTTCTACGCCTTGTTCTTGTAAACATTGTGGTATGTGTCGTGTGTATTGTTAAGCATACTTCTTTGCATCCCTAAACAATGTATTCAAGAAATAGCCCATTCTCAAAATTTTATGACCTGTCCTTTTGTCAGCAAAATGCCCCCCACAGGGCTCATCATGGAAAGCTTTAAGAATGCTAAAAATTTCATCTTCTCTAACACATCTTCTAATCTCTAAATCAAGCCCTGTGTAGAAAAGATGGCCATCAATCCAGCAGTACCTAGCACTCTGTTGTATGATCTTCTTTTTTTCTCTCTTTGACAGATGTGTTGGGAGCTTACCTGCAGCCAAAAAGTTAGCAATATCTGCATACCATGGGGAATGAGCTGACACTGCAAACAAATGTTCGTTAGGGAAGGAATCTTCGACTGGTAAATTGTCAACACTGTTAGTAAGTGGAGATAAGAAATCTGCAACAAAATTTTCCTTCCCCGGTCTATCAATAATTGTGATATCAAATTCTCGTAACAGTAGCAGCCATCTAGTAACTCTAGCATTCGTAATTGGTTTATTCATTAAATACTTCATAGTAGAATGATCAGTGTGCAAAAAAGTGGAATATCCAGTAATATAATGTCTAAATTTGTTGATGGCATAAACAATGGCAATGAATTCCTTTTCTGTGACAGTATAGTTCAGTTTAGCAAAAGATAAGTTCTTACTAATGTAATAAATTGCATAGGGAGCATTACCTTCCTGCTGTCCCAAAACTGCTCCAATGGTAGTGTATGAAGCATCCGAAGAAATATGAAAAGGCAGAGCCCTGTTGGGCCCTCATAAGATGGGTTCTGTAGATAGACTTTTCTTTAGCTCAGTAAACGTTGTTTGGCATGCATCATTCCAGACAAACTATGCATCTTTCATCAACAAAGTGAATAAAGGAGAAGCTAGTTTGAAAAAAAATTCTGTGAACCTTTTGTAATAACCAGCATGCCCCAAGAAGTTGCGTACATCCTTCTGTGTCCCAGGAGTTGGTATATTTTCAATTACCTTGATTTTGGCTGGATCTACCTGGATACCCTCAGAAGAGATGAAGTGCCCCCGCACTATGCCCTCACTCATCATCATATGGAAATTTTCATTTCTTAAAGAGAGCTGGCTTTGTTCACAGCGTTTCAAGACCTTTTCTAAGTTTTTCAGTGCTTCTTCATAACTATCACCATATGGAGTAAAGTCATCCATAAAAATATCCATGCAATCATTTACCATTTCCGAAAAGATTCCAATCATTGCCCTCTGAAATGTAGCTAGTGCGTTGCACAACCCAAACGGAAGTACTCATTATGCAAAAGTTCCCCATGGATAGGTGAAAGTGGTTTTGTCCTGGTCTTCTGGAGAAATCTAGATCTAGCTGTAGCCACTAAAGCCATCAAGAAAGGAAAAATACTTTTTCCCAAACAAGGTATCAAGGACCTGATCGATGAAAGGTAAGGGGAAGTGGTCCTTCTACGTTGCTTTGTTCAATTCTCTGTAATCCACGCAGAATCTCCATTTCCCATTCTTCTTTGGCACAATCACAAGTGGGGAAACCCACTCACTGTCTGAAATCAGGTATATAAATCCTGCTTCCAAAAGTTTTTGGATCTCCTCTTTCACTATGTCTCTTAGGTTCGGGTTCATCCTTCATTGTGGTTGACACACAGGCCTGGAGTCGCTCTTAATATAAATGTGATGGGTGCACAGATTAGAAGGAATCCCTTTCATGTCTGTGTATTCCCAAGCAAAAGCTCCCCTATGTTGTTTCGGCAGAGTGACTAGCCGTTCCAGCTTGCTGGGCGCAAGATTGGGATTAATATTCAATGTTTTCCCTGGGCCGATTTCTACTGGAACACTCTTCGAATTCTTGAGTATTGGAATTATGCTGGCATCACCGATTAGAGTTTCTTCTGTAAGATTTTCTTGCTCTGTTGCAGCTAAGGTAGTGTCCAAGATTTGATAGACATTTTTATTGACTAACTTGGGCTCACTGATGAAACTATTAATGGAATCATCCTCTGTTTCATCTTTAAACATTAAGGCTCTCCCTATTGTTAATAACGGCTACACAGCTTCTTCCTCCACCAAATATGCCCACAATGGAGTTTCAGCTTCTGTGCTTGGCCGAGATGGAGGGTACAAAGTTAGGCTCTTGATCTCATTCCCATCTAAAATGGTCATAGACCCTGACCGACAGCTGATATAGGCATCTGCTATGGCCAACCATGGTCTTCCCAGTTTCAATGGGTGTCCCCCCAACTAGGATTTCCGCTGTAATACCAAGAAATCCGCAGGGTATTCCCACGAGTCAACTGAGATCACGAGGTCGTCTAGGATCCCCTTAGGCTTGATTGTTGATCTGTCAGCAAGTTCCAAAATAGTAGGGGTCAACCGAAGGTTAGTGAATCCAAATTTCTTCACATTATTTATGGTCATAACATTAATAGTTGTGCCTAAATCTACCAAGACGTTGGGGATTTTCATGTTCCCTATGTGAACTGTAACAATCGAGTTTCCAGGGTCATCGTATTTTGCCACAAGGGCCTTCCCCATTATTAATTCTAAAATTTTTTCCAATACGTGGACAGTGGGGGGGGTCCCTAGGCCTTCTTCCTGGATTCTTGACACATAAATCTCTAACAGTCTTAGCATAAATGGGCACATCATGGAGGGCCTGTAATAGTGGAATTTTGACATATAAATTTTTCAATTCTCCCATGAGATCGAATCAGGGCTGTTCCACTGTTTTCTACAGGGCCAATCGTTCAGGGTATGGTGGTTCTTGCATCAACTGTGTAGGCTATTACACTTTGTGTGTTACTCTCTAAGTCTCAGCTACTGTCTCGGAGGGAGTATCAGCATCCTCAATGATGGGGCTTGCTGAACTAACCATATTCTCATAATGCTGATTCACTCCAGTTTCAATCACTGGGGATGAGACATCCTCAGTGATAATAGGTTCCACCACCCTTCCTGATCATAATTGTGTATCATTGCATGGAATCTGGGTGATGGAATACACAGGCATGTTGGCAGTCTCGAATTGATGGACTGCTTTATTGTTTGGGTTCGGGTTAGGTTGTGCAGGTAACTGTGGTCGAAGTGGTGCATTCATAGGTGCAACATTGTTTTGGAATGGGAACTGTGGTTGATGATAATGTTGGTGCTGATACTGTTGAGGAGAATATTGTTGATATTGAGTCTGGTGATGGGGAAAGTTATTTCCTTGGTAAGAATTTCGCCAGTTGGAATTGCATGGAGCTTGGTTGTTTGACTGTTCTAACCATGGTGTCCATGGGTTAGGATTATGCATTGGATTCTGAGATGGATGCCACTGATTCTTAGAATAATGTGAAGGGAATTGTGTATTCATATTATGCATATTGTTCATTCCATTCATATTATTCAGCAAAAATGATGGGTCTGGATTCATACCTTGATTGTGAGGCTACCATGGTTTCTTCTGTGCCATGAAGTAAGTTGGATCCACATTCGGAATGGATGCCTGCAGGACTGCTTTGACCTTAGGTAATGAAGGAAATTCCTTGGTATCATGCTCTAGTTCACATATCTTACATATCTCTGCTTTGTCCAGTGGACATTCTTTCAGTGGATGCTTTTTCCTACATTTAGGATAGAATACACCAAGTGTAAGGTCTTCTACTACTTGCTTCTGCTTTGCTCTCATGACATCTAACTCTGAGGAAATGGAGCTCATCATGTCTGTTTTAAAATTCTCCAGTAAGTTTTCTATTTCTACTCGAGTGGCCCCTCCACTAGCTGACTTCTGAGTCCTAGTGAAGACATCCTGGTCTCGATCTTTGTTTCGTTTGTTGGTTCTAGAAGATCCCCTGGAGTACCTTCGACATAATTCAACAATCTTCTCGAAAGGTTCCTTCGAGATGTCCCCTTTTCCCAACAAATTCAACCGATCAAGGTAGTCTTCTCTAATTCCTCGTAGTAAAATGATCTTGAGCACATCCTTGCCAATCTCAGTGTGACCAGATCTTTGTAAATTGTACAACAATCTTTCCACAAAGTCTTCCAAGCTTTCTTCATTCTTCTGATCCATTTTAAACAACTCCTCCTTTCTATCCCTAGTTCTACAATATTCCCGGTACTTGGAAAGGAAGGTTTTTTCATTTGGTCCCAAGTAGTAATGGTCTCATGACCCAGACTCATGAACCAGCGCAGAGCATTTCCTTTCAAGGTGGCTGGGAATAGCTTCAGCTTCTGAGCACTAGAGGTGTAATCATAGCTACGACAGAGGATATCAAACTCAAAAAGAAACTCATCAGGATCCTCGGAGGACTTACCATGAAAATTCGAGAGAACTGGTGGTGAGATATTTTTCATGGGAGCTGCTCCAGGTGTCTGGAGGATGGGGAATTCTAATGTAGCCACAGTATTACCAGGCTGATTATTTTCTCCTTCTTCTTCCTGGTTCTCCCCATGTTCGTTCTCCCCTTCCTGTTCTCTACCAGCCATGGTTCTAGTCCAAATTCAACAGCTTCCTTTATGCGTTCTTCTTTTGCTTTGGCTTCTTCTTCTCTTCTCCTCTCTTCTTCTCACCTTCTATCTTCCTTTTCTACTCGGCGAGTTTCCAACCACACTTCTTTAGTAAATCTGGTTCCATTGATATGATAGATCTCCTCTCTATCTGGTGCACCTACAGGACTTCCCTTATCTTCAGGAGGTTTATTTTCTACAACAGGAGTTGAAGGTCCCGTTGTATTCTCCACTGTTGATGTTGAATGCTCAAGATTGGGAGGAACAGAATTTCCCCTTCCTGTAGATGTCCACAGTGGTCTAGTGGAAGAATCAACTCTAGCAATTATTTCATCAATGTATGTATGTATTCCCTGACCTGCATTACGACCTCGGCCTCTTCCACCTACAATGTTAGTATTCAAAGGGGGTTCTCGATTTGTTTTTCTTGTATTCATGCATGCTGTAAATAATTAAACTAAAATCAAATCAAATCAAACCAACTAGTAACTCTGTCTATCTATTACCATCCCCAGCAGTGGCGCCAAAATGTTGGTCACCCTATATGTCAATTAATTAAAGCTAACACACATGATGGTCAATATAAATTTTCTAACCCAGGGAGGTCTTTTTATTTCAATGGCAATGAGCACAATCTATGCATAAACATGTCAAGCAGTTGATTAACTAAATGGAGATAATGATCCTACCAGTCTATCCAACCAAACTCATTCTAGAAAGAAAACTAATATAACTCATACATCTACGAATTCAATTGCAGCTACCTTCCTATAGAAATCAGCCTAGCAGTTATAGAATTAAGAATAGAAATAAACTAGATAACTTTTGCAAGAAGTTAAATCCTATAATTATCAAACTACAATATTCAATCTTTACCAAAATGATCCATCCAGTAGCTACTGTTACTCAATCACAATCTGCCTACCTTAATAAACCAATTGAATATACAACAACAACCAGAATCTAAATATAAGATTGAACTCTAACTGATAATTACTGGAAATCCTAGAAAGCATAAACAACGGAAAGATATTGGAATTGAGCTTGGCTGTTACAACTGATTCGAACACACATGCATTAAGTTGAATTATCATACACAGTCGACTATCACACCACTCGATTATAGCTATCCAAGATGCAATCGTGAACTACCAAAAGGAAAGCTAACCTCTGTTGTAGCTAACAGTAACATCTACAATAATTCCACACCACACACAGAAAGAAAGCTAAATTAACCTACCTACTTAAACCAGCTATCTCTGTGAGAAGGCGGGCCCTGGTCTTCTAACATAGACACCAAGAATCACAACAAATTAAGACATAGAAATGAAGAACTCTGCTCTCATATTAATGATGGAAATTGACAGTCTCAGTGCTCTATTATAGCTTATGCAAAAATGGCAATTGTCCAACCCCAGGTTACAGGAGCCTTCTCATATTTATACATTGAAAGCACAGATCACGATCCACTAAAATCATGTAGCAATGAAGATCTATGATCTTCATGCTACGGAGTTACAGCTAACTGTTACAACCGTTTTAAACAAGGTTGTTACTTATGAAGGAGCTGTTACTCCGATAATCAATGGATCAATGGATTTAGCAAGCTGGAATGCGATCTATCTGTTGTAGCTGGGTTCTATTTCAGTGGAGGCCTATTACAGATTCTCGTGGAGGAGTGCGCTGTCCCTTGGAGTTATGAGGAATCGGGCTTTTAAGAGTAACAATTGGTGCCATTCGGTTGATACACCTGCGCTTTAGACCTTGACTAAATGAAATCACACAGATTAGCATAAACCAAGGACTAGTATCTAAAACCTTAACAACATTAGGCATAAAATAAATAAAGCAATAACGAATTATACCTGTGGATATCATTGGTTGATTTGGAGAAAATGCATAGGTATAGCTTATGAAAATAGGATGTAATTAGGGAAAAATTATGTAATAAGGATGGCCAAAAAAGGGCATTTCCTAGACCCAACTGTACCCAAACATGTTTATATACACAACTGCATAGAGGATCATGGGGAATCACACCTGGAGCAAAGGGATTGTATGCAAGCAATAACTGCTCCAGATTGCTGATATTTCCAAGAAATGTCAGGATTGTCTCATTCAAAAGATTGCATAACAGGTTCAGCAATTGAAGTTGTGGCAGTTTCCCAATGCCTTCCAAAATCGAACAAGATAAATTGCAAGAGATCCAAGTACTCCAGCTCTACAAACTATGAAATGAAGTCTGGGAGGTTCCCCACAAAGAGTTTCTACGATACAATCCAAGCATTGAAGCTTCCTACACATGGTAAGGTTGTGAGGCAGCATTTAATCAATATTGTTGTTCATGAAAGATAGTTTTTCCATCTGTGGAAGACTGCAAATGACACTCCCAACTAAACCTCCGTTCCTAGGTCAATTCCATTAAGAATCTCCAACCAATGTATATGCATTTTCAAATTCTATTTTCATGCTTTGTCATAGATTTTAAAATAAATTTTAAAATTCTGTAGGGAAGAATGGAAATAATGTAATATGTTAAACGCAGATTTATCAAGGATTAAATTTTATGAAGTGTAAATTTTTACAGAAATGTAAAAAAATTAAGATAATTTTTTTAAATGTAAAAAATTTAAGGTAATTTTTTTTTACACATCAAAGAATTGGATTCTTATAGAAATGTTGTAATATGATAAACCCAAATATATCAAGCATCTAAAAAGATCAAATTTCATGAAGTGTAATTTTTGTATAGAAATATAAAAATTTAAGATAATTTGTTTTTACACATAATTGAATTTTGATAAATCTGAAATTAAGATGAATCTTTATGAAACAACAAACTACAATAACAACAAATAGATATAAGGAAAAATACAACAATATAATCAATAGAAAATTCAACAACAGCAGCTAAAAACTAAAAAACCAAGACAATACACTTCAAATCTATAATCAACAGGAAATTCAACAATAAATATAACAACATCCAAAAACTAGAAAATATGCAGGACAATAAACTTTAGATTTGTTCTATATCTCAACTAACCGGTAATCTCTAATAGACAATACCTAAGTTCTGGTGCTCCGTACTCTCAGGCCTAGAAAATGCAGGACAATAAACTTTAGATCTGTTCCAAATCTCAACTAACAGGTAATCTCTAATAGACAATACCTAAGTTATGTTTCTCCGTACTTCCTAGTAGATCATTTATAGCAAAGATTCCAATTCGTGTGTTTTATCTTTTAAATAGGATAATTGGTTTTACATCGTAATAAATTTTACTCTAATATTTTAGCTTCTGTTACTAAGCTATTCGCAACAACTTATGCAATCCATTTACAATCGTTAATATCTTTGAAAACATGTGTCATTCGTTAATATCTTTGAAAACATGTGCCATTCATTTATTTCTATTGACGATATTTTTTTACAACATATTACAAGAATCACGAGGTAGAGGTAGCAATGTGTTTACATCTATTTATCATATTTAATGTTTTTTTAAATTTTATTTGCAACATGTAATTTAAAAAAAATAAAGTGCTTACATCAATTTATCTACAGACAATAATAACCAATTGTCTCAAATTCAAGGTGCGTAAATCACATTATGTTTGTTGAATACAACAAGAATTGTTCCTAGTCGAAATCGAAACAACCAAGAGGTTAATGGTACAATTAAAGGTGAGGAATCTCTTTATAAAGAAGATTTGGATCTTGGACTATCCAAGTGTAATAAATAGGTCATTCAATTTAAATAACGTAAACAACAAAAATCCACAAGTCAAGCAACTTGAAAAGCAATAGTCAATGTTATTAGACATTATTCTGATATTATGTCGTACCACTATTCGTACAAATTTAATTACTACTCTAATGCTAACTCTGGAAAGATATAATGCTCTCTTCTTAAAGTTCATGAACGTTATCCATGCATATCCGAGATTATGACTTAAACCTGATTTTCCTTATAACATGATAAAGTGGAAAATAATTGTACCTTTCAGAATAATTATGCTAACTTTATATATTTATATATGAATGAGAAAATTATGTATATATTACATGTTTTTATTTTAGATTTGGGGTGGATTAGAGTTTATTGTATGAGGATGAGACGAGACAAGTGTAGTCATTCCAAATTAGAAAAAAAAAAAACAGTGGGTAGCTATGCATAGATAACTAGTCGTTGATGCATAAATAACTTGATGCATGGATATCAAGCAGAATAACTAGTATTTGATCCATGGATAACATGTAGTTCATGAAACTATGCATAAAGAACAAGTAACTTTTTGTAGCACTTAACTTGCAGTCATCTCGGTGAAAAGTGTTCTACGTCGTTGCCGAGATTGAACCCGGGTCACCCGCGTGACAAGCAGATTACCACTATACTACAACGACTAAGTAGTGTCATATTCTGGTGGAAGTAACATGTTCCTGGAGTATGCATGCCTGTTACGTCTTTGCGTTCCTTTCTAAAGTTGCTAAATCTCTGTTATCTAATTTGCCTTTTAATAATAATAAAATAAGTTTAGTTCCGAATGGTCACATGGACGCGAGGTGTCTAAGTCAAATTGAAATGGCCGAATAGAATATTGAAGCTCCTTACTCAAGGGAAACACAAATTCCAATATTTTTATTTTTTTACTTCGACAAGGACTTCACTTCGTGGGAGGTAAACTTCACTTCAGCGGACGTTTACTTCGCCGAACACTTGACTTCGCGGACTCTTAACTTCGTTGAACACTTTTTACTTCTCAGACCTCTTAACTTGGCATAACTTTTTACTTCGCGAACCTCTTAAATTCGCCGACACTTGACTTGGGGGAACACTTTACTTCACGGAGGTTCAACTTCGACGAGCCCACTCTTAAGACATAAAAATCACTTTTCATGGCTTAGTAACTTAAGGTGAAGTGACTGAACTTCGACGCAATATTAGTTTTAAGACAAGCGCACTATATCAAATAACCAAAACATTAAATGAAACTAAAGTCGAAGTTATTCTGCGTTAAAACATAACTTTTACCACCATGAAATATTTGGGAAATCTTGATTTCTTTTACAAACTGTAAATGTAAACAACATTCACACAAGTAAATCTGGAGAAGATGTGTGACAAGCAATATTCAACATTCTTGAGAATGAATACATAAAACTATAGACATATATTATCACATTAAAACATGGCATCTTCGGCACATTACACAGAGATGGAATTTACTTCGATCTTTCCACCTTTACAGAGCTTGGGCTCTTAATACATTTCACGACTATGAACTTGAGATCCCAAACATATCACAGACCTTTTCTTCTTCTCATTTTTCTCTCTTTTCTTCTCTCTCTGTTATTTTTTCATATCTTCTTCTTCTACATATACAAACTTGACTTCGCTTCATCTGGAAGCTATTGAGTTACATTACAGACTGTAATTAATTTCTACCTAAGAATTTTGACTTGCAAAATACTAAAATGGGTGAATAAATTCAAGGAAGTGTGCACGAAGCCTGCTAATAGTTTGTTTGACATCTTTGCGCTTCTACGGACTCTAACCGAGTCAGGCTGTGATTTGAAATGCATCAGCTCATAATTCAATTTTCCAACACTCCCCCTTAATTATGAGCAAATGGGGATTGCAAAATGTGACAGAGCTGAAACATGCTCTGTGCATGATGAAGTTCACTGTGTAGAACTTGTCACTCATAAAAAACTCCGCAGATATTGAAATGTGTCCCTTGCCAATGGTTTTGTAAAGATGCATGCTACCTGATCTTCATACCTGCAAAATTCTAAACAGATTTCTTTGTTATTTATCAATTCTCTGATAAAATGATACCTTGTGTCGATGTGCTTGGTTCTCTTGCAGAACACATGATTCTTTGATAGTGCAATAGCTGAATTGTTTTCGTAGTAAATGGTTATGGGTTCTTGTTGGTTCTATGACAGATCACTTAACATCCTCCGCATCCAAACGGCTTGACATGTAACGCTTGTAGTCGCGACATACTCTGCCTCTACTGAAGAAAGAATTACAATGGGTTGTTTCTTTGAAGACCATGATACAACACCTGTTCCTAAATGAAATGTATTTCCAAACGTGATTTTTCTGTCATCTATGTTGTCTCCATTCTCATTTTCACTGTATCCAATGAGTTTAAAATTTTATGAGGCTGAATACAAAATACCAAAATCTTGTGTTCCACTTACATACCTCAGAATTCTTTTACCTACTTGCCAATGAGATTCTTTTGGTGACTCCATAAATCTTGAGATTACACTAACTGCATACATGATGTATGGCCTTGTCGCAGTAAGATACATAAGGCTTCCAACAAGGCTTTTGAACAACGTAGGATCTACATTCGATCCATCATCATCCTTGCTCAATTTCAAACTTGTTATCATTGGTGTTGGGGCTATCTTGCAGTTTAACATCTTAAATCTGTTCAAGACTTCATTTGCATACTTAGACTGAGATATAAATATGCCATTTCTAGTTTGTTGGACTTCAATGCCCATAAAATACTTCATAAGCCCCAAATTAGTCATTTCAAATTCACTTTCCATGACTGATCTAAAATCCTCTATGCCAAAATCACCACTAAATATTAAATCATCTACATACAGGCAGACAATTAGCTTATTACCTTGCTTGTTGATGTTTGTGTACATCGTTGGTTCGCATTCACTTCTGTGAAATCCATTTTGAATGAGGTAAGAGTCAATGCAACTGTATGAAGCTCTAGGAGCTTGCTTCAAACCATAGAGTGCCTTTTTTAGCCTGTATACTTGGCGTCCTTGTCATGGGACTTTGTATCCTTGTGGTTGCTCCACATATACTTCTTCCTCCAAATAACCATTTAAAAATGCAGACTTAACATCTATTTGGTAAACAAACCATGTCTTATGTGTTGTGATGGCCAAAACTGTTCTGACAGTGTCCATTCGTGCCACGGGTGCAAAAGTTTCATTGAAGTCTATGCCAGGCCGCTGTGTGAATCCTCTTGCTACCAATATTTCCTTGTGCTTCTGCAAATTTCCATCAACATCTTGCTTGGTATTATAAATCCATTTGACACTTATCACATCTTTGTCTTTAGGAACATCGACTAATTCCCATGTTTGATTTTTCTCAATGCATTCTATTTCTTCATCCATGTCTTGTTACCAAACTTTATCTTCAATAGCTTCTTCAAATGTTATAGGATCATTCATTTGAGAAAATAATGCAAAAACTGAGAATGAATTGAGTGTACCAGTCTCATATATCTCATGCAGATTTCTTGTCTTTGTCAGAGTTGTTGATGTCGAACTCCATGAACTACTTAATGAAGTTTGTTGCGCTCTTGGTGTGCTTGTCGGAGTAGCTTGAACCACGACTTGTGTTGAAGTTCCTTCTGCTGAAACATGCCGCGTTTCCTGGGAGTAGATGGATTTGTGACAATATGACTCACATGCGAAGTTTCAACCACATCCTCTGCCATGTCATCATGTTCGACATGTGACACGATTTTAACATTCTTCTCTATGGTTCCATCTCATGCTTCATTTTCTACAAACTCAACATCTTGACTAATAATAAATTTTCTTGCTACAGGGTCATACAACTTGTATGCTTTTGTGTCTTCAGAATACCCAATAAAAATACATTTATGTCCTTTATTGTCTAATTTATTTCTTAGCTCATCTGGAACATGTGCATATGTGACACAACCAAAAACTTTTAAATGTGAAACATTATGTTTCATACCTATCTAGGCTTCCTGAAGAACTTTGTTCTTCACACTCTTTGTTGGACATTGATTCATGATGTATACAGTAGTTTCCACTGCCTCAACCCAGTATATTTGACAAATGCATGGCTGCCAACATACTGCGTGCCATCTCCATAATGGTTTTGTTCTTCCTCTTTGCAACATCATTCTGCTGCAGTGTATACAGCGCAGTGAATTGCCTGTGTATGCCATGATTTTTACAAAAGTTTAAGAAATCATTTGAAACAAACTTGCCACCTCTATATGTTCTTAAGATCTGGATGTTGTAACCACTTTGCTTTTCCACAAGTGCCTTGAATTGTTGAAAACATCCAAACACATCAGATTTGTGTTTTAGAAAATATGTCCAGGTTTTTCTTGTGAAGTCGTCAATAAACATGAGAAAGTAAGTGCAGCCTCCTATGGACGGTGTTTGCATTAGTCCACAAATATCAGAGTGCACAATTTCAAGTGGTGTGCGAGCTCTATATGACATTCCAACTGGAAAAGTCAGTCTGTGTTGTTTTCCAAAAATACAACCTTCACAAATTCTCTCTGGATTTTCAATCAATGGCAATCCTTTGAGCATATTCTTCATGTGCAGTAGCTTCAGCCCACCAAAATTCAGATATCCAAATTTGAAGTGCCACAACTAGGATTCATACTGTATTTCTGATTGAAACACTGCTTGTATTTCCTTGTCGCTGTCATTTTCTTTCTTGTCGCGGTGGTTTTCTGCTTCTTTACTTTCTACCTTGAATGCAGCTCCTGAGTTCCATTCTGACTTCCATGAGAAACTTGAGTTGTTTTTCCTTTTATGTTTGGACTTATCCTCAAGGGAAACAAGCGATTGCTTGTCATCTCTACTTTGGTTACTAAGCGATTGCTTGGATATATGTCCTTAATCAGGCAATGCTTGCCTGTCATATAAAATTTGTAACATTTTTCTAACAATTGTCCAATGATCATCAAATTATGCTTCAAACCTTGAACATAATAAATAGCAGACATAGTTTTTTGCTCCCTCTTTTTTGTTAGAATATCAATAGTACCCTTACCCAAAATAATGAATTGAATATTATTTCCAAGTGTGACATCAGTTTGAACTGATTTATCTAGACTAGAGAATAGATTTAAATTACTAGTCATATGTTTGTTATAGCTTGAGTCTAAATACCATATGTCACTTGGAATTTCTTGGACAGCATTGCATTCAAGAGGAGATGCACATGCTAAGAACATTGTGTTGGTTGAAGTGCTAGTGTTGCTTGATTGTGTTTGACCTTGCTTTCCTTGGTCATACTGCTTCTTCTTGCATTCATATGCAAAGTGTCCAAACCTTTTACAATAACGACATTGAATTTTTTATTTATCAGACCTTTCACCACTTTGATGACTGGAGATCTGATTTTGACCTCTACCAACGACATATGCAGGGATGTTGTTGCGTCCTTCTCTGAAAGAAATTCTTCCTCTGCCTCTAGAGTTTGATCTTCCACTGCCTCTTCCATGACTTATGGATGACTATGCTGCAAATACACCTTCTAATGATGCATTTTATTTGTTGATTATATGTTCATGATTGAGGAGTGAGGCTTGCAACTCATCAATAATAAATTGGGACATATCTTTGTTTTCCTCGAGGGTCACAACTAAAGATTCAAAATTTTGAGGAAGACTTTAAGAATTTTTTCAACAACTCTTTGGTCATCTAGATTTTATCCATGAGACTTTATTTGATTAATCAGACCAATAACTCAAGTATACACTGATTCTACTAACTCTGTATATTTCAGTGATAGAGATTCAAAATATCTTCTAAGGAGTTGTAGTTTGGAAGTCCTTACCTTGTTCAAACCTTGACAAGAGGTTTCCAGTGTATCCCATGCTTTCTTATTTGTCTTTGATGTTGCTACTCTTGGGAGTATGGTTTCATGTTTTGCTTGATGTATGTAGAATAATGTTTTTCCATCTTTCTTCCTCTATTCCCTCAAGACATCCTTCTCAGCTTGTGTGAGATTGTTATATGTTGTTAGATCTGTTGGTTCTGCATAGCCATTTTGGTTTGGACTATTTCCCATACATCTTGACCTCTGAACAAAGCTTTCATACTTAGAAACCAATATTCATAATTTTTACTTGAAAATATTGGAGTTTGCAAATTTGACATTTTTGCACCAAAAGTGGAAGCCATTCTTAATTTTAATTACTTTTCCCTTTTTGTAAATAGAGTTTATACTCTCCGTAAACCAAGCTCTGATACCAGATCAAGGGAAACACTGCTCAGACAATTAAAAATTAACCACGCAGTAAATATATATTTTCTCTTTCTTTGCTTTTGAACTTCGACAGACATACAATAGGAAACCCCGATTTTTTTACTTCGACAAGGACTTCACTTCGAGGGAGGTAAACTTCACTTGGATGGAAATTTACTTTCCCGAACAATTGACTTCACTGACTCTTAACTTCTCCGAACACTTTTTACTTCGCGAACCTCTTAACTTCATGAAACTTTTTACTTTCCAAACCTCTTAACTTCATCGACTCTTGAATTCTTGGAACACTTTACTTCGAGGAGATTCAACTTTGACGAGCCCACTCTTAAACAAGCTTTATATTAAAATATTTCTTGCTAAGATATAAGAATCACTTTGCATGGATTAGTAACTTAAGGTGAACTTCGACGCAATAGTATTAAGACAAGACCATGAAACTTAGGTTGAAGTTATTCCGCGTTAAAACATAACTTTTTCGACCGTGAAATATTTAGGAAATCTTGATTTCTTTTACAAACCATAAATGTAAACAACATTCACACAAGTAAATCTAGAGAAGATGTGCGGCAAGCAATATTCAACATTCTTGAGAATGAATACATAAAACTATAGAATTATATATTATCACATTAAAACAGGGCAACTTCCCCGCATTACAGAGAGTTGGAAGTTACTTCCATCTTTCACCTTTTACAGAGGTTGGGCTCTTGATACATTTCACAACTATGAGCTTGAGCTCCCAAACACATGGCGTACCTTTTCTTCTTCTCATTTTTCTCTCTTTTCTTCTCTCTCTATTTTTTATATCTTCTTCTTCTACATATACACAGACTTGACTTCGCTTCACCTAGAAGCTACTGAGTTACATTAAAGACTGTAATTAATTTCTACCTAAGAATTTTGACTTGCATAATATAAACACGCCTGAATATATACAAGGGAGTGTGCACAAAGCCTGCTCACAATTTTTCTGACATCTCTGCGCTTCTACGGATTTTGACCGAGTCAGGCTGTGATTTGAAATGCATTAGCTCATAATTCATTTTTCCAACACTTACCACCCTCTGCCTCGTTCAAATAATTTAATAATATAACAATGATAATTTAATGCTGACAAAGTTAGTTTGTGTATGGCACTAGTCTCAAAAAACAGTCAAAAACAGGTCTGAAGTAGCATGAGTTGAACATAAGAGACACTTGTTTTGGTTTTTTTTTCATTAATTTGCGACAATGCATTGATAGACCTTTATCACTATGCAATTTCATCTACAAAATCATTGCAAAAGTGATCGCTAGCGGACTGAAATAGTTTAGGAAGTCAAATAAACAATGGGGTGGGTTTAGCACAAGAGACTCTACATTCCATTAAGCTCAAAATGACTCTGGCAACGATCATTAAGATAGATCTAAAAAAGGCATATGACCAAGTCAACTAGTTATACCTTAGGCTGGTGTTATTACAATCTGGACTTCTTCTCCACATAGTTAACTGGATACTGTCCTACGTGCAAACAATGACATTCGTAATCCTGATCAATGCCTTAGCAACATAATTTTTTCGAACAGACAGAGGACTTACACAAGGCTGCCCTTTAGCACCTATTATGTTCTTATTGATTGTGGAAGGGTTCAGCAGGCTACTCATTAAATCTAGAGATAATGAGACCTTCAAAGGCATTAATGTGGCGGGGAATATCAGAATATTATACCTACTTTTTGTTGTATATATTATCATCTTCACTGACGACAGCTGCAGAGATATCACTAAACTCAACCAGTTTCTAGAACTCTTTAGAGAGGCAGGTTTTTCAATCAACCCTAACAAATCCACCATCTCATTCATGTTCTTGGATGTGGATACTGCTTAGTGGATATCTACTCTTTTCAACCACTTGGTGGAAAATGTGGAAAGTGGTATGGGATACTAGGGATTTATCATCAAACCAAACAACTACTGTACAAAAGATTGGCAGTTGTTGATAGGTCGCATTGAACAAAGAATACACTACTGGTGCAACTTCTGGCTATCAAAAGGTGGAAGGTATACCCTACTAAAATCGGTTTTTGAATCCATTCTTGTATATTGGATTACTATAGCACAAGTGTCTAAAGGTACCATCAACACTATTAGAAAGATCTCCTTCAACTTGTTATGGAATGGGCACAAAATATCGGATCCATTTCATTGGATATCGTGGGACAAAATGACTTAGCCTAAGCACCTGGGCGGCTAGGGATTAAAACATCCATTATTTTTTGCACAGGCCCTGTCAGGAAAGAACATTTGCCATCTTATCAAAGAGGAAACTCTATGGACTAGAGTTATCCATCGAAAATATATCTACCCTCTCAGTATCATAGACTAGATGAGAAGCAGAACATTCAATCTTAAGAATATCTCTAATATGTGGAGGGCCACTATCCAAGATTTTCACATGGTATCAGACTGGCTACAATGGAAGGTTGGTGATGGGAGCGCTGTCAAAATCAACAAGGACCCCTAGATTGGATATCGGGATGGATATCATCTCCCCCATCATTTGGTTACATACCTGATGGATAGAGGCTACATTTTCATTCGCCATATCATGGATCCAACCCACGCCACTGTTCACAAGCAAGCATGGCTCACAACAGACCACAACTGGATCTTCCATTAGCTGATAGAGATCGGTGGAGTATCTTCACTAAAGAACTATCTAATTCGAATGTTCGACTTTCCGATAGAATGGACGAGCTTGTATGGAGTCAGAATCCTACAAGTGGGAACTACAATCTTCAACCAGGATATCTAGCACTCCGTGAAGAACAAGACTTTCTAGACATCTTTTGGTGGCATACATGGATTTGGAATTCAAATGTTTCACTTAAAATGCAGTTGTTTTCCTGGTCAGCTCTCGTCAACAAGATACTCGTATGTGTGTGTTGGAGATAACTCCTCCCGCCAACATCGTTTGAATTCACCTACCTCCGTATGTGGATTTAATACATTAGGTGTAGGAGTTAATGCGCCTCGTATGAAGAGGCATCGATATGTAAAATATGTATTTGTGTTCATTTTAGGTTTAATGAATATCGAAGAGCCTCTAAGCTCCGTCGTAGTTCCTTATCCCTCTCACAATTTGACATGGTATCAGAGTAGGGAGATCCTGCCATTGCTCGATCCATTTGAAGTTACCTTGAACTAGCCAAGTTCACTGACACATAGGAGAAACTGTATCCATTGAGGTGAATCCTAGCCATAGTAGCTAGAAGAATACTAGAGCACACAATGATCTAGACAACACTGCCAGTGTGGAGCAGCCACCATTGGTCAACCACGTTTTGAAGTTAAGAAGGCGCATGAGTGAAGAAAAGAGCCACCGGTCGAGAAAGGGAAGGAAGCCGCCGACCTTGCTATAAAGAAACATCATAGATAAGAGAGCAACAACTAGGTTGAGCCGCTCATGAGGTTGAAACATAAAAAGGGGTAGAATCCCTTGTTTCGAGAAGGATGTTGTAGCATATTTTTGGGTTTGTGAAAAGACACAGAGAGCAGTTGTTCATTGGAAGCAGAAAAAGGAGGAGGAGTCGATTGTGTGAAGAGAGACAACAAGGAGCTGCAGTAGCAGCAGAGCATAAGATGGAGAGCCGTTGGATTTCTCGTTTAGCTGCCACTCTAGCTGAAGGTGAGCTCCTGTCTTTTTGGAATGTCACTTTTTGACCTCTTAGTAAGCTTAGGCTGCAATCCCTGAGCTGTCTTCTTCTTTTATTCATGCTCTAAACCCTGTTTTTTGGACGAACTTGTAAATTCTGTTTTGTTGTGGATCTCTCGGTCTGGATGAGGCAAGTCTGTCGCCTCTTTCAAAAAGCCCGGTGATCCTTTTTTGGCTATGCCTCCATGCGTGCAGTAGAGGAGGTTGTCTCATTGATATTTCTTGCAATTAACTGTTGTGGCCATGACCAATGTTTGATAAAATGGAGCATGAGAATAAATCCGTTCTCATTCTCTTAGAGCAAGTTCCAATTCAAGGTCTCTTCACTCCAATGGATTTCCTGTAGGGCTCCGTGATGGATTTACCCATCGACTGGATAAAGTCATTCAGACGACCTAAGGACCCGAGAACAACCTGAGAGAACTGGAGAGACAAGTCATAAGGAGATAGCGTTTCCCTAGCTCCCGAAACACCCAAATGTGTGACTGGCATGTGAGGAAGACCTCTGGCCTCCAAATACTCTATTTTTCTCTGTCTCTACCTATCATAGAACCATAAATTGAAATGAAAATGCCCCGGGCATAGAAAAGCCGAGAAAATAAAAAAACATAGAGTGTTTTTGCATTAAGGGGGTGTTATTGATAGTGTCTTGCATCCAACAAGCAAACTTATATTTTTTTAGGGGGCGATAAGGAAAGAGGAAGCACGTAGGAGACTTGCATGAAGAAGGCAAGTGGTGAAGCACATAATTTGCCAACAAAGAAGAAATCGGAAAGAGGAGACGATTAGTAGATGCCAATGAGACTAAAATCAGCAAGCACATGGAAATTTTACACAGATCAGAAATTATAGATTTGTTTGCATGTATGGAGAACTTTGTTGTAGTAGAGCTACAATTTGAAGATGTAAATCAAGATGTTGAAGATGAACTTATGAACATAAATTTTCTGCCACCACCTCCCATGTTTTATGGCACCAATTATGCATTTTGGGCCAGTGAAATGAAAGCAAGTTTTTGCAAAGACAACCTATGGGAACTAGTTGAGAAAGGGTATGAAGAACCCGCGAATGAAGAAGCCTATGAGGCCTTATGATCAATGCATAAGGAAAGGTTGAGAATTCTCAGGAAAAATGATGCAGGATCATTATATCGTATCCAAAAAGCTTTGGATGATAGCATTCTAATGATGATTGTTGATATAGAAAAGTCCAAGGAAGCATGGGACTTTTTACAAAGAGAATTCGGTGAAAGGGAGAGCTGTAGCAATGAAAGTGAAAAAGAAGCAGTTGAATGTTCACATGAAAAGGTCAAAGATTCTGTCAGCCATGCAGAACATGATCAATCAGAAACCAGTAAATCCCACATTATTGAGATACATGTGGAAGATAATGAAAGAGACAAAGTTGGTGAAGCCCAGTGTGCAGAGGCACTAGTGGATGATCATTTAGTTGATGAAAGTGTTGATGCATTTTCCAGCCCAACATTATGCATAGAAAATCCAACAATTAAGATTGTTGATGATGTGATGAAATTGTATGATGACAGCCTCTTTGGTGAAACAGAGACCCATACAGATGAAGAGGATGAAATGCTTGAAGTTTCACATGAAGCTGCTGAAGTTCCAGTAGCAATTATAGAAGAAAATCGCAACAATGGAATTGTTGCAGAAGAAGTTGCAGGACAGCTAGTAGAGGCTGTAAAAGAAGCTGAAATAGTAGAACAAATTGAAGAAGAAGAGCTCTTGAAGAGCATGCCCATGAGGGCACAATATTTTCTTAACAATATTTCTATTTTTGATTGTGCAGATTTAGAAAGTTACCAGCAAGCAGTAGCAGAAGAAAATGAAAATGAAGAAGCTAAAATCATTCAAGAGTTTTTGAAGAATGTGGACTCTCTATTTGAAGCAGAGAATGATGAAGAATCTGATAAATTCCATTGTGTAGAGGCACATATGTATGTGAATGATAACGGAGCTGATAAGTATAATGAAGTTCATGAAGAATGTAATTTTATTGTAGAGTTTGACAAGATTATCGAAAGCTGCATGGAAGATGAAACATTTGAATTCAGTGATGATGGGCATTGTGACATGCCAAGAGTGCTTAGCAGCACCATGGATGAATAAATATGCATTGAAGATGCAAAGGATGAAGATGAACCAGTTGAAGACATTCTTATGAAATGGAGTCCTGAAGAGATCAGACATTATTATCAGTTGTTAGTGTGGCAGTTGGCCACTAAAGAGGTTGATGAAAATGAGAAGAAAAAATGCATATGGGATCCAAACATTCCCATATACCAGCAATTGAAAATGCAGAAATATGAATTATTAGCCCATGATGTTGAGGGCATTATGAACTTGATTGAAGATGAAGTCACAAGGCAGAAAGTCATTGAATAATTTGCAGACATTGATGGAAGAGTCGGGACGAAAAATCCTTAAGAGAGTTGGAAGAAGAAGACTAGGACGAAGAGGAAAAAGAAGAAGAAGAAGACGAGAAGAATTCCAAAGTTCAAGGTCTGGAGCAAACGAAATAAAAAGAAGACATTGCATCAACATGCAACAGACAAGAATAGTAAAATAATTTTGAGTTTTGACATGAACTGATGTAAGCCTTGCTGAGACTTAGACCAGCAGGCATGGTGAATATTTGAAATTTGAAAAGTATGTAAGCCCACAGAGGCCTAATATGTAATGTTGTAGCATGTTACCATTTAGTTTGTTTATGGTAGGAATTATGGGGGAGTGTTGGAGATAATTCCTCCCACCAACATTGTTTGAATTCACCTACCTCCGTATGTGGAGTTAATACATTAGGTGTAGGAGTCAATGCGCCTCGTATGAAGAGGCATCGATATGTAAACTATGTATTCATGTTCATTTTAGGTTTAATGAATATCGAAGAGCCTCTGAGCTCCGTTGTATTTCTTGCTCCCTCTCACAATTTCACAGTATGGACCATTCTATGCAAACACATATACTCTGGACCTGGAAGATGTCCGTTGTACAGATATGATAATGAGACCATCGAACACCTTCTCATCTCTTGTTCTTATATTCAACAATTGTGGAGACTTGTTTCTCATAGTAAAGGATTACAGTATCACTGGAAAAGAATATTGGACTTACAGGAGGCCATTAATTCTTGGTTGGCGAACCCATCTCTTATAGTTGTCCATCCCTCCCTCTGTATTTCATCAGGTATAATGGATAGCAAGGAATCTTGCATTATTTGAGGACAAGCAGATTCCACCAACAGTCTATGCATAAAAAATTCTCACATCTATGGCGACCTTGACCCCTCAGATCAAAGTCAAGGCTATAAGGGTGATCACGAACGAGCAGATTGATCCAAATTTTCTATGATGTTTTTTTGACGGTGCATCACAAGGTAATCCGTGCATGGGAGGAGCTGGAGGTATCATTTACACATCACCAACTCAGTGGAAAAAATTTGATGGGAATCTTGGTCCCTGTACCAATAATAAAGAGGAGCTATTAGCTCTGAAATTCTCCGTCCAACTTGCATACGACAAAGGATATCGTAAGGATATCGTCGCTTATAAGTCATAGGCGACTCACACATTTTCATCAAATGGATGTTCTATAAGAGACTACCTAAGAATATTATACTAAGGCCTATTTTTTAGGAGATCCTGCCTTTTTCAAATCTTTTCACAAATATTAGTTTCCAACATGTCTATTGTAAAAGGAACTCCATTGGAGATGATCTATCTAAGCATGGGTTACAACTAGGAGATGGATTTTTGTAGTTATGGGAAGGTACTGGTGACACCATCACAGAAGATGACCCTCCCAGCCCCTTCTAAATAGCCTATGAATAGCGCTATATCAGAATATTAACAATATCGAGACTAGACCATATTATATGTTTATCTTTTTTGATTTTGTATGAGTCCTATCAATGGACATGATTGCTACACTACTGATTTGAAACAACTATGTTAATCATAATTATGTACTACGGCTTTTTGGCCATGAAGAATGCGACACATTCTATTTAATAAAATGTGTTGCGAAGTCCTATGAAAAAAAAATATACCAAAGAAGAGGTGAAGTACTACGAATTTGATGCCATCGTATATATGTCAATGTGCTCGAATAATTTCAAGTTAAAGAATATATGCCAATGGTATATAGCATTGCAAAATTCTATCGACTACACCACCGAGTTTTGCCCAGTTTTTAAAGTAAGCCATGGCCAACTTTATGTTAAGTGCATGTTGCTTGATATCATCAAATGACACATATTAGAGAGCAACGATGTTTATTTTGTTTGAAATTAGGACCAATGAAATTCAATTTGTGCAGTTTAATTTATCTGAATGGCATTAAAAGGTAAGGAAATGGCATTCAAAGGAAAGGAAATTAAAACATCGTGTTCTTTACAATTTTTTTATAGATCACTTACGCTAGAGCCAATCTTTTTACTCTCAAACTACTACTGCTATTGGGCAATGATAAATATATCATTTTTAACTTTCTACTCTCAAACTACTACTATTATCGGGCAATGATGGGTATATCCTGTTTGAATTGTTAGGAATTTCTGCTTTCGCGAAATAGAGATCTATTTCCTTGTCTTTGTCTATTGGTTGCTCTAATTAGTGATTTTAATTTATATTATTTATTTAATTTAATTTTGTTTATTTCTATTGATTTCTAGTTTTTCTTTTTGTAAGGTTTGTATCGATAGAGTTTTGAACCAGTAATCTTAAGCAAGGAGTTTTTACTAATTTCTAGTTATTTTAAAGTTTTACTGATTTCGATGTATAAAATTTAGAGCATATGGTGATTGTATCTATCAAATCAACTCTTAGTAATTGCACTGAGTGAAACGAGGTGCTCTACAGCCCAGTATGGGGAAGATGTTGTTAGTCGAGTGTTTGTCGATATTGTCGGCCATAAATACCATTTGTCTTTAACACAAAATAATAAACAAATAAAAAATATTAAAAAAAATCCTGCCGGCTCATAAAACAATAAATTATGGAAAGTATTTAAAAAAAATCCATGTTGGTTCATAAAATAAAATATTATGAAAAGTAATTAAAAATTATATATTCTTTTATAAAATAAAAACTTAAAACTTAAACCTAGAGAAACTGTATCCCTCTCGGTGCTTGATAGATACGGGTTTAAGATGGATCTATGTTGGTATAATATTAGTCAACCATATAGGAAATACATAAAATACATAAAGTGGAGAGAGAATTTTCCTCGTATTTACAGGGTTTTAATAGGCATAGTTAATTTCTTTCTCAGACCATTGCTTTCATTACGGTTTATTGTTTTTAATAGTTGTGATAAGACATTGTTGAACTCACCAACAACAATCATCTTTTTACCTCCTATTTAGGAAAAGAAGAGCTTATGACATACCTCTTTGTGTAGAACCTCCCCGTATGCTTCGTAAGACTAACAAATCCACCTTTGCTTCAGAGCAATTGCTTTCCAAGTCAGGAACCACACGTCAACACAATGCCAACCAAACCGTGAAGAGACAATAACAAGACAGAAATCTATAGCACAACAAAATAGAAGTTGGAGCAGATGACAAAAATACAAACCAGAGCACATTCAATCAGTAATAAATGAATACAGTAGAAGGGGAAAACCTCTTGTAAGTTGCTCCTTTCTAGCATCGGACTTTGTAATATGAACATTTATTCTCGGTATAATGAAGTTGATTTTCCTACCTAACGCATACAACCTGTGACAAATCATTCAATCCATACGCGGTCTCCTCAAGCCACCTGGATGTACTAAAATCCCACCCACCTCAAGCCTCATGATATAAACAATATGATTAATACTAGGACTAATATTAAGAACCAAAACAGTTTTAATGGAATTCTTTAAATGTGAGGCTTGTTTTATCACTAAATATTTTCTATCACCAAAATATATAGTGTTATAGGTAGCAAATGAAGCTTATTTCATATAGCTTGGTAGTTGATTGATTGATTGATATTAATGACATCCACGAGGCTGAACAACCTAAGGGACCAAGAGCATAAAAACCATAATTCATCTTCATACTCTTTGCAACATCAGATCTCCTGCTATGGATCTTGACTAGAAGGCTAGCAATTTGCTTGATCTTATCCTCATTAAATAGACAATGCATGTTGTCGACCTTTAAGTTGTTTTCATACTGGATTATATGGATATCCTCGTAGGTTGTAAATTCCATGACAAAGTGCCATTTCGTCTCCACCATACCCCTATTGAAAAATATGCAAGTTCTCTCTTCCCAAACTTCCTTGGGTGCCCTCCATATACCAGTCTCACATATAAGGTTATGGTGGAAAGGGGTTTCTAGGAGATTTATCCCTGGCAAATATGATCTATTTCCGACATTCACAACTTCCATTGCTGCATTACTCCTAAGAAGAGAGAACATTCCTAAAGTAGGTAGATCCTTATTTTTATGATGCTCGATCTTTGGAGTATTTTATGGAATGCAGAACACTCTTGGTGTTGGCCTATGTGTTCATTGTCATACAACCCTGTGAAAGAAGGTTGCGAAGAAGAAGAAACAGAATTTGCTTCAGCTTGGAGCCGAGCATTATTGTAGGAAGAAATAGAAGTAGATATGATTAGTGGAGGTTGAAATCTGCAGGTAGGGTGCTCATCTAATACATGGAAAGAACTGCTTGAATGGTCAAAGGTAAGAGGTTGAGCAGCAAAGGAATTGGCTAGACTATCATTGTTACATAGTTCTTTATATTTGAGTTCCCACTGTCTAGGATAGTTTATACCGGTCCAATCAAATGTGACTGGTGTGGACTGTTTCGATTTTTTAGATTCCAACACGCTATACAGGTGCGAACTCTAATGCACATGCGATCTCAGTGGAGGAAGAGTGTCATTACCAAACCGAATGAACACAACACCTTTTAACTGGATTATCTTCAATCCAGTATCCATTTTGAAACCCTTAGGTAAAATATAGGCTTTGAGCAGATCATAAATATATGGATCCAACAAACTAACATAATATTTGTGATAGATGGTACCAAAGGCTGGACCATAATGCAAGGGAGCAGTGAAACCACCGATTATTGCATCGACAAAATTCCTATGCCGAGTATCTATGGCTACACACATAGAAGAAACAAGAAGGTATGGGTGAACTAGTGGCCCCAATCCAAGCTTTATTGCAAGCGAAATTGTATCCATTGCAGGGTCCATGATTTTCTGGGATTCTAGCTCACGTTAGTCTTTGGCAACTTACGAGGATTTACTGCGCCTTCCCATGGCTATGACCTCTACGATTTCGGACAACCCTATTTCAAATCCCTCACGCCCAACAATTTACTCAGCGGGCATTTCCACCGCCTACAAGGCCAGTTTTATAGATTGCAAGTAGATAATACATAAACGTAATACAACAAATTTAGTAGATATAAATGCATAAACACATCACTTACAGAAAAAATTAGCTCACTGGATCTGATACCAAATGCACCCAAGACCGACTTTCAGCTTTTCACATCAAATTTTCATTAATCAGCATTTCAACTTTTCACATCAAATTTTCATTAATCAGCAATCTACGATTACAAATCTTCTGGTAGATCGACTTCAGAGGGCGAAGCTCGTCACTGCAAACACACTACTATGCCTATGCATAAAGTGTTGGAACCAGTTATGTTTCAGACTCAGCGACACTGAATCCTAGTCCAAGGCTTCCTGGGTTGCCAACATATGCATACTAGCACACCTAACAGACTCAATACTTACAAACTGAATTTCTGATGCAATCTTATACCTCGAAGGGCAAGTTGCAGAGCATACTCTTCGACTCAATTCTTAGCAGAGCTCAACACATGAGCGACCTCGGAGTAGAATGCTTCGAACTGAATGAATTACGATGAGCCCAATGCCCTTTATTTATAGCAACTAAGCCGGTCGCCCGGTGACACAAAAATGGCACTCACAAGTCAAAAGGAGATTCAGGGTGATAGTGGGATAGCACTACCATTATCCCATCCCTTGTTGGTCCGTAGAAATATGGGGACCGGAACTCATGACTCAACACAACGGACAAACAACTGGCCAACAAACTTTGCAAACATGGCCAAAAAATTGACAAATATGCCCGACAAATTACAAAGTGGAGCATTTAAACACCATCCCACCACAACTTTCAAATGACATAAAGCAAACTATACAAAAAGCAGATTCTCAATCGTATGGATCTTGTGCATGATGACACAAACATACAGTCTTGTCACCAATATCGACCCCTCCACAGGTACAATCCAATCCATAATCGGATTCATAGTAATCTTCATCATCGAAGGGTGGATCTTCTTCTAGAGGTAAATGAGGATACAGATCAGCACTGAAGCACTTTTCCACATCTGAACCGTGGAAAATTGGATTCTCCTCACACAGGAACTCTCCCTCAAAAAGAGATTCAACTCGAAAGTCTAAAGGAAGTATTCTAGTATGCAGCTTGGCATCAATGCGGTTCCTGTTACGGTCTCACTTGACAAACTTTTGCTCTGTGTAGATGGTATGCTCCAAATGAGAATACTGGCCCCCTTGGTGATGCAAAAGGAACTTAAACCATTGGTGGTTCATGTCAGCGACCTCCATGTGTGCTTGCAGGTGCAATATAAAATTTGCACGTATGTTTACCCAATCCACACGTAGACAGAACTTATCAAGTAGGACCTCAGTCCAACCTGACCATGCTTTATTCCAAAGATTACCTAGATCTCCACAGATTATTATAGACTTCTCTTGTCGACAAAATTGGAGAATCAAATTATAAGAGGACCAGGTTAGGTTATCTTCTCCAATGTCAACATACCAAACTGACTGGCCAAATTCTTCATTGCAGTCTATCTAGAGTTCTTTGCAATTCCTGAGCTTTGATTGGGAATTCTCAAAGCTTCTGAATGCTGTTCTTTCCCACCTTTCTAGGATTTGGATTTTTAATGGAGAAGCTTGGATCTACTTGATCAAGGTGATATCCAAGTACTTCTCAGCTTCTCTTATGGATGCAAAATCCAGGAGCTGTCTTCCTTCTTCAGCAGTAAGGGAATCATCCCATGGCTTAAGGAATAAGCCATTTCTTGGTTGATAAAAAGGTTGAACCGAAGCTTTACCTTTGTCTTTGATAGGACCAGAGCTGGAAGAACCAGGTGTGAACATATTTAAAGCAGGAGCTGCAAGTTGCGAGTTCTCTCTTGTTAGCATATCAGCCAAACAATTCAAATAACCAGGCTTATATACAATTTCATAATCAAAACTACTTAACCAAACAAACCATTTAAGAATATGACTACTATTCTCTGCCATCAAGTTTTCATTCTTAAATATTCCTGGCATTATTTTCAAATCTGTTCTAATTATGAACTTGACTGGTTTTAAAAACAAAATAAAACGCTGCACAGTCTTCTTCACTACTAGGATCTCCTTGTGGTTGGACGAATAGTTTAACTCAGCTGCTTTAAACGAACCAGAGCCATAACCACACACATTTTCTTTGCCTTCAATTTTTTCTATCAATACACCACCCCAAGTCGAAGAAGAAGCATCGGTCTCTATGATCAACTAACCGGAACCTTGAGGTAAAGATAAGGCTGGGAGATTCTGCACTTTGGCTTTTATTGATTGCACTGCCAAAGTCATCTTATCAGACCATTGTTTAGGATTCTTTTTCAATCTCTCTTGTAGGACATGTATGTCACTTGCCTGCCCTTTGTAGAATGACCGAATATAATTTAGGCTCCCTAGGAACCTTTGCAACTGTACTTTCTCTAAAATCTGATCAGGAAACTGACTGAAAATACTAAGGACATGTTTCTACAAAATTATTTGTCCCTTTTGGATCTTGAATCCAAGGAAATCCATTTCAGTCTTACCTATATCCATTTTTCTCCGGGGTAGGACTAAACCATGCTTGTAGACCAGATCATAGGATGATTGCAGGTGTTTCAAGTGTTCTTGGAGGTTTCTGGAGCAAATCAAAATGTCATCAATAAAAACTAACGCCCACTTCTTGTCATGAAATATATCTTCCATTCTTTTTTGGAATTCTAAGGTGGCATTGTTAATACCAAACGACATCACTTTCCATTGGTGTTGTCCATGAGGGACAACAAATGTCATTTTGAAATGATCCTTTGCCTCTATCCTAATCAGGTAAAAACAAGACTTCAAATCAAACTTGCTGAATATTGTGCATCCAACAATTCTTTGTAACAAACTAGCTTTATCAGGCAATGGATATCAGACCTTCTGCAAAACTGCATTAAGGGGTTTGTAATTTACAACTAACCTCAGTTTTCCCCTTTTCTACTCAGAATGTTTATTTACAACAAATGCACGACACACCCAAGGACTATTGGAGGGTTCAATCAGACCTTTCCCTAGCAATTCTTTAACTTTTGCAACACAGAATTCTCTTTCAGAAGGAGACATTAATCTGGCTGAAGCTTTCATTGGGTTTATTTTCTGAAGCGGATCAAAAGGAAAACTTACAAAATAATTTTCACGTTTCTAGAAAGCATTAGGGCTCTCTGAGCAACAGTCTTTGACCAACTTCTCCGTGATCTCTATTAGAGACTTTTCTTTATGCATTTCTGCATAAGCAATGCAACACTACTTTTTATTCAAATCTGTGACCTTGGGTTTAGACAGAGACTCTGACACAACAGCTTTACACTTGCTTCTTGACTCAAAAGAAAGAGGAAAAATCACTAACTAATTGTTTATAGTACAAGAAAACAACATCTTTGAGCTATCTATTGAGAATGGACTGACTCGAAGCAAGAATTCAGAACCAACTATACAATCTTCCTTAATACTATCCAATCTGTACAGAGACAAAACATTAGGCTTATTGGAAATCTGTACAGGAAAATCTTTAACTTTACCAGAAAGAGCGACTGGAGTTCCTTCAATGGCTGAACCATGGTCTTTACTAGTTTCCCAATAGAAATGAGGAATAGCTGAACCTCTTGCAAGATTCAACTGACAACCAGAGTCTAAGATACAATCTAAAGTATAAGACTGGAATTTAGGAGGACAAAACTTTATTTTTATATACAGTTTAGGACCTTGGAAAAGACCTAAAAGAGGATCTGGTGAGGAAGGAGGAGAGGATTCCTTCTGTTCTGGATTAAGCATAGCCCATTCAAGATGTTTACTAAGATCTTCATCTGATGACTGGTCTTTCTCTGCTACCAGTATTCTAACAACTTATTTCAAGCTTTCAATCTCAGTAACAAGCATTTTTACCTGTTGTTGCTTTTCTTTTATCTGGTGCCTTAGCATCTTCTCCTTGTCTTTTATGTAACTTTGTCTGTGCTCATGCTCATCCAGGTAATTCCTATACAAGTCACCAGGATTATATTGTATAGGTAATTCTAGATCAATTTCTGCTTTTCCTTTTCCTTTTTCTTTCTCTGTTTGCTCAAGAAGACTCAAGAGATTCTTTTTCCCTTCCTTGAGATCTTGTCTCAAAATATATTGGAAAGAAGGGACAGAAGATAATTGCAAATCAATATCAGCCAATTGTTTTTCAATTGAATGTTGTTGGCTGAAAGAGAACATATATAAGGAGAAATCATATTTAGGTGGCTCACATCCCCCCAAGTAGGAATTATGTCTAATATATGTGTCTTTTCCTTTGTATTTTTGTAGTTGCTAGTTTTATTTGACTTGTTGGCTATTTGAAATGTTTCATGTGATATTTTGATACTAAAAGATTATTTGCATGTCATTGACAAAAATCATAAATCCAAGAGTATCAATCTTGAGAAGACTGGTAGGATATGTACACAATTTATGCAAATCTGATCTATATATATTACTACAAATCAATCAATGTTAACCATATAATGGAGGTGTATTTTTCCGACCTTAAATAATGACGAGATTGGATTACTGACAATTGTAGCAGCTGATCTATATATTAAGAGTGATGTAGATAGTAGAGGGTTGAATACTGCATGATTAGAATTCCCAACTAGAAGGTGCACGCTTAGCTTTGATAGATAACTCCTAGTTTGGAAGCCTTTCACTATTTAATGAAATATCATATCTCAAAAGGTGTATACATTTGACCTCCTAGGATGAATATGAATTTCAATAAGCATGTACACATCTCAAATAATGAAGAAGGGACTTCCTTGCAAATTTTGGAAGTATTTCTACTCCCTAACAGTCACATGCCATATAATGCATTCAGTATTCAAATAGGTCATACGCTACCCTCTAGCAGTCGATCGAATAATCTCTCCAATAGATTGATACGTAGTTGGTGATTTGTGGTCAAGGGAGTTAGAATATTATCCTCACAATAGATGCCTTGTTTGACTATCCTATAGCTAGCAGTAAGCTGCCATGATTTGTTCATAAATAACTGGTTTCCTTCACATAGTATCAAGTGTGCTATAATCTCAAGACCTTCGTAATGTGATGTGAAGATGCCATAGATCACTAGCTATGACTTCTTTATTAGGTATATTGTTGCTACTACCCTTAATTAATGAATGATGCGCCCAGTATGAGAGAATAAGACCCAGGATGAGGCTTTAATGTAGATGGGAGGTACCTGCCTCAACAGTTTATTAATATGCCTTTGCTCTGCATAGGAAACCCTATAAAGATGCTCCTTCCTCTCTTGAATAGTAATGACGGTTCGATGGCTCGTAAATCAGTACGTGCATATGATATTGTTTCCCTTCATAAGGAGAATGAGCCCTTGGTAAACACCCTCTTGTAATAAAAGATTGATGCCCTGGTGAATGAACAAGTGCGCCCTCTTAAATGTGTAATTGGAGAAGGCGTACGATCTTTGCAAGAAGCACAATAGTGTTGCAGTTCTTGAATTTCTATGATATATTCGCATGATCTATCCTTAGAATTGTCTAGGGTAGATAGATTCCACTACCGAAGTCAACTTCTTAGCTAGGGTAGTCTGCCCTAAACCCTAAATGGCTCTCAGATCTCTTAACAAGAATCATAGATACCGAGTAACTCACTTTATCCTTATTTTATAGCTTTAACATTGTATGCCCTAACTTTTGTATACCTAAGTCACCTTTTTCTTCTATTTTTCAGTTGAGTTACATGCATGCATGCTTGCATGCTCTGCATTTCAATTGTTCTGGGTTTATCAAAATTGAACATTACAGTCCTCCCTCGCCAATATTGCTTGTCCTCAAGAAATACCAATGCAACTCCCCAATCCATCAAGCTAAACCAACTGAATCCAAGGATGATCCTAGGGTCCCATATCATCCTAGGAGATCTATAGCACCCTCTCCTCAAGGTACTATTCTGTGAGGTACCATCACAAGAGACATCTTGAAAGCATCATGTAAGTAGAGTAATCAACCATGGTGGGAACTCGACCATCTCCTCAGAAAATACCTCTACTAGAGTCTCAATTCCCTGTACCTACAAATAAATGAGGGTCCTCTAATCTCTAGAAACCAATAAACTTCCAGTCACTATAATCCTGGGGTCGCAAATCAATATGAGAACGACGAAGAACATATTGTATCCATAGCTACCTAGCGTAGCATCCACCCAAGGGGCATCCTGTAGACCCCCAAACATCCAAGCCCGTAAACACAATGTCCATTCCTCACAAGATCTTCCACCTAGGAAACTTATCGATTGCAACATATGGATAGGCTCTTGAAAGTGAGGGCTAACTCTTGCCTCCATGTCAGCTATTGTACTGTCCACTACTGCAATCCCCGGATCCTAGGCTAGAGCCAAGAAGAATCCATTGTGCTGATGTTTTTCCCCTCTGCTCATAACCATCCAGCTATCATGGCATGCCTGCACCCTTGAAAAGCCTATGATGTACTCTAACCACATGCTTTCCCATTCCTTCCCATAAAGGGTAAAGTCACCAAGGTCCCACACTGTCTTGTAAGGTGTGAAACACTCTGTACATGTCGCATTGGTCTACCAATTGCTAGCACAAGACTCCATATGTTGGCCCCTAATGGACCAAGCAACCATAAGTTGCACAAACACCTCAAAATAAAAATACTCTATGCACCCAAGCCTAAGTATCTCAATAGTGAACTCTAGAAAATGAAAACCGGTTGTCTCATTTGTATCGGATCCCCGGTCAAACTAGAGTATGAATACTAGGAAAGAAGGTCTGCTCTACCATAAAGAAGTCTCAACCTCTCCTCCACTGGCATCCCATAAATATAGCGGATCGATCACCCTCACAACTCTGTTGATCACTTCTACTATCTGAAACAATCCATCGTATAGATGAATGCTATCCCATGACCAACTAAGGCATCCACCAACCTGAATCTAACGAACTATTGTCGTACCCTACTGATAGTCATTAGAGTCTCAATGTAATCCTCTAGTAGAAACCAAGTACTAAGAACTGACTCCACTCCTGCTAATCTAATCAGCTCCCGCGAAACTGCATCGATACGTCTGCTAACCCCCATACTATCAAGGTTCTCAAGTAATCCATGTGATCTAAGCAACTCCCTAGGGTGTATCTCTACCACCTATGGTGTCTCATACTCATGCAAGGACTAAGAATCCCCTTCCCAAAGCGAATCACACATAGCCCTCATGACTCTCTCCCTAAGTAAGGACTTAGGGTCGACACTGGCACAATCTCTATGGGAGATGATGTCCCCTCCTGTTGATCACTTCTACTATCTGAAACAATCCATCGTATAGATGAATGCTATCCCATGACCAACTAAGGCATCCACCAACCTGAATCTAACGAACTATTGTCGTACCCTACTGATAGTCATTAGAGTCTCAATGTAATCCTCTAGTAGAAACCAAGTACTAAGAACTGACTCCACTCCTGCTAATCTAATCAGCTCCCGCGAAACTGCATCGATACATTTGCTAACCCCCATACTATCAAGGTTCTCAAGTAATCCATGTGATCTAAGCAACTCCCTAGGGTGTATCTCTACCACCTATGGTGTCTCATACTCATGCAAGGACTAAGAATCCCCTTCCCAAAGCGAATCACACATAGCCCTCATGACTCTCTCCCTAAGTAAGGACTTAGGGTCGACACTGGCACAATCTCTATGGGAGATGATGTCCCCTCCTGTTGATCACTTCTACTATCTGAAACAATCCATCGTATAGATGAATGCTATCCCATGACCAACTAAGGCATCCACCAACCTGACTCTAACGAACTATTGTCGTACCCTACTGATAGTCATTAGAGTCTCAATGTAATCCTCTAGTAGAAACCAAGTACTAAGAACTGACTCCACTCCTGCTAATCTAATCAGCTCCCGCGAAACTACATCGATACATCTGCTAACCCCCATACTATCAAGGTTCTCAAGTAATCCATGTGATCTAAGCAAATCCCTAGGGTGTATCTCTACCACCTATGGTGTCTCATACTCAGGCAAGGACTAAGAATCCCCTTCCCAAAGCGAATCACACATAGCCCTCATGACTCTCTCCCTAAGTAAGGACTTAGGGTCGACACTGGCACAATCTCTATGGGAGATGATGTCCCCTCCTACTCTGTCGGTTGTGATTCCTATGAACCAATCTAATATAATCCCTGCAATGTCTATCCTACCATGCATCTCTGATGAACCTGTGTTGCGAGGTGCTGACACATCCTCTCTACTCTGTCCTGAGACAAGGGTGGTTTGCCCTAGTCTGACTAGATAATCCTTCTCTAACTCATGCGACTGGAAAGTCAGACGCTCCCTCCCGTGTCTCATCATATCATATTCAAGATCCTTCCAAGAGAATCTCTCTCTAATCTACTGACAGGTACTAAGGTGTCTCTCTAAATGTGTCTCATGTATAGTTCTCAGGATCTTGGTCCTAAGTGCAAACTCTAAGGAGTGGTATATGGTGTCTCTATAGTAGATGATTTCGTCTACTACCATGTAGCCATCATCCTGGATGTGCCCATCCATCAACTCACATGCGAAGCAATCCTTGGAATATTCACCAAAATGTGGGACTTCCAATCAAGGATAATTATCGTGAGTTAATCCCACATGTCTTGGTCCAAATCCTCTGTGTCAAATCTCTCCTCAGTCACCTGAAAATCTGAGTGCTCCTTGTGCAGAATACCAAACTCCAAATGCTCCTCATGCAGAACCATCGCTGAAGGCTTTCCTCTCAAATCATGAGTGGCACTCCTGCCCTCATTTGCCACCATTATCTTGTATCTTATATATGTTGCGGTATCCTCCTGTGTGCTCACTATACTAGTGTCATCTGAAACAGGACCCCACACATATGTACTATTCTCATCTTGAAAAATATGGTGTGTGCCTATGTCACTATCCTATGGTCTCTAGAGCATGTCTCCCATCAACACATATTCCACTCCATGTGGAGACATCAATGGCCCCTCCACAAGAGGTGAATCATAACCTCCATCCCGCCTAGCATGTATAGAGTCAATCCTCTCCGAGTCATGCCTCTCTGCATGTATCTTGTTGGTTCTGGAGCTTGATCTCCAGATTCTGAGACATTATTATTCAGCCATGTTTGTACCCCAGCTTTATATGATATGTAAAAGGACTGTACACTCACCCTAGCAGGGGGGGTGTGGGGGTAATTACCCCCAACTGGGGGGTATGGGGGCCAGCGGTCCCCCAGCGGGGATTCGGGGGCGAAGCCCCGAAGGAAATTTTTGGGGTTGTTTTACGGGCCCATGTTTTGGGTAACCCGTGGTATTTTCCCTTTGTATTTATCCTTTATCAAAAATGCATTGTAATATGGATAGGGTTTATGTATTAGGTATTATGCATTGTCAAGATCTCTGAGATCATGAAGAGAGACTATGAGATAGTGAAGAGGAAGTGCAGTGGCTATGTTGCAGGTTGTATCCCTTCACTTTGCTCGACGATATAATAATAAGGATTGAAAATTTCAGTGTGGACGTAGCCCACCTTGGGTGAACCACGATATATCTGTGTCTCTCTTGTAATGTGTCTGTGTGATTATATTTGCATTTATGTTTATTGTTATTGCTCTGCGATCATGTTTTTCTAACAATTTGTATCAGAGCCAAAGGTCTATTTGGTAGTTAAACCCACAGGAAACTAGCGTTTTTGGTTCGAGTGGGAGCAATGGTAGAATAAGGAAAGTTTAAGGTCGAGAAGTTTAATGGCCAAAACTTCTAGTTATGGAATATGCAAATGGAGGACTATCTGTACCAGAAGGATCTATTCCTTCCGTTGGGAGGAAGAGAAAAGCAGCCGACAGCCATGAAGGACGAAGAATGGGAGGTTCTTGACAGAAAGTAACTGGGGACAATACGACTGTCCCAGGCTTTGTCGGTGGCTTTCAATATCTCAAAAGAAACAACAATGGAGGGTTTGATGAGCGCATTGGGTAAGCTGTATGAAAAACCCTCAGCTTCCAACAAGGTATTTCATTACGACAATGGAGGGTTTGATGTGCGCATTGGGTAAACTGTATGAAAAACCCTCAGCTTCCAACAAGGTATTTCATTACGACAACGGAGGGTTTGATGAGCGCATTGGGTAAGTTGTATGAAAACCCTCAGCTTCAGACAAGGTATTTCTAATGAAGCGTTTATTTAATATGAAGATGTTTGAAGGTGGACCTATTACTAATCATTTAAATGAATTTAATACAGTTACAAATCAACTAAGTTCTGTAAGTGTGAACTTCGATGATGAGGTTAGGGCTCTTCTAATCTTATTTTCATTGCCAGAAAGTTGGAATAGCTTGGTCATGGCTGTAAGTAACTTTGTCTCTGGTTCAAACACCTTGAAATTTGATGATGTTATTGGTGTTATTCTTAATGAAGAAATGTGAAGAAAAACCACAGGTGAGACATCAGGTAATGCGTTGACCATGGAGAGTAGGGGAAGATAGAAGGAGAGAGGAAAGAGCCAAGGTAATCGTGGCAAGTCTAAAATGGGCAGATCCAAGTCCAGACTGGGAAAAATAGAGTGCTCGAACTGTGGAAAGAAAGGACATCTGAAGAAAGACTGCAGATCTCTATAGAAGAAAGGAGATGGACAACAAGAAACTACCCAGGAAGCAAATGTAGCAGGTGATGTGTTACAAGATGCTTTTATTCTTACATTAGATAATACTAGTGATTATTGGGTAGTAGATTCAGGGGCTTCATATCATGCTACACCCCATAGGAAATATTTTCATGATTATGTTCCAGGCGATTTTGGACATGTTTTATTGGGTGATGATGGGCCATGTAAAATTGTTGGAATGGGTAAGGTATGGATAAAATTTAAGAATGGAATTGATTGGCTGTTGAAAGATGTTAGGCATATTCTTTCTATGAAAAGAAATCTGATCTCAACGGGGCAGTTGGGAGATGGCAGTTGTCTATCTATGTTTGGAGAAACGTGGTGGAAGATCACTAAAGGATCAATGGTGATAGCAAAAGGAGACAGGGTAGATACGTTGTATTTATGTCCTCGTAATACTGACCATTCTATCTCTTTAGCTTCCACAGGAATAGATATAGCATTCTGGCATCATAGGCTTGGCCACATGAGTGAGAAGGGGATGCAAATTCTCCACTGAAGGAAGTTGCTGCCAGATTTGAAGCAGGTAAGTTTAGAATTCTGTGAGAATTGTGTTTATGGAAAACAGAAGAGAGTCATATTTCTCAGGGTTGGGAAATAGAAGAAGAATGAAAAGTGAGAGCTTGTACATACAGATGTATGGGGACCTGTAATGTCCCCATTCAAATAAGTGCATAGTAAGACAATCCCATCAATCCTACTAGTTTTCTAGGTTGGATGGGCACATGTGGGATGGTAATAAGGAAACTAATAAATGATATTTAGACATTAGAAGGGTTCAAGCATTTAATAAATATGATGAATAAATAAATTCAAGAGAAACTCTAGGTGACAAGAGGTTTTGGAGACATATGGAGGTGGTGGGACCCACACTAGCTTGATTTTTCAATGACACATGGTAGCTCTCTCTTGCCAATTCGAATTCATGGGAAGGTGAACACTCTTGGGTGAGTTGGTAAGTCATAACACATGGCATTGAGCATCTTAGGTCGAAATGGGATGGAATAGTAACCTCCATGGGAGAGGAAGAGTCAAATTGGAGACTAGTGGACACATGGGCTAGATTCCCTAGTTTTATGACAACAATAATGAAGCATCTATGACATTTTATGACAAAATTCAGACCTGACTTCTTACACCTGACCGTTATGACATGTCAGCCCCAAAAATAGGCTCAAGAAGGCGCTCATGGAGTTGGAGGGATCTAAAGAGACTCAAATTCGAATTTGGGAGAAGATGGAAGGTTGGAACTAGGAGACAAGTAGCAAATGAGGAATATTTTCTAAATGGAAAATTATTGAATCTATTGAGAGGATTTCGACCCCTTGAAGGATAATTTTGGTTATAAAATGTAGAAATCAAGTATGAGAATGGCTTTTGATGATTTGAGAAAAATTGCATTTGTGAAGAGAGAGCTAGTGGATGACTAGTTTCTTGCCTTAGCCAATTTCGAGGGTGAAAGATTCCCATCCAAGTTGGTGTTTGGAGAGGCCACTTAGGTCTTTCATGGTGCTTTAATAGAGTTTGTATTTGCAGGTATCAGCTACAGGAAGTTTCATGGTTTTGTTTAGTGCAGCACTTTCTCTCCACCGTTTCCAGTTTTGAAGGCATATTTGTGCTCCTTGAGGGAGGGCGTTTTTGGTGAGCACTTGTGCTTCTTGAGAGAGATTACCATTATATATTTCTGATTGTAATATCTTCATATTCTATATTATTAATATTCAGAAAGTCTCGGGTCGAAATACCCACTGGTTGTATGCAAAACTATTGATTAATGAGCAAACAATGTCCATTTCCCCAATGCATTGATGTATGACACTATAATGTTGATTGTTTCGAATGGATGGATGATTCTATGATATATTTGTGATCAATATATTTCAATGGATGTCTTCTACAAGTTTCATGTATTGTACTTGATCATTTGAAGCATTTTTACTCAGTTTAGTTGTATTGGGAGGTGAAATAGTGCCATTTCCCCAAGGGTCGAATTGGGGGTTTTTGCTGTTGAATGTGAGAGAGTTAGAACAGTAGTAAAAATCAATTAATGGTGCATATGAGAACTTAATCACATACTTAGCACATTATATACCTCTGTTCATAAATTTGTGGGAGTTTGGAGGCATTTGGAAAGCCATTTGTAGTGTTACCCGAGGGGGATTTGATGCACAAATTACTAGTCAAAATTACATATATTGATCAAAATACAAATCAAGTTTGCAGCAGTATTTGGAGGGCCATAAAACACCCCTGAACCTTATATTCAAGTCTAAATACCATTCATACACTCCTACAGAAGATTTGGGAGCATTTGGGTTGATTTGGGGGTCAAAACAGTAAAACTAGTCAAAGGTCGAAATTGGGAAAAAAAGTGGAAAATTGGGCATTTTAATAAAATTTTAAAAGGGGATATTACAAGTGGTATCAGAGCATGTTCTTGGCACCTAATGGTCTTAACAAGAAGTCAAAAGAATAATCCACCACCCTTTGAACCAATAGTTGAAGAGGTTTTTGTTGAAGAAGAGGTAGTAGAAAAAGAGGAGTCTTTCGCTGGAACCATGGGTAGAGAGGAGGACAACAAATTAAAACATAAGGAGGAACTTATCGCAACCTTAGATCCATGTGTCTCTAAACTTTCAGCAAACACGGATAGGATAGGTGATAAATTGTTGCAAGGATTCGAATTGTTGATTAGCCAGCTTCAAAGCAAAGGGATAATAGGAGATGATAGTGGTTCACACTCAAGGGAAAAGATGAAAGGGAATGAGCATATTTTCTCAAGTACAGGACCTCATAATAGACCTGATGAATTTCAAATCACACAAAGGCCTACTGCACCTAAATTTCTCACACCCAAAGAAGAGCCCAATCTTGAATTGGATTACAAGAAATTAGTAAATGATTGGAATGATTTGAATGAAGAGTGTAAAAGAGGTGTACCACTCAGTGACTGCATTGATGCTATGAAAAAGATTAATAGGAAGGGAGACAATAGGAGTCCATTCCAAAACAAAGAATTAAATAGTGCTATTGGAAAAATGTCACTTCCTACTTTTGATGGTTCTTCTCAAAATTCTGCTAACACTTGGGTGCAAAAATTGGATGTATATTTTCAACTGAATCTTATGTTGGAAGAGGATGCATTAAAAATGGCCATTTTGCATTTGGAAGGAGATGCCAATGAATGGTGGTTTCATGGGCTGAAAACCTTGGGTCATAATCAGGTTAAAACATGTGGAGAATTTGTTGACAGGGTATTAGAAAGATTTGAACAAAAAGATCCAGAATTGCCTTTCAAAGAACTAGCTCAATTGAAGCAAATTGGGTCCCCTACTGAATATATGATGGACTTTCAAAAATTATCAGTCAAGGTGGCTGATGTATCTATGGGAAGATTAGTATTGCTGTTCACTGAAGGTTTGGATGAACCCTTAAGAGGTTTGGTCAAAGCCCACAAGCCAACTATATTAAAAGATGCAATGAGCTTGACTAGGGATCTCCAAAATGTGCTTCCTAGAACGAGATTTCCTCCTAAGCCTAGCTATAAATTTGAAAAGAAACCTTGGCAATGGGATGGATATGATAAGAAACCTTGGAAAAGAGAGTCATTTGAGAGGAATAAAAAAGAGGGACTAAACAGGGATGAACTTAGAAAAAAGAAACTATGCTTCACATGCTTCCAACCATGGACACCGAGGCACAAATGTACCAAAGGAAAGACTCAATACATAGAAGTATTTTCTGATAATGAGGGGTATGATGGGGGCATGGATGAAGATGGACATATTTCAGATCAAGAAGAGGCATATGAGACAGCAGTAGAAGAGGAAATACAAGAAGAAAATCAGCCTTCACCGGACAAAGCAAGAATGGCAGTGCTTTCAGCAGTACCTCACTATCATACTATCCAATGCAAAGGTGTGGTACAAGGACAAAGAACTTCAGTTTTGGTAGATGGAGGAGCCACTCATAACTTCATTGATGCAGAGATGGTAGAGAAAAGAAAGATACCTATTGAACCATTTGATGGCTTCACAGTTGTCATTCCCGGTCACAACACAATGCAATGCAAAACATGGGTTCCAAAGCTGCAAGTCACCGTAGGTAACTATACTTTTGTTGATAGTTTTTATGTGGTTGATGTTGCTGATACTAATGTGGTTTTGGGAGTGCAATGGTTGTATTCAATAGGAGAGCATACAGTAAATTATCAAATTCCCGAAATGAAATTCCAAGATTCAAAAGGAGTACAAAGAGTTGTGAGAGGGCAACACACTTATCCAAATCAAGCAGTGACTTGCAATAGCATGAGATCTATATTGAGGCATGGGGATATAGAATGGGCTGCTGAATGTCATATTACATCTCCCAAGCCAACTATAAATATTTTCAAACACCCAAAGGAGATAGAGAGACTTTTGCAAAAATATGAAAAGGTTTTTAGAGACCTTCCACATGGTAGGCCACCGGATAGGGGGGTTGAGCACAGTATTGTTTTGGAGGAGGGTACTTCACCCATTCAGATACCACCTTATAGACATCCTAAAAGGTTTAGAGATGAGATTGAAAAGGCTATCCAAGAACTCCTAGAGTTGGGGCTCATTAGACCAAGCTCTAGCCCTTATGTTTCTTCGGTAGTGCTAGTGAAGAAAAAAGATGGAACATTGAGAATGTGCATAGATTTTAGAGCCTTGAACAAAAAGACTATAAAGAATAGGTATCCTATTCCTAGGATTGATGAGCTCATGGATGAGCTACATGGGGCCAAATACTTCTCAAAAATTGACCTTAGATCAGGGTATCACCAAATTCGAATGAAAGATGAAGATGTGCAAAAGACCGCTTTTCGATGTCATTTTGGCGACTTTGAATTTCTTGTCATGCCTTTTGGGTTAACCAATGCTCCAGCCACCTTTCAAGCATGTATGAATAGGATATTTTGCAAGCAACTAAGAAGGTTTGTTTTGGTTTTCTTTGATGATATTCTCATTTACAGTAAAACATGGGAAGAGCATTTGCAACAGTTAGAGATTGTGTTGAAAATCTTGCAACAAGAGTCCTTATTTGCTAAATTATCAAAATGTAAATTTGGGATGAAAGAACTACTGTATCTTGGGCACATTATTGGGAAAGGAGTGAAGGTACACATGGAAAAAATCAGGGCTATCTTGGAATGGCCATCACCAAAAAATATTACCGAATTGAGAGGCTTTATTGGCATATGCACCTACTACAGAAAATTTGTGAAAGGGTTCTCCAAGTTGACTTCTCCACTCACTGATTTGACTAAGAAGGATGCTTTCAAGTGGGATGAAGAGGCTGAAAAGGCCTTCCAAAAAATGAAAGAGGTAATGAGTAGTTGTCCCATACTTACACTTCCTGATTTTACTAAACCTTTTGTTGTGGAATGTGATGCTTCAGGTGGAGGAATAGGGGCTGTCCTAAAGCAAGGCCAACACCCCATAGCCTTTGAGAGCAGAAAGTTGCAGCCTCATGAAAAAATTTACTCCATCTATGATAAATAAATGCTGGCCATTATGCATGCATTGGCCAAATTCAGACAATACTTGGTGGGCAGCAAGTTTGTGGTGAAAACTGACCACAATAGTCTAAGACACTTTCTCACCCAAAAAGATCTAAATGAAAGGCAACAAAAGTGGGTAAGCAAGATTCAAGCTTATGATTTTGATATTGAATATGTCAAAGGAAAGAATAATATAGTAGCAGATGCTTTGTCAAGAAGGCCTTCTTTTTCTCTCATGGATATTGCTAAGGATTGGAAAAACATGCTACTAGTTGAATATGCCAAAGACAAATTTGCTTGTGATGTGTTGGATGGAATCAAAGGGGATGATAATTATAGGATTTTGAATGGGCTGATATATTATAAGGGAAGAATTTATTTAGTTCATAACTCCAAGCTCAAGTACCGAATTTTGCAAGAAGCACATGATTCCCCACTAGCGGACCATCCGGGGATCTTCAAAACTTATAGACAGTTGAGGCAAAGATTTTTTTGGAAGGGGATGAAGGAAGATGTTTAGAAGTATGTGAATGAATGTAAAGCATGTCAACAAAACAAATTAGAACTTACATGTCCATCCGGCCTATTACAACCATTTCCCATTCCGAAGCAAAAATGGGACAGTATTTCCATGGATTTCATCACCGGATTGCCTAAATCCTTGGGTAAGGAATGTATCTATGTGGTTGTTGATAGGTTGAAAAAATTTAGTCATTTTTTTGCTGTTACATCATCTTTTAGTGATGCACAAGTGGCTGATATTTTTTTCAAAGAAATCTTCAGATTGCATGGGCTTCCCAAGAGCATTGTCAGTGATAGAGATAGTAGATTCATGACTGCTTTTTGGAAAGAAATTTTTAGATTGGTAGGCACTCAATTGACTCCAAGTACCAGCTATCATCCACAAACTGATGGACAAATAGAGAGGGTAAACCAATGGTTGGAAGGATACCTAAGAAACTATGTGGGAGGGCAGCAAAAAGCATGGGCAAAATGGCTACACTTGGGGGAGTTTTGCTACAACACCACTTATCATATGTCAATAGGAATGTCTCATTTCAAAGCATTAGATGGTTATGATGCACTTACATTTGCTGAAATTATATTTGGTGATAGTAGAGCCCCAAAGGCTAAAGATTGGGTGGAAGAGAGCCAAGAAATTTTAAAGCTCTTGAAAGACAATTTGCAGGTTGCTCAAAATTAGCAAAACCAATATGCTGATAGACATAGAGAAGAGAGAACCTTTCAAGTCAATGATTTAATATATTTAAGGTTGCATCCCTATAAACAAACATCTCTCAAAAAGAATGGAGCAGAAAAATTAAAACCAAGGTACTATGGGCCATACAAGGTAGTGCGGAAGGTTGGAGAAGTAGCATATGAACTAGAACTTTCGGAAGGGAGTAAAATCCACAATGTATTTCATGTTTCTTGTCTTAAGAAATCTCTTGGTCAGCAAATCATCACTTCAGAAATACTTCCTCCTTTGGATGATGAAGGTCAGCTCACACCTGTTCCGGAAAAGATTTTGAAGACACGGGAAAGAAGGTTGAGGAGTAGAATCATCAAAGAATATTTAGTGCAATGGAAGGACTTACAAAATGAAGATGCCACATGGGAAGAGGAGAAGATTTTGCAGCATCCAAATTTGAAATTGCTTGAGGACAAGCAATCTTGGGTGGGGAGGACTGTAATGTCCCCATTCAAATAAGTGCATAGTAAGACAATCCCATCAATCCGACTAGTTTCTTAGGTTGGATGGGCACATGTGGGATGGTAATAAGGAAACTAATAAATGATATTTAGACATTAGAAGGGTTCAAGCATTTAATAAATATGATGAATAAATAAATTCAAGAGAAATTCTAGGTGGCAAGTGGTTTTGGAGACATATGGAGGTGGTGGGACCCACACTAGCTTGATTTTTCAATGACACATGACAGCTCTCTCTTGCCATTTCGAATTAATGGGAAGGTGAAAACTCTTGGGTGAGTTGGTAAGTCATAACACATGGCATTGAGAATCTTAGGTTGAAATGGGATGGAATAGTAACCTCCATGGGAGAGGAAGAGTCAAATTGGAGACTAGTGGACAGATGGGCTAGATTCCCTAGTTTTATGACAACAATAATGAAGCATCTATGACATTTTATGACAAAATTTAGACCTGACTTCTTACACCTGACCATTATGACATGTCAGCCCCAAAAATAGGCTCAAGAAGGTGCTCATGGAGTTGGAGGAATCTAAAGAGACTCAAATTCGAATTTGGGAGAAGATGGAAGGTTGGAACTAGGAGACAAGTGGCAAATGAGGAATATTTTCTAAATGGAAAATTATTGAATCTATTGAGAGGATTTCGACCCCTTGAAGGCTAATGTTGGTTATAAAATGTAGAAATCAAGTATGAGAATGGCTTTTGATGATTTGAGAAAAATTGCATTTGTGAAGAGAGAGCTAGTGGATGACTAGTTTCTTGCCTTAGCCAATTTCTAGGGTGAAAGATTCCCATCCAAGTTGGTGTTTGGAGAGGCCACTCAGGTCTTTCATGGTGCTTTAATAGAGTTTTTATTTGTAGGTATCAGCTACAGGAAGTTTCATGGTTTGGTTTAGTGCTGCACTTTCTCTCCACCGTTTCCAGTTTTGAAGGCATATTTGTGCTCCTTGAGGGAGGTCGTTTTTGGTGAGCACTTGTGCTTCTTGAGAGAGATTTCCATTATATATTTATAATTTTAATAGCTTCATATCCTCTTTTATTAATATTCAGAAAGTCTCAGGTCGAAATACCCATTGGTTGCATGCAAAACTATTGATTAATGAGCAAACAATGTCCATTTCCCCAATGCATTGATGTATGACACTATAATGTTGATTATTTCGAATGGATGGATGATTCTATGATATATTTGTGATCAATATACTACCATGTATTTATTCTACAAGTTTCATGAATTGTACTTGAGCATTTGAAGCATTTTTACTCAGTTTAGTTGTATTGTGAGGTGAAATAGTGCCATTTCCCCAAGGGTCGAATTGGGGGTTTTTGCTGTTGAATGTGAGAGAGTTAGAACAGTAGTAAAAATCAATTAATGGTGCATATGAGAACTTAATCACATACTAAACACATTATATACCTATGTTCCTAAATTTGTGGGATTTTGGAGGCATTTGGAAAGCCATTTGCAGTGTTACTCGAGGGGGATTTGATGAACAAATTACTATTCAAAATTACATATATTGATCAGAATACAAATCAAGTTTGTAGAAGTATTTGGAGGGCCATAAAATATTCCTGAACCTTATATTCAAGTCTAAATACCATTCATACACTCCTACAGAAGATTTTGGAGCATTTGGGTTGATTTGGAGGTCAAAACAGTAAAACTAGTCAAAGGTCGAAATTGGGAAAAAAAGTGGAAAATTGGGCATTTTAATAAAATTTGAAAAGGGGATATTACAAGTGGTATCAGAGCATGTTCTTGGAACCTGATGGTCTTAACAAGAAGTCAAAAGAATAATCCACCACCCTTTGAACCAATAGTTGAAGAGGTTTTTGTTGAAGAAGAGGTAGTAGAAAAAGAGGAGTCTTTCGCTGGAACCATGGGTAGAGAGGAGGACGACAAATTAAAACATAAGGAGGAACTTATTGCAACCTTAGATCCATGTTTCTCTAAACTTTCAGCAAACATGGATAGGATAGGTGATAAATTGTTGCAAGGATTCGAATTGTTGATTAGCCATCTTCAAAGCAAAGGGATAATATGAGATAATGGTGGTTCACACTCAGGGGAAAAGATGAAAATGAATGAGCATATTTTCTCAAGTACAGGACCTCATAATAGACCTGATGAATTTCAAATCACACAAAGGCCTACTGCACCTAAATTTCTCACACCCAAAGAAGAGCCCAATCTTGAATTGGATTACAAGAAATTAGTAAATGATTGGAATTATTTGAATGAAGAGTGTAAAAGAGGTGTACCACTCAGTGACTACATTGATGCTATGAAAAAGATTAATAAGAAGGGAGACAATAGGAGTCCATTCCAAAACAAAGAATTAAATAGTGTTATTGGAAAAATGTCACTTCCTACATTTGATGGTTCTTCTCAAAATTCTGCTAACACTTGGGTGCAAAAATTGGATGTATATTTTCAGCTAAATCTTATGTTGGAAGAGGATGCATTAAAAATGGCCATTTTGCATTTGGAAGGAGATGCCAATGAATGGTGGTTTCATGGGCTGAAAACCTTGGGTCATAATCAGGTTAAAACATATGGAGAATTTGTTGACAGGGTACTAGGAAGATTTGAACAAAAAGATCCAGAATTGCCTTTCAAAGAACTAGCTCAATTGAAGCAAATTGGGTCCCCTACTGAATATATGATGGACTTTCAAAAATTATCAGTCAAGGTGGCTGATGTATCTATGGGAAGATTAGTATTTTTGTTCACTGAAGGTTTGGCTGAACCCTTAAGAGGTTTGGTCAAATCCCACAAGCCAACTACATTAAAAGATGCAATGAGCTTGACTAGGGATCTCCAAAATGTGCTTCCTAGAACTAGATTTCCTCCTAAGCCTAGCTATAAATTTGAAAAGAAACCTTGGCAAAGGCATGGATATGATAAGAAACCTTGGAAAAGAGAGTCATTTGAGAGGAATAAAAAAGAGGGACTAAACAGGGATGAACTTAGAAAAAAGAAACTATGCTTCACATGCTTCCAACCATGGACACCGGGGCACAAATGTACCAAAGGAAAGGCTCAATACATAGAAGTATTTTCTGATAATGAGGGGTATGATGGGGGCATGGATGAAGATGGACATATTTCAGATCAAGAAGAGGCATATGAGACAACAGTAGAAGAGGAAAGACAAGAAGAAAATCAGCCTTCACCGGACAAAGCAAGAATGGCAGTGCTTTCAGCAGTACCTCGCTATTATACTATCCGATGCAAAGGTGTGGTACAAGGACAAAGAACTTCAGTTTTGGTAGATGGAGGAGCCACTCATAACTTCATTGAAGCAGAGATGGTATAGAAAAGAAAGATACCTATTGAACCATTTGATGGCTTCACAGTTGTCATTCCCGGTCACAACACAATGCAATGCAAAACATGGGTTCCAAAGCTGCAAGTCACTGTAGGTAACTATATTTTTGTTGATAGTTTTTATGTGGTTGATGTTGCTGATACTAATGTGGTTTTGGGAGTGCAATGGTTGTATTCAATAGGAGAGCATACAGTAAATTATCAAATTCCTGAAATGAAATTCCAAGATTCAAAAGGAGTACAAAGAGTTGTGAGAGGGCAACACACTTATCCAAATCAAGCAGTGACTTGCAATAGCATGAGATCTATATTGAGGCATGGGGATATAGAATGGGCTGCTGAATGTCATATTATATCTCCCAAACCAACTATAAATATTGTCAAACGCCCAAAGGAGATAGAGAGACTTTTGCAAAAATATGAAAAGATTTTTAGAGACCTTCCACATGGTAGGTCACCAGATAGGGGGGTTGAGCACAGTATTGTTTTGGAGGAGGGTACTTCACCCTTTCAGATACCACCTTATAGACATCCTAAAACGTTTAGAGATGAGATTGAAAAAGCTATCCAAGAACTCCTAGATTTGGGGCTCATTAGACCAAGCTCTAGCCCTTATGCTTCTTCGGTAGTGCTAGTGAAGAAAAAAGATGGAACATTGAGAATGTGCATAGATTTTAGAGCCTTGAACAAAAATACTATAAAGAATAGGTATCCTATTCCTAGGATTGATGAAGATGTGCAAAATACTTCTAAAAAATTGACCTTAGATCAGGGTATCACCATATTCGAATGAAAGATGAAGATGTGCAAAAGACCGCTTTTCGATGTCATTTTGGCCACTTTGAATTTCTTGTCATGCCTTTTGGGTTAACCAATGCTCCAGCCACCTTTCAAGCATGTATGAATAGGATATTTTGCAAGCAACTAAGAAGGTCTGTTTTGGTTTTCTTTGATGATATTCTCATTTACAGTAAAACATGGGAAGAGCATTTGCAACAGTTAGAGATTGTGTTGAAAATCTTGCAACACGAGTCCTTATTTGCTAAATTATCAAAATGTGAATTTGGGATGAAAGAACTACTGTATCTTGGGCACATTATTGGGCAAGAAGGAATGAAGGTACACATGGAAAAAATCAGGGCTATCTTGAAATGGCCAGCACCAAAAAATATTACCGAATTGAGAGGCTTTATTGGCATATGCACCTACTACAGAAAATTTGTGAAAGGGTTCTCCAAGTTGACTTCTCCACTCACTGATTTGACTAAGAAGGATGCTTTCAAGTGGGATGAAGAGGCTGAAAAGGCCTTCCAAAAAATGAAAGAGGTAATGAGTAGTTGTCCCATACTTGCACTTCCTGATTTTACTAAACCTTTTGTTGTGGAATGTGATGCTTCAGGTGGAGGAATAGGGGCTGTCCTAAAGCAAGGCCAACACCCCATAGCCTTTGAGAGCAGAAAGTTGCAGCCTCATGAAAAAATTTACTCCATCTATGATAAATAAATGCTGGCCATTATGCATGCATTGGCCAAATTCAGACAATACTTGGTGGGCAGCAAGTTTGTGGTGAAAACTGACCACAATAGTCTAAGACACTTTCTCACCCAAAAAGATCTAAATGAAAGGCAACAAAAGTGGGTAAGCAAGATTCAAGCTTATGATTTTGATATTGAATATGTCAAAGGAAAGAATAATATAGTAGCAGATGCTTTGTCAAGAAGGCCTTCTTTTTCTCTCATGGATATTGCTAAGGATTGGAAAAACATGCTCCTAGTTGAATATGCCAAAGACAAATTTGCTTGTGATGTGTTGGATGGAATCAAAGGGGATGATAATTATATGATTTTGAATGGACTGATATATTATAAGGGAAGAATTTATTTAGTTCATAACTCCAAGCTCAAGTACCGAATTTTGCAAGAAGCACATGATTCCCCACTAGCGGACCATCCGGGGATCTTCAAAACTTATAGACAGTTGAGGCAAAGATTTTTTTGGAAGGGGCTGAAGGAAGATGTTCAGAAGTATGTGAATGAATGTAAAGCATGTCAACAAAACAAATAAGAACTTACATGTCCAGCCGGCCTATTACAACCATTTCCCATTCCGGAGCAAAAATGGGACAGTATTTCCATGGATTTCATCACCGTATTGCCTAAATCCTTTGGTAAGGATTGTATCTATGTGGTAGTTGATAGGTTGACAAAATTTGATCATTTTTTTGCTGTTACATCATCTTTTAGTGCTTCACAAGTGGCTGATATTTTTTTCAAAGAAATCTTCAGATTGCATGGGCTTCCCAAGAGCATTGTCAGTGATAAAGATAGTAGATTCATGGGTGCTTTTTGGAAAAAAAAAATTAGATTGGTAGGCACTCAATTGACTCCAAGTACCTGCTATCATCCACAAATTGATGGACAAACAGTGAGGGTAAACCAATGGTTGGAAGGATACCTAAGAAACTATGTGGAAGGGCAGCAAAAAGCATGCGCAAAATGGCTACACGTGGGGGAGTTTTGCTACAACACCACTTATCATATGTCAATAGGAATGTATCCTTTCAAAGCATTATATGGTTATGATGCACTTACATTTGCTGACATTATATTTGGTGATAGTAGAGCCCCAAAGGCTAAAGATTGGGTGGAAGAGAGCTAAGAAATTTTAAAGCTCTTGAAAGACAATTTGTAGGTTGCTCAAAATCAGCAAAAACAATATGATGATAGACATAGAGAAGAGAGAACCTTTCAAGTCAATGATTTAGTATATTTAAGGTTGCATCCCTATAAACAAACATCTCTCAAAAAGAATGGAGCAGAAAAATTAAAACCAAGGTACTATGGGCCATACAAGGTAGTGCGGAAGGTTGGAGAAGTAGCATATGAACTAGAACTTCCGGAAGGGAGTAAAATCCACAATGTATTTCATGTTTCTTGTCTTAAGAAAGATCTTGGTCAGCAAATCATCACTTCAGAAATACTTCCTCCTTTGGATGATGAAGGTCATCTCACACTTGTTCCGGAAAAGATTTTGAAGACACGGGAAAGAAGGTTGAGGAGTAGAATCATCAAAGAATATTTAGTGCAATGGAAGGACTTACCAAATGAAGATGCCACATGGGAAGAGGAGAAGATTTTGCAGCATCCAAATTTGAAATTGATTGAGGACAAGCAATCTTGGGTGGGGAGGACTGTAATGTCCCCATTCAAATAAGTGCATAGTAAGACAATCCCATCAATCCTACTAGTTTCCTAGGTTGGATGGGCACATGTGGGATGGTAATAAGGAAACTAATAAATGATATTTAGACATTATAAGGGTTCAAGCATTTAATAAATATGATGAATAAATAAATTCAAGAGAAATTCTAGGTGGCAAGTGGTTTTGGAGACATATGGAGGTGGTGGTACCCACACTAGCTTGATTTTTCAATGACACATGGCAGCTCTCTCTTGCCAATTCGAATTGATGGGAAGGTGAACACTCTTGGGTGAGTTGGTAAGTCATAACACATGGCATTGAGCATCTTAGGTCGAAATGGGATGGAATAGTAACCTCCATGGGAGAGGAAGAGTCAAATTGGAGACTAGTGGACACATGGGCTAGATTCCCTAGTTTTATGACAACAATAATGAAGCATCTATGACATTTTATGACAAAATTCAGACCTGTATTCTTACACCTGATCATTATGACATGTCAGCCCCAAAAATAGGCTCAAGAAGGTGCTCATGGAGTTGGAGGAATCTAAAGAGACTCAAATTCGAATTTGGGAGAAGATGGAAGGTTGGAACTAGGAGACAAGTGGCAAATGAGGAATATTTTCTAAATGGAAAATTATTGAATCTATTGAGAGGATTTCGACCCCTTGAAGGCTAATGTTGGTTATAAAATGTAGAAATCAAGTATGAGAATGGCTTTTGATGATTTGAGAAAAATTGCATTTGTGAAGAGAGAGCTAGTGGATGACTAGTTTCTTGCCTTAGCCAATTTCGAGGGTGAAAGATTCCCATCCAAGTTGGTGTTTGGAGAGGCCACTCAGGTCTTTCATGGTGCTTTAATAGAGTTTGTATTTGCAGGTATCATCTACAGGAAGTTTCATGGTTTGGTTTAGTGCAGCACTTTCTCTCCGCCGTTTCCAGTTTTGAAGGCATATTTGTGCTCCTTGAGGGAGGGCATTTTTGGTGAGCACTTGTGCTTCTTGAGAGAGCTTCCCATTATATATTTCTGATTGTAATAGCTTCATATCCTATTTTATTAATATTCAGAAAGTCTCAGGTTGAAATACCCACTGGTTGTATGCAAAACTATTGATTAATGAGCAAACAATGTCCATTTCCCCAATGCATTGATGTATGAAACTATAATGTTGATTATTTCGAATGGATGGATGATTCTATGATATATTTGTGATCAATATATTTACATGGATGTCTTATAGAAGTTTCATGTACTGTACTTGAGCATTTGAAGCATTTTTACTCAGTTTAGTTGTATTGGGAGGTGAAATAGTTCCATTTCCCCAAGGGTCGAATTGGGGGTTTTTGCTGTTGAATGTGAGAGAATTAGAACAGTAGTAAAAATCAATTAATGGTGCATATTAGAACTTAATCACATACTTAACACATTATATACCTCTGTTCATAAATTTGTGGGAGTTTCGAGGCATTTGGAAAGCCATTTGCAGTGTTACCCGAGGGGGATTTGATGCACAAATTACTAGTCAAAATTACATATATTGATTAGAATACAAATCAAGTTTGCAGTAGTATTTGGATGGCCATAAAACATCCCTGAACCTTATATTCAAGTATAAATACCATTCATACACTCCTACAGAAGATTTGGGAGCATTTGGTTTGATTTGGAGGTCAAAACAGTAAAACTAGTCAAAGGTCGAAATTGGGAAAAAAAGTGGAACATTGGGCATTTTAATAAAATTTGAAAAGGGGATATTACAGGACCAGCTCAGGTACAATATCTTGGTGGCTCTCATTATTATGTTACATTTATTGATGATGCAACTCGAAAAACTTGGGTTTATTCCATTAGACAGAAATCTGATGTGTTTTCTACTTTTAAGAAGTGGAAAGCTTTGGTTGAGAATGAGACAGGAAAAAGGTTGAAGTGTCTCAGATCTAATAATGGATGTGATTATTGCGGCAAGGAGTTTGATAGTTATTGTTCACACCCTAGGATTCGTAGAGAGAAGACAATCCCAGGAACACCACAAGAAAATGGTGTGTCAGAAAGGATGAATAGAATGATCATGGAGTGTGTAAGGTGTATGAGACTGCATGCAAGGTTGCCCTTACATTTTTTGGTTGATGCTGTAAATACTGCTATTTATTTAATAAACATAGGGCCTTCAAGTGCTTTGGATGGTGGTATTCCAGAGGAGGCATGGACAGGTAAAAAGGTAAACTACTCATTTCTGAGAACGTTTGGTTGTGAAGCATTTGTCCATATTGATAAAGATAATAGAACAAAGCTTGAAGCTTAATCCAAGAAATGTACCTTTACTAGATATGGGGTTGATGAATTTGGTTATCGCTTATGGGATTATGAGTAACATCCCGAAAATTACAAAAATTTAAAAATTTTTAAAGTAGCAATAAGTACTGAAATTGCTAATGCAGAAATTAAAATAATGGTTAAATATTTTAACTAAAGTCATTAATGATAATGATACATAGTAGTTCTTAAAAAAAATTATGACGATGGTTGTAAATGCGGAAATAACATAAATACCAATCCTTTACCTATAGACAATTTACGATCATAACACAAAAATACATCTTTGGTTCTGCTTGTGTTTAACTATAATCTACATGCTGTAATTAAGTTTATCTTGTGAAAAAGTTTTCTTAGAAACTACTCACTGTTTTCTTTTGAATGGTGATGAAGGGTCCCTACAGCACCTCGAGGCTTACTTAGCATTTATGCTAAAGCAATTGAACGTTCTTTTCGCAGATGACTGGTAAGGATAACCTATCCACTCCAGTAGCACATGTATAAAGTATAGTGTACTTTCAGTTAGTCATCAAAGGTTCCCATGTAAGTGTCTATGGTACTTATAAAGTGATTCGACTAAAGTTTATAGTTGTAAGCTATCCATCACATGCGTTTCTTTGTTTAATAACTGAATGAGGTAACAAAGTATCCTAGCCTTGGAAAGAATGCTACAATTATTTATCACAAGGAAAAACTTGTCTTTAAGTAACTTAGGCTAAAAGTATAATACTTTACATTCAAAAAATATTGCGCACCTTATGCAAAATGCTATGTGATTCCTATAGCATGAACTATATGCATTTTGCATGTAATTCTTATTATCATACACTATATACAATTTATCGTATAGTTTCTATAACATATAAACATACACAATAATTTAGGTAATGGCCCTATGTGAAAAAAGATATCACACATTATGAGCAAAGTCGTGACCCTTGTAAACCATATGGTTGATACCTAGTGAGTTGATACCATAATGCTAAAAAAAAAAGGAACTTACCCTAAGATCTAATTTATGACAAGTTTACAATACTAGCGATGTGATCGGTAATAATGATATAGTGGAACTGTGCTGGAAGGCTCTCACATCCCATCTTGGCATTTAAAGCTCCTATCAACCATATTCTCGGATGAACTTGATGGCTACCAATGTGGTGTTTAACACGTGAAGGGTTGGTGAGTAAGCAACTGAAGGGTCGAGTTGTACACGGTTTTAATGAAGATTATCCTAACTGGTCTCCATGATGGAAATAGTTAAAAAAAAATGGTTTTAATGTAGTTGGTGCTTCAAATTTCGATGCATTGTGAAGTAAAATCACCACCATTGATCTTATGACACCCTCGGGCTTTGGGACTTAACCCTACAACTTCATTAAGTCTCGAAGTTATTGTTTCATGGGAATTCACTGTAATAGAAGGTGGTTCCGAGGAGAGGCCGACCGACCTGCTAGAACATAGGGTTTGTAATAGTTTTTGGAGTGCTTTTGTATCATTTTGAACCCGTGACCTGTGTGTGGATACTGTTATCATTTGGTAGCTTAAGAGCTGAGCTCTATAATAATTTTTACTGCATTGCTTGGTAATTGGAAAGTCTATTGGAAAAATTCTACCAGTTGTGATGGTATTTGTATTTAAAGCTGGTTTGTGAGGAACCCCTTCCTCTGGTTTGTTATCACGCCTTTCAGAAAAGGTTAAAGGTTTTCAAAAAGGAGAATCCAAGTCACTTCTGTATTGATTTAGATGCATTCATGAGGTGCGAATGGCTTAGGTTTCAACTAGCTACAGAAGCTAACCTTCTTATCCTCCGATTTTAAATACTTCCAGGTAATGTTTCTTTTGTATAAATTGTTTAGTTGTGTCCATCAATATATAACTTAGCTTTGAAATAAGTTTTTAACTTCCTTCTGTGCTCATGATAGGTACTTCTATCTACAAGATTTCATGCTTTGGTTGAATTGAAACTACTGCATATAAGTGGCAAGTCTCGGTAGTTCCCTTGTGGGTTCTCCTGGCAACTATTTAGTTGTAAAGAAAGGTTCGAAGCCTTCAGTTTTCTGGAGATGTGGTTACTGTTGTAAGGTTTACGTTCTTTCAAGATAGCGTAGGGAGAATGGAAGTTCCCCAATCTATTCCTCAACGTATTAGGCAGTTTTACTGTCTGTCGAAATGTATTAAATGTTATTTAGGGTTCTGAGCCCTCCACTCCTTTATAATGATGATGGATTTGGTTCTTAAATTACACAGTGTCTGGAAACTATGTTATGTGTTAATGTTTGTTCCTGCTCGTCATTTTTGGTGTTAGCCAAGAGTAACAAAACTCTATGTTTAAATTTAAACTTTTAAAACCCTAACCTATCCAGTTCAGTAGTTAATCTTTGGAATAGTAATCTGGTTTCATGTGCTCATATAGTTGGTTGCAAAAGATAGGAAATTGATACCTCTGTCATATGATATCGTTGATATATATTCTGTCGTTTTAGTTTAAACAATGTATGTGAATAGGGTTTTCGTGTCTGTACCTTATGATCTTGAAATAATTTCTAAAAAGTATAAGTAAGGAGTTTATGGATTATGACGATAAAAGGATATTCATCCAAAAGAGAATTATTCTATATTTAACTTATTCTGTGAATAAGGAATTTTGATAAAGGTAATATGAATTAGTCAGTTTTTGTTTTCTCCATTTAAGTGAGTTATTTCGAATATAAAAATCATTAACAGTTTGATATTGGAAATAAAAGAAATATTATATGCAGAAATGAAATAGAAATCTTTACAAGGTTTTGGAGAAACAAGAAAAACATAAAACCCTAGAATATTCTAGTTCTGTCAGAAGTGAAAAATAGAAATGCCTTTTCTGCTATTAAGTTTATTTTACAACCGTTATTTTTCTAAATTAATAATGTTTGAAATAGGTGGAAATATAAACATCTTAAGGTTAGAAAGGAAATAATAGAATCCATAGTATAATTTGCTTTCAAAAGTAGATAGTAATAAATTGAAAACATAGTTCTGTGTAGAGATAAAATATTTTACTTTTCTTACTAAGTACAGAAAATGCTATATATATCTGTTTATGATATTCTATTCTTTTTCTGAGTTTAAACATGCATAATTGATACTTCAGAATTTTAAAAGAAATACTACAGTATTTATCTAATCATTCAAATGGCATTCTACCCATCATTCATCTATATTAATTTTACTTCTCTATACTAGAGTACTATACAGAAAACAGTATGGGAAAAATACAGAAAGGGTTTTAATCAATCATCTCATCTATATAATATACAGAATCATCTATATGTTAGAAATTGAAACAATTTCTTATGTATAACTGTAAATAATAAATCTACAATGCAAAAAAATCATTTAACTGCAAACAATAAGACAGATCAGTAGAACTTGTTTGATTGTAGGAGAAACAAACAACCCAAGGAGCCTGTTCCACCCAACCTATTCCTAAAGAAAGCCAAGTTACTTGCCTTAGGACCCTCGAGCCTTTTCACTGAACCACTAGGAAGAAGAATATGTAGAAGCTTTGGGTTAGTCTACTTGCAGTAACAAAGTAGTTCATATAGTCATACAGACTTAGCAGTCAAAGAGACCTGCACCAGCACCTCTGGTTTCCTTCTCAGAATAATTCAACAGACTTACAATGCACTCTCACTTAGCCTCCCTATTCGAATCTCTCAGTGATCACCTGATACACTTGAGGAATTATTTCTGCAGAAAATAATGTAGAGCTGCATGCTCAATTCGAATTGCCTTATCTAGGTTGCCTAGTCCTTTTAATGGTTAACCTGGTCATTAACGAGCCATCAGCTCTCTTCCACCCACCTAGGGGATAATGCCACAAATTTAGGGTTAGTTGTCCCATAACCAATAACTAGTAGTGGAGGGAAAATGCTGACATCTGTCCCATGCCTTCTAACAACTTCCATTCCTCCTAGTGGGTCAATGAACACTCATTTAACAACTTCCTTGGGTGTTTGTCTATTGTTTTCATTTATTAAATAATAATAATAAATCATTACAATCATCCTTGACCGGATTTGGTCATAATTACAAAACTTTGTAATTAAAGTTTACATAATGTATTTTGCAAAATAAAATAATAGTCTCAAAATTTGGGTAGGTGACATACACCCCCCCTTAAGTCTCAACATCGTCCTCGATGTTGTTTATTCATTCTCTGAGTGTTCCTGAAATAGATTTGGGTATGTTGCCCGCATACTACTCTCCAAATTTCAGGTTGCCTCTTCTCGGCTAAGGTGCCTCCATTGCACCTTCACCTGCCCAATGGTGCAATTCCCGAGTAGAGTTTCCCTCCTTTCGAGGATACAATCCGGTTCCACCTAAAAATCGCCGTCTTGTCCCACCTGTACATCATTCTAATTTACAACATGAGTAGGATCGTGTACATATTTCTTTAAAAATTAAATATTAAAAACATTATGTATCTTTAGATTTGATGGAAAAGCCAGTTGATATGCCATAGGTCCAACCCTTGACAAAATTTTGAAAGGACCACAATACCTGGGTGCCAACTTGGCACAGATTCCCAATTTCAATGAACTCTTTTTCGGTCTTACCTTAAGAAAAACATGTTCAACAACCTGGAACTCTTTATGAGTCCTTCTAAGGTCTGCTTGACTCTTTTGCCTATCTTGGGCAGCTTTAAGATTTCTTTGTACTTGTTTCACAATTAGTTCTAATTCCTACAACAATTCAGGTCCTAAAATAACTCTATTTACTGGGTCATTTCAAGAAACTAGTGTATCACATTTCCTACCATAAAGAATTTCAAAAGAGCTAAGCCTGGCTAATGCATGATAATGGTTGTTATATGCAAATTCTACTAAATGCAAGTAGTCCTCCCACTTACCAGGTTGGTCCTTAACATACATCCTTAGCATGTCTTCCAATACCTGATTCAATCTTTCTGTTTGTCCATCCATTTGTGGATGAAATGCTGTGCTGAAGTTTAAGGTTGTATTCAACCCTTTAAACAAAGATCTCCAAAATTTTCCTGTAAACATAGAATCACAGTCTGAAACTATCACTTTTGGTATTCCATGCAATCGAAAAATCTGTTTCATGAATATTTCTGCAATATCTGGAGCCTTATGAGTAGTCTTTACAGGTATAAAATGTGTTTCCTTCCTGAGTTTATCCACTACCACCATGATGGAGTCATTTTGTTTCTGATTTTTGGGTAGTCCGGTAATAAAAACTATGCTTATGATCTCCCATTTCCAGCTAGGTATAGGCAATGGCTGTAACAGTCCAGCCAGATGCTGATGTTCAACTTTTACTTTTTGATAGTCAAGGCACTTAGCGATATATTCTGCTACTTCATCCTTCATTATGGGCCAATAATATTCTTTTCGTAACATAGTGATGGTTTTCTGATAACCTGGATGACCAGAATAATGACTTTTGTGCATCTCATCTAAAATAAGAATTTTTACTTTTGGTATGTTGGGTACATACAATCTGTTTTTGTACAATAGTAATCCATTTTCTTTTAAACTGTAATCTGCCATAGAATTTTCAGAATTGCTTTGTGTTGTCTTTTCATGTAATTTTCTGTATTCTTCATCAGTTTCGATCCCTTCAGATCGGATTTTCTAAATATGTTGAGTATGTACTGATGGCTGAAATAAAATTCAACTTTGCTTTATGACTTAATGCATCAACAACCTTGTTCTCTTTCCCTTTAATGTGCAGAATTTCAAAATCATATTCACTTAGAAAAGTTAACCATCTAGCTTGTGTAGCGTTCAAATTTGTCTAATCTAATAAATACTTTAGGCCCATGTTATTTGTCAACAAAGTAAATTTTTTGTCCAATAAGATGGCAACGCCACAATTTTAAGGTGTGAATTATTGCTAATAATTCCAAATCATAAGTAGAATAATTTTTCTCATGTATTTTCAGCTTTCTAGACTCGTATGCAGCAACATGTCGCTCTTGTGTTAGGAATCCACCGAGTCTGTCATTACATGCATCGGTGCGTACTATAAAAACCTTATTAGGATCTGCAATCCTCAAAATAGGAATTGTAGTTAGTAATTCCTTTAACTTCTTAAAACTGTCTGAACATTTCTGATCCCATACAAACTTCTTCCCTTTCTTATGCAAGGAGGTTATGGGGTTTGCAATCTTTGAAAAACCTTCTATGAATTTTCTATAATATCTGGTAATCCCCATAAATGATCGTACATCCGACACCTCTTTAGGAACCGACCATTCATTAATGGCTTTTATCTTATCGGGTCAACCGAGATTCCTTCTTTAGAGATTATGTGTCCTAAATACTAAATCTTATCCTTGTGAAAGTCACACTTACTAAACTTAGCATATAACTGATGATCGCTTAGAACTTGTAAAATAATACGCAGATGTTCGTCATGTTCTTCCTTACTTTTAGAATATACCAGAATGTCATCTATGAACACAATGACGAACTTATCTAAATACCTATGCAGAATATTGTTCATCAAACACATAAATACTGCCGGGGCATTAGTCAACCCAAATGGCATGACCACAAACTCGTAATGTCCATAACAAGTTCTAAAGGTTGTTTTAAAAATATCATCATCCTTCACACAAACTTGATGATATCATGACCTTAAATCAATCTTTGAAAATATCGTTGACTCATGCAGCTGATCAAATAGATCGTCGATGCGGGGCAACGGATATCGATTCTTGATTGTCATCTTATTCAACTGATGATAGTTTATGCAAAGTCTTAAAGTGCCATCCTTTCCCTTAACAAAAATAACAAGTTCTCCCCAAGGAGACACGCTGGGTCTTATATAGTTTTTATCAATCAGTTCCTTCAACTGTGATTTCAACTCATTTAATTCCAGTATATTCATCCTATATGGAGCTTTAGAATTCGGTACCGCACCCGGTATTAATTCAATGGTAAAATCTAGATCTCTCTTAGGGGGTAATCCTGGAATCTCTTCAGGAAAAACATCTTGGAATTCTTTTAGGACAGATATATCTTCTAGTTTCAGTTTGTCCTCTTTAGTAATTAATTCCTCATTTACTACATTCACATCAAACATATGGCATCCTTTTCTAACTGCTCTTTTCACTTGCATAGCTTAAATCTGTCTAAGTGATGTCCTTCTAGGAATACCCTTCACTTCCATTGTTTCTCCTTCATCATTTAGACAGGTAAAATTTTTCTCATAACAGTTCAGAATAACATGATGTGCTTCTAACTAGTCCATTCCAATTAAAATGTCATAGGATCCTAAAGGTAAAACATTTAACTTGATTTGGGTTTTAAGCTGATTCATAGATAAAACACAACTTTCAACAAAATCAGATACTTTTCTTTTTGTCCCTGTTGCTAGTCTAACTAACCAGGATTTATTGAATTTTTCTGTTTTCAAATTAAAACTTTCTATAATACCTGGTGATATATAACTCAGGCTAGCACCTGTATCAATCAAAAGAGTAACAGGGTGGTTTTGTAGCATACCTTCAATCTCTACCATAGAGACTTGATGCTCTGCTTGCCTGTTGTCTAGAGCTTCATTAATTCTGGGCATCTCTCTTGCCAAGTATCCCACAGTAGATCCATCTTGTATGGAATGAATATTATTAGTTGTCTGCTTCCTTTTGGGGCATTATGAAGAATAATGAGGTCCTTGACACTCAAAGCATTTTATAGGTGCCTTTTGGTCATTAGTCCTAGTAACATTAGGTGTATTTCTAGGAGCTGTAAAATTCTGCTGCTGATTATTTCTGGGACTGTTTCCTTGGAAATTTCGATTTGGGAAATTGTTCTTTTGGAAACCAGAATTTCCATTGAACCTGAAACTTTCCTTCTTCATCTCAAAGTTGTTGGGTTTATGATTTTTCTAGTTAGATATCCCTTCTCTTTTCCGGTTAGTGTCATAACAGAAAATTGATTTCCTCATGGCCTCTTCTAAGGTCTTTTGATTGTCATACTCTATTCTGTCCTTAATGTTGAAAGGTAGGACACTCAGATACCTATGAATTTTTGGTTTCTCCTCCACAAGATATGGCACATACCTTAGCAAATTCAGAAATTTGTTGTTCAACTCTTTCATGTTCATGGCTCCCAGTCTTAAATCATAAAATTCCTTGGACTTTTCGTCGTAATATTGTTCAAATAGAAACTTCTTCTTGAAGTATCGTTTAAAAGTGCTCCAATTTACATCCCTGTCCTTGATTCCCTTCACTCTTTTGATGTCCTACCACCAAATGTATGCCTTTCCGGTCAAGTTGTATGTGGCCATATTTGCTTTCAATGATTCTAAATAATTGTAGATTTGGAAGTATTTCTTCATGTCGGACAACCATGCTTTAGCTGTATCTCCTTTCTCAATTTCACCATTGAAGATTCGGGTTTTGATCTTCTTAAACTCCCTAGAAATATGCTCATACTATTTATGGCTTTTTCTTTTTGGTTTATAATCTCCTTCGCTGCTATCACTTGAATAGTTACGTTTCTTTTTATGTTTTTCATTTGCAGCTCCTGATGATGTTGAACTGCTGTCCACATCATCAGTTTTTTCTTTCTTACCCTTGTCTCAATGAGGTAAGTCTTCAATCTTGGAAGTATTCTCAACTCCTCTATCCTGTTCATTAGTTGGATATTGGCCGAACAATACTTGGTTCAATTCCTCTTGTGCCTTCAGAATTCTCTCATTATCATGTTTAACAGATCTTATTTCTGCTTTTAACTTCTGAAATGCACGTAACAATTCTGATGATTTGTCATTCAATTCACCATGGTCTTCTTCTTCATAATGCTATCCTGTACTATGGTTGTTTGGTCGAAATCTATCCTCTATGTGTTCTGCTGATCCTTCCATACCTGTAACTTAGAACACAAATTTCTATATAACAAAATAATTTAATTAGTAAATATTTTTGTTGTCATAAAAATTTTCTGTTGCGTGTTCTTTGGACCTTTTCAGGCCGAGAGTTCAAACATGAGCTCTGATAACACAAGTAACATCTGGAAAATTACAAAAAATTAATTTTTTTAAAGTAGCAATCAATACTGAAATTGCTAATGCGGTAATTAAAATAATGGTTAAATCTTTTAACTAAAGTCATTAATGATAATGACACATAGTAGTTCTTAAAACAAATTATGATGATGGTTGTAAATGTGGAAATAACATAGATACCAATCCTTTGACTATAGACAATTTACGATCATAACACAAAAATATATCTTTGGTTCTGCTTGTGTTTAACTAGAATCTACATGTTGTAATTAAGTTTATCTTGTGACAAAGTTTTCTTAGAAACTACTGAATGTTTGCTTTTGAATAGTGATGAAGGGGCCCTACAGCACCCCGAGGCTTACTTATCATTTATGCTAAAGCAATTGAACATTCTTTTCGTAGATGACAGGTAAGGACAACCTATCAGATCCAGTAGTACATGTATAAAGTATAGTGTAATTTCAGTTAGTCTTCAAAGGTTCTTGTGTAAGTGTCTATGGTACTTATAAAGTGATTCGACTAAAGTTTATAGATGTAAGCTATCCATCCCATGCGTTTCGTTGTTTAATAACTGAATTAGGTAACACAGTATCCTAGCCTTGGAAAGAATGCTACAATTATTTATCACAAGGAAAAACTTGTCTTTAAGTAACTTAGGCTAAAAGTATAATACTTTACATTCAAAAAATCTTGCGCACCTTATGCAAAATGCTATGTGATTCCTATAGCATGAACTATATGCATTTTGCATGTAATTCTTATTATCATACACTATATACAATTTATCGTATAGTTTCTATAACATATAAACATACACAATAATTTAGGTAATGGCCCTATGTGCAAAATGATATCACACGTTATGAGCAAAGTTGTGACCCTTGTAAACCATATGGTTGATACCTAGTGAGTTGATACCATAATGCTAAAAAAAAAAAGAACTTACCCTAAGATCTAATTTATGACAAGTTTACAATACTAACGATGTGATCGGTAATAATGATATAGTGGAACAGTGCTAGCAGGCTCTCACATCCCATCTTGGCATTCAAAGCTCCCATCAACCATATTCTCAGAAGAAATCGATGGCTACAAACGTGGTGTTTAACACGTGAAGGCTTGGTGAGCAAGCAGCTGAAGGGTCGAGTTGTACATGGTTTTAATGGAGATTATCCTAACTGGTCTCCACGATGGAAATAGTTAAAAAAACTGGTTTTAATGCAATTGGTGCTTCGAATTTCGATGCGTTGTGAAGTAAAATCATGACCATTGATCATATGACACCCTCGGGCTTTAGGACTTAACCCTAGAACTTCACTAAGTCTCGAATTTATTGTTTTCTGGTCATTCATTGTAAAAGAACGTGGTTCTGAGGAGAGGTCAACCGACCTACGAGAACATAGGGTTTGTAATAGTTTTTGGAGTGCTCTTCTGTCATTTTGAGCCCGTGACCTGTGTGTGGATACTGTTATCGTTTGGTAGCTTAAGAGTCGAGCTTTGTAAGAATGTTTACTACATTGCTTGGTAATTGCAAACTCTATTGGAAAACTTCTAGCGGTTGTGATGGTATTTGTATTTGAAGTTGGTTCGTGAGGAACCCCTTCCTCTGGTTTGTTATCATGCCTTTAGGAAAAGGTTAAAGGTTTTCAAAAAGGAGAAGCTGAGTCACTTCTGTATTGAGTTAGCTACACTCATGAGGTGCAAATGGCTTAGGTTTCAACTAGCTATAGAAGCCAACCTTCTTATCCTCCGGTTTTAAATACTTCTAGGTAATGTCTCTTTTGTCTAAATTGTTTAGTTGTGTTCGTCAATATATAGCTTAGCTTTGAAATAAGGTTTTAACCTCCTTCTGCACTCGTGATAGGTACTTCTATCTACAGGATTTCATGCTTCGGTTGAATGGAAACTATTGCATATAAGTGGTAAGTCACGATAGTTTCCTTGTGGGTTCTCCTGGCAACTGTTTAGTTGTAAAGAAAGGTTCAAAGCCTTCGGTTTTCTGGAGATGTGGTTGTTGTTGTAAGGTTTACATTCTGTCAAGATAGTATAGGGAGAATGGAAGTTCCCCAATATATTCCTCAATGTATTAGGCAGTTTTACTGTCTGTCGAAATGTATTAAATGTTATTCAGGGTTCTCATCCCCCCACTCCTTGATAATGATGATGGATTCGGTTCTTAAATTACACCATGTCTGGAAACTATGTTATGTGTTAATGTTTGTTCCTACTCATCATTTTTGGTGTTAGCTGAGAGCAACAAAACTCTATGTTTAAATTTAAACTTTTAAAACCCTAACCTATTCGGTTCAGTAGTTAATCTTTGGAATAGTAATATGGTTTCGTGTGCTCATATGGTTGGTTGCAAAAGATATGAAATTGATACCTCTATCATATGATATCGTTGATATATATTCCGTCGTTTTAGTTTAAACAATGTATGTGAATAGGTTTTTCGTGACTGTACCTTACAATGTTGAAATAATTTCTAAAAATTCTAAGTAAGGAGTTTATGGATTATGACGATAAAAGGATATTCATCCAAAAGAGAATTATTTTATATTTAACTTATTCTATGAATAAGGAATTTCGATAAAGGTTATATGAATTAGTCAATTTTTGTTTTCTCCATTTAAGTGTGAGCTATTTCGAATATAAAAATCAGTAACTGTTTGATATGGAAATAAAAGACATATAATGCAGAAATGAAATAGAAATCTTTACAAGGTTTTGGATAAACAAGAAAAACATAAAACCCTAGAATATTCTAGTTCTGTCAGAAGTGAAAAATAGAAATGCCATTTACGCTATTAAGTTTATTTTGTAGCCGTTATATTTCTAAATTAATAATGTCTGAAATAGGTGGAAATATAAACATCTTAAGGTTAGAAAGGAAATAATAGAATCCATAGTATTTTATTTCAAAAGTAGATAGTAATAAATTGAAAACCTAGTTCTGTGCAGAGATAAAATATTTTACTTTTCTTACTAAGTACAGAAAATGCTATATATATATATCTGTTTATGATATGCTATTCTTTTTCTGAGTTTAAACATGCATAATTGATACTTCAGAATTTTAAAAGAAATACTACAGTATTTATCTAATCATTCAAATGGCATTCTGCCCATCATTCATCTATATTAATTTTACTTCTCTGTACTAGAGTACTATACATAAAATAGAATGGGAAAAATACTGAAAGGGTTTTAATCAATCATCTCATCTATTTAACCATCATTATAGAGAATCATCTATAGGTTATAAATTGAAATAGTTTCTTCTGTATAACTGTAAATAATAAATCTACAATGCAAAAAAATTCATTTAACTGCAAACAATAAGACAGAACAATAGAACCTGTTTGACTGTAGGAGAAACAAATAAACCAAGGATCCTATTCCACCCAACCTATTCCTGAAGACAACCAAGTTACTTGCCTTAGGACCCCCGAGCCTGTTCACTGAACCCCTAGGAAGAAGAATCTAGAGAAGCTTTAGGTTAATTCACTTGCAGCAACAAAGTAGTTCATCCAGTCATAAAGACTTAACAGTCAAAGAGACCTGCACCAGCACCTATGGTTTCCTTTTCATAATAATTCAGCAGACTTACAATGCACTCTCACTTAACCTCCCTATTTGACTCTCTCATTGATCACCTGATACACTTGAGGAATTATTTCTGCAGAAAATAATGTAGAGATGCATGCTCAATTCGAATTGGCTTATCTAGGCTACCTATGCCTTTTAGTGGTTAACCTGGTCATTAATGAGCCATCATCTCTCTTCCACCCACCTAGGGGATAATGCCACAAATTTAGGGGTAGTTGTCCCGTAACCATCAACTAGTGGTGGAGTGCAAATGCCAACATATGTCCCATGCCTTCTAACAACTTCCATTCCCCATAGTGGGTCAGTGAACACTCCTTTAGTAGCTTGCTTGGGTGTTTTTCTCCTGTTTTAATTTATTAAATAATAATAATTAGTCATTACAGTCATCCTTGACTAGATTTGGTCATAATTACAAAAATTTGTAATTAAAGTTTACATAATGTATTTTGCAAAATAAAATAATAGTCTGAAAATTTGGGTAGGTGACATTATGAAAATAAAAAAACCATCAAAAGTAGAGATGTGATATTCAATGAAAAAGTCATGTATAAAGATCAGTTGCAGGGAAAGAAACAGGAAAAAGAAAACACAGAGTATACAGTGCTTGATGAAATTAAAGAAAATGAAGTTCCGAAGGTGCCAGAAAATCAAGAACAACAGCAAGTACCTGAAACTCCTGCAAGTGTGAGAAGATCTTCCAGGTTAAGTAGACTCCCTCAACGATACTCTCCTTCAATGTATTATTTATTGATGACTGATGCTAGTGAACCAAAGTGTTATGAAGAAGTAATGCAGGTGGAAACTAGAAAGAATTGGGAGCAAGGCATGAATGAGAAGATAAACTCATTGGTAGGAAACCAGACTTGGGATTTGGTTCAATTTCCAGCTGGTGAAAGAGCATTGCAAAACAAATGGATTTACAGGTTGAAGGAAGAAGAAGGAGGTAAGAAGTGGTACAAGGCCAAACTTATTGTAAAGGAGTTTGCACGGAAGAAAGGTATATATTTTGATGAAATATTTTCTCCTGTTGTTAAGATGACTTCAATTAGGACTATCTTAAGTCTAGTGGTGGTAGAAGATTTGCATCTTGAACAGTTAGATGTAAAAACAGCCTTTCTCCATGGGGATTTGGAGGAAGAGATATATATGCAACAACCACAAGGGTATGAGGTCAAAGGTAAGGAGAACTTGGTATGCAGGTTGAAAAAGAGTTTGTATGGCTTGAAGCAAGGTCCAAGGGGTATTTAAAATTTGACAGGTTTATGATAGAACAGGGTTATAGTAGATGTCATTCTGACCATTGTGTTTATTTCAAGAAGCTAGACAATTAAAGATATATTATCTTGTTATTGTATGTGGATGACATACTTGTTGCAGGGTCTAACATGAAGGATATAAATGTGCTCAAAAGGAAGTTAGCTAATTCATTTACGATGAAGGATTTGGGTGTTGCAAAGCAAATCGTTGGTATGAGAATAACAAGAGACAAGAAAAATCACAAATTGACATTGTCTCAGGGTGAGTACATACAAAAGGTGTTGGATAGGTTCAGATTACAGAATGCAAAACCAGTTAGTACACCTTTGGCCAGCCATTTTAGTTGAAGTAAGGAAATGTGTCCCAAGACACGGGAAGAGACAAATTACATGTCCAAGATTCCCTATCAATCAGCAGTTGGCAGCTTGATGTATGCCATGGTGTGCACAAGACCAGATATTGCACATGCAGTGGGAGTTGTGAGCAGATATATGAACAATCCAGGTAACGAATATTGGAAGGAAGTACAGTAGATTCTCAAGTATTTGAGAGGTACTACCACTCAGGCATTATTTTTTGGAGGTTTAGACATTGTTCTACAGGGATATATTGATGCAGATATGGCAGGGGATAAGGATAGCAGGAGGAGCACCACAGGGTATGTATTTGCTGTAGGTGGAACAATAGTAAGTTGGATTTCAAAACTGCAGAAGATTGTTGCACTTTCAACAACAAAAGCAAAGTATGTTGTTGTTACAGAGGCTAGTAAAGAGATGATTTGGCTGCAGAGGTTCATGGAGGAGTTGGGTAAGAAGCAGAAGGATAGAAGGTTGTATAGTGATAGCCAGAGTGCCATTCATCTTGCAAAGAACTCAACATTCCATTCCAAGACAAAACATATACAGCTCAAGTACCATTTCATACGCTCTGTTTTGGAAGATGAATTGTTGAAGCTGGAAAAGATACATACTTGTGTGAATCCTGCAGACATGTTCACAAAGGTAGTGACCAGAGAAAAACTGAGTTCCTGCTCGGTTTCAGTTGTCCTTCTAGCGTGAAGGTGAAGATGAGAAATTTTCCAAGTCCAAGGTCCAGCAAGTGCAGCAGCAGTGGAGTTGTTGTGATCAGTCTCCAAGTGGGATATTGTTGGTTGTGGAGCCTGATCTCCAGAGTCAAAGACATTATTATTCAGCTCTATTTGTACCCTAGATTTATATGATATGTAAAAGGACTGTACACTCACCCCAGCGAGGGGGTGTGTGGGGGGGGCGAAGCCTCCCCCCACCGGGGTTTGGGGGTAATTACCCCCAGCTAGGGGGTCCGGGGACAGTGCCCTCAAGAAAGGGGGTTCGAGGGAGAAGCCCCGAAGGAAATTTTTGGGGTTGTTTTACAGGCCCATGGTTTTGGGTAACCTATGGTATTTTCCCTTTGTATTTGCCCTTTATAAGAAAGACATTGTAATATGGCTAAGGTTTATGTGTCAGGTATTATGCATTGTAAGTATCTCTGAGATCGTGAAGAGAGACTGTGAGACAGTGAAGAGGAAGTGCAGAGGCTATGTTGTAGGTTGTATCCCTTCACTTTGTTGGACGGTATAATAATAAGGACTGGCAATTTAAGTGTGGACGTAGCCCACCTTAGGTGAACCATGATATATCTGTGTCTCTCTTGTAATGTGTTTGTGTGATTATTTTTGCATTTCTGTTTATTGTTATTGCTTTGCGATCCTATTTTTCTAGCATATCTCTCATATCATAAATGTTGGGACTCCTCATGTGGATGATGAAGACTGTACCAACTCTAACTCACCACACGACCTGTCCTCAATCAATCTATCAACTGTGTTGGTGTCGCTAAACTCAAAAGATAGCTCTAATGCTAACTCTTCATGCACATCCTCATCATGTACTGCCAACTCAATGTCAAGCTTACCATCAACATGTATTGCATGCTCATCTTTCTCCACTTCCTCTTCAATCTTGTAGCCATCTGAAAGTGTTACGTGTTCCTCAACTATAGATGCATGGATATATTCATCTTTAGGGTTTCCATATGTGTGACTATGTGTCCAATTATCCTAACATGCGAAACAAGGATCTTCTCATCTCAATTGATTGTTTCTCTTCCTAGGTTCATTTGTGGGATGAATAATGACTTTTGATTCACCATACACTAAACCAAACTCATCATAGATACTTTTGGTCGCTTCCTTTAGAAACACACTGTCACCTACCCAAATTTCAGAAATTATTATTTTATTAGCAAAATACTTTATGTTAAAATTGATTACAAATTTTTGTAATTATGATCAATTTTGATCAAGGATGAATGTAATTACTGATTATTATTATTTAAATAAATTAATTAGGAGACAAACACCCAAGGGGACTATTAAATGAGTGTTCATTGACCCACTAGGAGGAATGGAAGCTGTTGGAAGGTATGGGACAGATGGCAGCAATTGCACCACACCACTAGCTATTGGTTATGGGGCAACTACCCCTACTAATGTTGCATTATCCCCCAGGTGGTGGGAGTGGGCAGGCAACTCATTTAATGACCAAGTAACAACTGAAAAGGCCTAGGCAACCTACATAAGGAAAATTCGAATTGAGCAGGTAGCGCTTACACGATATTTCTGCAGGAATATTTCCTCATGTGCATCAGGTGATCACTGAGAGATTCGAATAGGGAGGCTAGCTGTGAGTGCAATCATGAGTCTGCATATTATATTTATTAAGAAGAACCAGAGGTGTTGGAGGAGGTCCCTTGGACTGCTAGCTCTCGAAGATTCCATAGTTATTTACTACTGCAAGAAGAGATCCTAAATTCCTATGTTTCTTCCTCTTCGTGGTTCAGTGAACAGGCTTGGGGCTCCTAAGGCAAGTACTTGACTGTCTTCATGAATTGGTTGGGTGGAACAGTCTTCTTGGGCTATTTGTTTCCCTACAGATTCATCCAGGTTTTACTGTTTCCTATTTTTTTTAAGTTATTAGTTCTGTTTAGTAAAATTAGTAATCTTTGTTTTTCTGTTTGGAAGAAGAATTTATTTCTGATTTATTTTAAAGTCTGAAAGTTAATTTTAAACGATGATCTGGATTGATAATCCAATATCTACATTTTTCCACATGTTGTTTTGTGCATCGTATTCTATTGTAGAGAAGTAAATTAAATATAGATGAAAAGATAGGCAAACTGCCATTGATTCGATAGATAAATACAGTAATTGAGATGTGTTTCATTTTCTACCCTATAGCTAAGAATAGTAATAATTACTGTATAGTATCTAATCTATTACAGAATATTCCTTTGTTTCATGAAAACCAAACATTGTTTATTTCCTATACAACTACATTGTATTTTCCTTAACATTACTACATTGTACATAAGAAATAAATGGAGTCCAATTTTCCATACATCATATCATGTCTGCATTATAAATAGTGTTGTTGCAATTAAATAAATGTATAAATTATGGACAAAGCTGCAATCCACAGTCTTCACATTTTACACACACATTGTTTTCATTTCCCTATTATAACATTGCAATGATTATTTTAATTCTATCAAGTAATGAAAACATGATAAACCTTATTTCGTTTTCTTTCATCTTATTCATACATATTATAAACTATATATATTATAAACTGCATATATTGATTTCCAAAAAAAATTGGGTTCGTATCAAACCCTAGTTAGAATTTCGATTTCCATTACCATCATTTTGCAACATAAACAAACACAATCTACACAAGCTACGGATCGAATCATAGTTTTTGGCTCCAAAGTCCTTTTTAGAAGTTCATATTCAAACATTTATTTATATTCAAAGACAAGACTCAAACTAGGGTATGGCCTTGTTCTTTTCCGTTACAAACGAAAGGAAAACCATTTTGGCATTACATATTACAGAGTTTATCATCTACGACAAAGCATGTAGATCCTTTCATAGATTGATAATCACATTAATTACCTACAGTACTCAAACACATAACATAGACGAATAGCACAGAATGAAATAGCATATTTTTTCATTGCCGAGAAGAAAAGCATTGTATCCATAGTAGACGAGACTCAACTCTTTTTTCTCACTTCTCATAACATAAACCAACAAGTAGTGGCTCAAAGTTTTAAACCAATACAAGTTCCAACTTCAAGAAGGGAAATCAATGTTTTCAAAAACAAAAAAATTACAACATGTTTCCAAACGAAAATCGCATAGGGTTTATTCCCAAGTTTAAACATTTTAAACCAAGTCCAAAAATCCTTAGCATTGACGAGTATTATAAAACCCAGTTCGACAAAGCTAGGCATCAAAGTATAAGACCGAGTATCATACAAACAAACGAGGGTCACATCCCTGTACATACATCATTTGAATAACAAAAATTTCTTCAAAGTTTTTCAACTGATAGACAACACCGAGGCATGGCAAAAACATGGTTACTCATCCTTTTGAAACCACATCAACCAAAGTCGAAAGGCACCTACGAGCGTTTGAGACCCAGAGCTTACCAAGAATGGGAGCACGCCTTTCCTTTCCAAACCCTTGCTCAAGTCGTTCTTCGAACCCTGCAATTAACAAAACAACAGCTTAGAATTAGACAACTGCTATATTTTAAAACTGAAAGTTGAAGTTCAACAAAAGAATCACTATTCATTTTTTAGAACACCTACCTTCTCAACAAGCGGCCAAGTTCTTTACATTCACCAGTAAAACGACGAGCTCTTTGCTGTAGACGAGACCAGGATACCTCTATCATTTTACAGCATTGTATGTTTCATTCAAACCCTAAAACAAAAATCTTAAAACTATCGACTCAATAACACTTCAAACCAGAGACCCAACATTTTAACACAACGCCATTACAGTGAGAAAGAACTTGCAACTTCAACCCTAATCTACAGGTCTCGAGGTCGAAACCTCTTACAAGCTTTCTAACCCTAGAATTCGGCAGCCTGTCAGTCATACAGACCGAAATAATAGAACAATGAACGACATTCAAATCTCATTAACCAAAATGACGACAAAAGTTAGGGTTGCATCTGACGATCCAAACTCATCACTATCGACGATCATAAGAGTGCCAGCGAGATGGCATTGGGACGAACAAATTCTGCATTTAATGCCCCATTCATTAGTACAAGCATGGAAATGTCACTTTGGCACACAGAGGATCGATCAAAAGCCATTTCAGAGGAGTTCAATATAGAAACCATTACACAATGGTTGTCGCAGTTGATATTACATCGATTTTATACTACATGGATTGGTAACAATCCCTATCAGCTGGAGTTGTCAATCGAGTATTAAATGCAAGATCGAGTTACGATCTCCATGACAGCTTGAGGTTTATGTCATTTTAATGACCGTCAACTCGCCCACCCTGTCGACATAAATGCATGTCAGTGCCATAAAAAAAAACGATATAATTTACAAATGGATATTAGAAATTTAAAAACTTTATTGTTATAATCGTATAGTGGACAATAGTTCTAACACTATATTTATGATTTCGACTTAGTGTTACAATATTTTGATATTAAGGTTTAAGTTTAGCCATGCATTAAGTTCCAATTTCATATAAAATTAATATTTTGAACTCTCATATATATTGTAAATAGTTTGCAATTGTAGAACTATTGCATAGGATAGCAATCTCTAAGAATTATATGGTTAGCATGTTATTCATAGTTTTCATTATTGCAACTATTAAAAAGATAAGAGTATGCATTTTTTTATTTTCAACAAGACCAATGAATAGTGATTAGCATAAAAACCATGCCTTTGCCATGTATTTCATACCCTAACTCTTAATGCAATGCATCTGACGGTTAGCGATACAATTACAACGTTAATACTTTACAAGTATTAGTTATCTTACGATGACGACCAAAGCCAAACTAGAACTACGTCATTAGCTTACGACAACAAACTTAAATAGCATGTATACCTTCTAGACGTCAGTGTTTTCCAACATTCATAAATTGTAAGACAGCATTGAAAAACCAGTAAGCAGCACTAGACATTTCATACTTGAAGATACTTGTTTTCACAAAGGAATTCACAACATTTTATTTGACGTTGAATTGAATTGCACACGTACTTTTAAACTATGTAGTTATTGAACCTCTTACCTGTCGTCTGACATAGAATATTCAAATGCGTTAGTGTTGCAGCTAAGTAAACTCCAGGGTACCTCGTAGGACACCCTTGTTCATCAAAAATCAAACTGTTAGTATCTTTTCAAGAAAAAGTATCGCATCACAATAATTACCTGTTATTTCATCTATTACCATAATTATGTTCGTAATTTATGTGTTAAAGTTTCCATTGTCATAATGCTGCTAAAACTGAAATTAAATTATATTTAGTACTAACGATTTTTTAATTAAAGCTTTCGTAATGAAACACTTATTATTTCCGCATCTATAAATTTTGTTTTTAATGTCGTTTTCAAAAGTTTTAAATTTTTATGAAAATTTGGGATGTAACTTGTGGTATCAGAGCTCATGTTCGAACTCTAGGCTTCAAAGAGGTCCAAAAACACGCAGCATAAAATTTTATACGGTAGAAAATTTTACTTAAATCTGAAATTTTAATTATGGTGTTATACATAAATTATTTTAAGTTACAGGTATGGAGAATTCAGTTGAACAATTGGAAGACAGGTTTCAACCAAACAGTCACAGCTCAGGACAGTACTATGTAGAAGAATATCACTGTGAACTAAATAACAATTCGTCAGAATTGTTACATGCTTTCTGTGAATTAAAGGCAGAAATCAGATCTGCGAAACAAGATAATGAAAGAATTCTGCAGGCACAAGAACAATTAAACCAAGTACTGTTTGAACAATGCCTAACTGAGGAGCAAGAGAGAGATAATGAATATATCTCAAAAGTTGAGGATCTACCTCATGCTAATAAAAATCAGAAAATGAAAACTAGTGAGGTGAAAAACAATTCAACCTCATCAGGAGATGCTATTAAAGTGCGTAAAAAGAAACGTAACTACACCAGTGATAGCAGTGAAAGAGATTTTAAATTCAGAAGGAAAAATCATAAGGAGTATGAGCAGATTTCTGGGGAGTTCAAAAAGATTAGACCTCCAACTTTCAATGGAGAAACTGAGAAGGGCGAGACAACTGAAGCTTGGATGTCCGGTATGAAGAAATACTTCCAGATCTATAACTATTCATAGTTCTTGAAGGAAAAAATGGCTATATATAACTTCACCGGAAAAGTGGATATTTGGTGGCAAGACATCAAAAGAGTAAAGGGCATCAAAGACAAAGATGTAAGCTGGAGTACTTTTAAACGATATTTTAAAAATAAGTATTTATCTGAACAATACTATGAAGAAAAATCCAAAGAGTTCTACGATTTGAAGCTGGGAGGTATGAACATGAAGGAAATGAACAGTAAATTTCTGAACTTACTAAGATATGTGCCATACCTCATAGAAGAAAAACAAAAAATTCAAAGATACTTGAGCTGCCTACCTTTCAATATTAAGGACAAATCGAGTACGATAGTCCTAAAACCTTGGAAGAGGCTATGAGAAAGGCAGTTTTCTGTTATGACACCAATCGAAAAGGGAATGAATGTCAAACTAGAAGAGTCAGAAGCCCAACAATTTTGAGCTGAAAAAGAAAAATTTCAGGATTAGTGGAAATACCGATTTCCAAAAGAGAAATTTTCAAAATCGGAATTACCAAGGAAATAATTCCAGAAACAATCAACAGCAGAATTCTAGAGCACCCAAAAATGCACCTAATAATACCAGAACCAATGAGCCAAAAGCACCTATCAAATTTTTTGAATGTCAAGGTCCCCATTACGCATCAGAATGTCCCTTGAGGAAGCGAAAAGCTAACAACATCAACTCTATTCAGGCTGAACCTACTGTTGGAGATGTGGCAAGGGAGATGCCTAACATTAATGCAGCACTCGACAATAGGCAAGTAGATCATCAAATCTCTATGGTAGAGATTAAAGGTATGATACAAAATCATCCTGTTACTGTTTTAATTGACCCAGGTGCTAGCTTAAGTTATATATCACCAGATATTGTGGAAAGTCTTAAATTGAAAACAGAAAAGTTTAGTAAATCTTGGTTAGTTAGACTAGAAACTGGAACAAAGACGAAAGTATCATATTTTATATAAAGTTGTACCTTATCCATGAATCAGTTACAAACACAAATTAAGTTGAATATTTTACCTTTAGGATCCTACGATATTATAATTGGAATGGACTGGTTAGAAGCCCATCATGTCATTCTGGATTGTTACAGAAAATTTTTTACATGTTTAAATGACAAAGGAGAAACTGTAGAAATAAAAGGCATCCCAAGAAAGGTAACCCTTAGACAAATTTCAGCCATGCAAGTTAAGAGGGCAGTTAGGAAAGGATACCAGTTGTTTGTAGTAAATATAGTAAATGATGAGTTTATTAGTAAAGAGGACAAACTGAAATTAGAGGACATACCTATCCTAAAGGATTTTAAGGATGTATTTCCTCAGGAAATCCCAGGATTACCTCCTAAAAGAGATTTAGATTTTACCATCGAGTTAATACTAGGAGCAATACCAAATTCAAAAGCTCCTTACAAAATGAACATACTGAAATTAAACGAATTAAAATCATAGTTGAAGGAACTTATTGATAAGAAGTATATTAGACCCAGCGTGTCTCCTTGGGGAGCACCTGTCATCTTTGTTAAGAAGAAAGATGGAACCCTAAGACTATGCATAGATTATCATCAGCTTAATAAGATGACGATCAAGAATTGGTATCCGTTGCCCCGCATAGACGATCTATTTGATCAACTGCATGGAGCAACGATATTTTCAAAGATTGATCTAAGATCAGGATATCATCAAGTACGGGTTAAGGATGATGATATTTTCAAGACAGCTTTCAGAACTCGGTATGGACATTATGAGTTTGTAGTCATGCCATTTGGCTTGACTAATGCCTCGGCTGTATTTATGTGTTTGATGAATAATATTCTGCACAAATACTTAGACAAGTTTGCTGTTGTATTTATAGATGACATTTTAGTGTATTCCAAAAGTAAGGAAGAGCATGATGAACATTTACAGATTATCTTACAAGTTCGGAGAGATCATCAACTATACGCTAAGTTTAGTAAGTGCGACTTTCACAAAAACAAAATTCAGTATCTAGGACACATAATTTCGAAAGAAGGAATCTCGATTAACCCCGACAAGATAAGGGCCATTAATGACTGGTCGGTTCCTAAGGATGTGTTGGATGTAAGATCATTTATGGGCATTACTGGATATTACACAAAGTTTATAGAAGGTTTTTCGAGGATTGCCAACCCCATAACTTCCTTGCAGAAGAAGGGGAAGAAATTTGTTTGGGATCAGAAATGTTCTGACAGTTTCAAGAGATTAAAGGAATTATTGACTATAACACCCATATTGAGGATAGCAGATCCTAACAAGGATTTTAAAGTTTGTACAGACGCATGCAATGACGGACTCGGTGGAGTCCTGACACAGGAAGGGCATGCGGTGGCATATGAATCAAGAAAGCTGAAAATAAACGAGAAGAACTACTCTACTTATGATTTAGAGTTATTGGCAGTAATTCGTGCCTTAAAAATATGGCGTCATCACCTTATTGGTAGAAAATTCACATTATTGACAGATAATATGGGTCTGAAATATTTATTAGACCAGACAAATATGAATGCTAGACAAGCTAGATGGTTGACTTTCTTAAGTGAGTATGATTTCAAAATTCAGCATATTAAAGGAAACGAGAACAAAGTTGCAGATGCCTTGAGTCGTAAGGAAAAACTGAATTTTATTTCATCCATCAGTACTTATTCAATTGATTTGGAAAATTAGATTCTTGAAAAGAGTGAAACAGATGAAGAATACAAAAAAATGAAGGAAAAGACAGCAAACAACAGTTTTGAAAATTTTATGGCAGATTACAGCATAAAGGAAAATGGGTTATTACTATATAAAAATAGATTGTATGCACCATACATACCAGAAATAAAATTTCTGATATTAAATGAGATGCATAAAAGTCATTATTCTGGTCATCCAGGTTATAAAAAGACCATTACTATGCTAAGAAAAGAATACTATTGGCCCATAATGAAGGATGAAGTAGCAGAGTACATAGATAAATGTTTGGATTGTCAAAAAGTGAAGGTTGAACATCAACATCCTGTTGGATTGTTGCAACCATTACCGATACCAAGTTGGAAATGGGAAGTGATCAGCATAGACTTTATTGCTGGATTACCTAAAAATAAAAAAACAACATGATTCTATCATGATGGTAGTGGACAAACTCAACAAAGAAGCACATTTCATACTTGTGAAGACTACTCATTAAGCTCTAGACATTGCAGAAATCTTTATGAAACAGATTTTTCAACTACATGGGATACCGAAAGTAATAATTTCAGATCATGACTCTAAATTTACCGAAAACTTCTCGAGGTCACTGTTTAAGGGGTCGAATACAACCTTAAATTTCAGTACAGCATTTCATCCACAAATGGATGGACAAACAGAAAGGGTAAATCAAGTTTTAGAAGATTTATTAAGAATGTATGTTAAGGGTCAGCCTGGTAAGTGGGAAGACTACTTGCACTTAGCATAATTTGCTTATAATAATCATTATCATACATCGGCCGGACTTAGTCCTTTCGAAATTCTTTATGGTAGGAAATGTAATACACCTTTTTCGTGGAATGTTCCAGTAAATAGAGTTGTTTTAGGGCCTGAATTATTGTAGGAGTTAGAACTAATTGTGAAACGGGTACAAGGAAATTTAAAAGCTGCCAAAGATAGACAAAAGAGTCAAGCAGATTTAAAAAGGACTCATAAAGAGTTCTAGGTTGGTGAGCATGTATTCCTCAAGGTAAGACCAAAAAAGAGTTCATTGAAATTGGGGAGCTGTGCCAAGTTGGCACCCAGGTATTGTGGTCCTTTTGAAATACTGTCCAAAGTAGGACCAGTGGCATACCAACCGGCTTTGCCACCAAACTTAAAAATACATAATGTTTTTCATATATCGTTTTTAAAGAAATATGTACACGATGCTACTCATGTTGTAAACTGGAATGATGTACAGGTGGGACAAGACAGAGATTTTCAGGTGGAACCGGACTGTATCCTCGGAAGGAGGGAAACTATTCTCCGGAATCGCACCATTGGGCAAGTGAAAGTGCAATGGAAGCACCTTAGCCCATAAGAGGCAACCTGGGAGTTGGAAAGTAGTATGCAGGCAACATACCCAACTTTGTTTTAGGAACACTCAAGGAGTGATTAACCAACATCGAGGACGATGTTGAGACTTAAGGGAGGGTGTATGTCACCAACCCAAATTTTAGAAATTATTATTTTATTAGCAAAATACTTTATGTTAAAATTAATTACAAAGTTTTGTAATTATGATCAATTTTGATCAAGGATGAATGTAATTACTGATTATTATTATTTAAATAAATTAATTAGGAAACAAACACCCAAGGGGACTGTTAAATGAGTGTTCACTGACCCACTAGGAGGAATGGAAGTTATTGGAAGGTATGGGATAGATGGCAGAAATTGCACCACACCACTAGCTATTGGTTATGCGACAACTACCCCTACTAATGTGGCATTATCCCCCGGGTGGTGGGAGTGACCAGGCAACTCATTTAATGAGCAAGTAACAACTGAAAAGGCCTAGGCAGCCTACATAAGGCAAATTCGAATTGAGGAGGGAGCTCTTACACAATATTTCTACAGGAATATTTCCTCATGTGCATCAGGTGATGACTGAGAGATTCGAATAGGGAGGCTAGCTGTGAGTGCAATCATAAGTCTGCATATTAGATTTATTAAGGAGAACCAGAGATGCTGGAGGAGGTCCCTTGGATTGCTAGCTCTTGAATATTTCACAGTTATTTACTATTGCAAGAAGAGATCCTAAATTCCTAAGTTTCTTCCTCTTGGTGGTTCAGTGAATAGGCTCGGGGGTCCTAAAGAAAGTACTTGACTGTCTTCAGGAATTGGTTGGGTGGAACAGTCTTCTTAGGCTATTTGTTTCCCTACAGATTCATCCAGGTTGTGACATCCCCCAAATAATGAAAGGACATTATGTTTAAAAAAAAAAAAATTGGGACACATTACATATGGTATCAGAGCGAGGTTCAACCTTGTCGACCTTGGAAACACCTATCTTCTATTGAACATGAAAATATATAATTCTAATAATGTATTTGGATGCTGTATGCATATATTCAGTTTGATTTTCAGATGACTTCGCATGAGGAATATGGAGAACAGTCTGAAGAAAAAGAACAGGCATGCATAGAAGAAGAACATTCTGAAGCAAGTCAGGTGTTCGAAACCATGATAAGTTTGATCGTGGAGATATAGAGCTTCAAGGCAGACAATGAACAACTAAAGAAAGCTCAGGAAAAGCAGCAAGAAATCAATGAAATTTTGCTGCAGAGTCTTCACAAAAGGAATAATGGAGAAAAACAAAAGGAGGAGACCAAGAGGAAAGAAGATACTGACGAAAGCGCTGAGAAAAAGGGGCACTCCTCCAATGAGACCCAGAAATCTGAGCATCAAGACAAGACCATGGGAAAGAGGAAGGTTGACCACCTGGAAGGTGAATTCAAAAAGATAAAACCTACCAGCTTTGATGGAGAATCGAAGACTAGGGAAGAAGAAGAAGCCTGGTTGTTGGACATCAAAAAATACTTTCAAATCTACAATTACTCTAGCAACATGAAAGTCAGAATGGTTGTTTACAATCTGAAGGGGAAGGCCAGCATATGGTGGCAAGACCTTAAGATTTCCCAGGGACTGAAAGAGAAGAACCTTGAATGGGTAGAATTCAAGAAACTGTTCAAGAAACAGTACTTATCAGAAATTTATTATGAAAGAAAAACCAAGGAATTTTATGAATTGAAGTTGGGTCAAATGACAATGGAAGATCTTATCAATAACTTTCTAGACCTGTTACGGTTCATTCCATATATCAAGGAAGAAAAATTAAAGGTATAGCGGTTCTTAAGCTGTCTGCCGCAGTCCTATAAAGATCAAATTGAGTTCGACAATCCAAGAACTTTAGACGAAGCATTCAGAAAGGCCAGACTATGCTTTGAACAATACAAACAAAGGAATGATGCTTCCAAAGCATGGAAGGATAAGAAACAGGAAAAGTTCAACCAGCGGAAGAAAGGCTTCAAACCCCCGCCCTTCAGGAACATGCCCAAAAAATTCCAAGGAAATTCATTTCCTAAGAATGAACAGTTACAACAGAAAACTTTTAAACCCCCTAACATGGGAATAAAAGGAAGTTTTGGTACCCCTAAAGAACCCCTGAAGTGTTGGGAATGCGATGAAGCCCATGTATGCAAAAATTGTCCACGGTACAATGAAGCAAACGGGGTGCTGCATAATATGTAAGAGGCATCCACGGTGGGAGATATTGGGAAAAGTTATCACCGAATTAATGCAGCCTTGGAAGACCGACAGGCAGATTATCAATCTGCAATTGTGGAAATAGAAGGTAAAATTTCTGACCATACTTGTACTGTTTTAATTGACCCAGGGGAAACTTTAAGCTACATCACTCCTAAGATGATGGAGCACTGTCAACTCACCAAGGTAAAGCACCCAAAACCCTAGTTAGTTCAGTTAGCTACAAGAGCAAAAAGGAAGGTAACGGAATATATTACTAATTGTGAACTTGAAATACAAGGTCACAAAACAAAAATTAATTTAAATGTGTTACCTTTGGGGTCGTATGACATGATAATAGGTATGGACTGGCTTGAAAGATATAAAGTAGTACTGAACTGCTTTACCAATAACTTTACATACATTGTTGAAGACCAAACTCTAAGAACAGTGAATGGAAAACAGAAACCTCTCTCTGTTAGGCAGATTTCTGCTATGCAATTAAAGAAGTGCATAAGGAAAGGATGCAAGATTTACGCAGTACGAGTATCTGATTTTCTTCTTAACGGAAGCGAAGCTTCCATAGCAGAGTACCCCGTCTTAGGCAAGTTCCTATACGTATTTCCAAAGGAAATACCGGGGTTACCCCCTCAATGAGAAATAGATTTTTCCATTGAACTTTTACCTGGATCCGCACCGGTGTCAAAGGTACCTTATAGGATGAGTATTCCATAATTGACTGAATTGAAAATTCAGATTCAAGAACTACTAGACAAAGGGTATATCAGACCTAGTGTCTCGCCTTGGGGTGCACCGGTCCTTTTTGTTAAGAAAAAAGATGGGACTCTAAGACTATGTATTGACTATAGGCAACTGAATAAGGTAACTGTTAAGAATAAATATCCCTTACCCCGAATTAATGATTTGTTCGACCAAGTAGGGGGAGCCAAAGTCTTTTCCAAAATGGATCTTCGATCTGGGTACCATCAGATTCGAATTAAAAATGAAGACATAAGTAAAATAGCATTCCGAACTCGATACGGACACTACAAATTTGTAGTTATCCCTTTCGGTCTAACCAACACCCCTGCCACATTCATGTGTCTAATGAACGGGATCTTCAACAAATACCTAGACCAGTTTGTGTTGATTTTTATTGATGATATCCTGATATACTCCAAGTCGAAGGAAGAACATGAACAACATTTAAGGATTGTGTCGCAAACCTTGAGGGATCATCTGTTGTATGCTAAGTTAGAGAAATGTGAGTTCTTTAAAAAGGAAATTCAGTACTTAGGCCATATTATTTATGAAGAAGGAATTGTGGTCGACCCACAAAAAATAAAAGCCATAGCTGATTGGCTAGTACCGAAAGATGTGGCTGACATTAGATCTTTCATGGGACTCACCGGTTACTATCGGAGGTTCATTGAGGGATTCTCAAAGATCTCCTATCCCATTACTTTGCTGCAGAAAAAGGGGATAAAGTTTGTTTGGTCCTACAAGTGTCAAGAAAGTTTTGAACAACTCAAAGATTTATTGACCAAGGCACCTATTCTAAAGGTAGCAGACCCGTGTAAGGGATACATGGTTTGTACGGATGATAGTAAAGAGGTAGTAGGGGGAGTACTGTCCCAGGACGGACATGTAGTGTGTTACGAATCACAGAAACTAAAAGAGCATGAACACAACTACGTGGTTCACGACATGGAATTAACAGCAGTAGTACATGCACTGAAAATGTGGCGTCACTACCTGCTGGGAAAGAAATTCCTTTTGTTAACAGATAGCACTTGCGTCAAGAACTTATTTAATCAGCCAGGACTCAATGCCAGGCAAGCAAGGTGTATGGCCTTTTTAAGTGAATTTGACTTTGATGTAAAACACATAAAGGGTAAGGAAAATACAGTGGCAGATGCACTTAGTCGAAGGACCCATGAGGTGTACGAAATAATAATGAGTCAACCAGAGAGTAATCTCATGGATAAAGTAAAAGTGGCAAGCGAACAGGATGCAAAATACATAAATTTGCAAGGTAAAATTCAGCAAAATGAGATAAACATGAACGGGACAGATTTAAGAATTGATCAAAAAGGTTTGATTTGGTTCAAAGATAGGTTGTACATGCCTAATGTTGTAGATATTAAACTATTTATTCTAAACGAGATGCACAAACCCCCTTTTGCAGGTCATCCCAGATATCAAAAAATGATAACAACCCTTAGAAAACAGTTCTTTTGGCCTAAATTAAAGACTGATCTAGTTGATTATTTATCTAAATGCTTGGAATGTCAATAGGTGAAGGCAGACCATAGGAATCCTGCTGGTTTGTTACAACCATTACGAATTCCTGAGTGGAAATGGGAAGTGATTTCATTAGATTTTATCACAGGTTTTCCGAGAACACAGTGACAACATGATTCTATTATGGTGGTGGTTGACAAATTTAGCAAATCTGCACATTTCATTCCTGTAAAAACCACTTTCAAGGCAGTAGATATTGCAGGAATATTTTTAAAAGAAATATTCAGATTACACGGAGTACCAAAGATGGTAATTTCAGACAGGGATGCAAAATTTACATCCAAATTTTGGAAGTCTTTATTTGCAGGTCTAGAAACAAGAATTAATTTCAGCACTAGTTATCACCCTGAAATGGATCGACAGACTGAACGTACAAATTAGATCATTGAAGATATGTTGAGAATGTACGTCATGGAAAAACCCACCAAATGGGAAGACTATTTACATCTGGTAGAGTCCGCTTACAACAACGGGTATCAAGCATCATCAAGAATGAGTCCATTCGAAATTCTTTATGGAAGGAAGTGCACTACCCCAGTTAGCTGGGATAGTCCCGTCGATCATTTATTGGTAGGACCAGATTTGCTGCAGGTTATGGAACAAACAGTCCAGAAGGTGCAAAAAAATTTAAAGGTGGCTCAAGACCGTCAAAAAAGTTATGCTGACTTAAAAAGACAAAATAAGGAATTCTCAGTTGGAGATCATGTGTACTTGCGGGTTAAACCAAAGAAAAGCTCACTCCGACTAGGGAGTTGCACTAAACTGGCACCACGATTCTGCGGGCCCTTCCAAATACTTGAAAGGATTGGACCCATAGCTTATAAGCTTGCATTACCAGCACATTTAAAAATTCATAATATTTTTCACATTTCATTACTGAAAAAGTATATTCATGACCCCATTCATATTATTGATTGGAATTTGATACAGGAGGCTCCAGAAGGTGAATTTCAAGTGGAACCTTTACGCATTCTCGACAGGAAAGAAACAGTACTTCGGCACCGAGCCATTGCTAAGGTAAAGGTGCAATGGAAGCACTTTAGTCCTGAGGAGGCGACCTGGGAATTGGAAAGTGAGATACTAGAAAAGTATCCGAATTTGTTCCCAGAACCGATGGAGGAAGACTAGAACACTGAGGACAGTGTTCAGAATAAGGGGCCAAGGATGTGACATCCCCCAAATAATGAAAGGACATTATGTTTAAAAAAAATAAAATTGGGACACATTACACAGGTTTTACTGTTTCCTATTTTTTTAAAGTTATTAGTTTTGTTTAATAAAATTAGTAATCTTTGTTTTTCTGTTTGGAAGAAGAATTTATTTTTGATTTAGTTTAAAGTCTGAATGTTAAGTTTAAACGATGATCTGGATTGATAAACCAATCGCTACATTTTTCCACATGCTTTTTTTTGCATCATATTCTAGTGTAGATAAGTAAATTAAATATAGATGAAAAGATAGGCAAACTGCCATTGATTCGATAGATAAATACAGTAATTGAGATGTGTTTCATTTTCTACCCTATAGCTAATAATAGTAATAATTACTGTATAGTATCTAATCTATCACAGAATATTCCTTTGTTTCATGAAAAACAAACATTGTTTATTTCCTATACAGCTACATTGTATTTTCCTTAACATTACTATGTACATAAGAAATAAATGGAGTCCAATTTTCCATACATCATATCATGTCTGCATTATAAATAGTGTTGTTGCAATTAAATAAATGTATAAATTATGGACAAAGCTGCAATCCACAGTCAATTCACAGTCTTCACATTTTACACACACATTGTTTTCATTTCCCTATTATAACATTGCAATGATTATTTTAATTCTATCAAGTAATGAAAACATGATAAACCTTATTTCGTTTTCTTTCATCTTATTCATATATATTATAAACTATATATATTATAAATTGCATATATTGATTTCCAAAAAAAACTGGGTTCGTATCAAACTCTAGTTAGAATTTCGATTTCCATTACCATCGTTTTGCAACATAAACAAACACAATCTACACAAGCTACAGATCGAATCCTAGTTTTTGGCTCCATAGTCCTTTTTAGAAGTTCATATTCAAACATTTATTTATATTCAAACACAAGACTCGAACTAGGTTATGGCCCTGTTCTTTTCCATTACAAATGAAAGGTAAACCATTTCGGCATTACATATTACAGATTTTATCATCTATGAAAAAGCATGTAGATCCTTTCATAGCTTGATAATCACATTAATTACCTACAGTACTCAAACACATAACATAGAATGAAATAACATATTTTTTCATTGCCGAGAAGAAAAGCATTGTATCCACAGTAGACGAGCCTCGGCTCTTTTTTCTCACTTCTCATAACATAAACCAACAGGTCATGGCTCAAAGTTTTAAACCAGTACAAGTTCCAACTTCAAGAAAGGAAATCAATGTTTTCAGAAACAAAAAAATTACAACATGTTTCCAAACAAAAATCGCACAGGGTTTATTCCCAAGTTTAAACATTTTAAAACAAGTCCAAAAACCCTTAGCAATGACGAGTATTATAACTCCCAGTTCGATGAAGCTAGGCATCAAAGTATAAGACCGAGTATCATACAAACAAACGAGGTTCACATCCCTGTACATATATCATTTGAATAACAAAAAGTTCTTCAAAGTTTTTCAACTGACAGACAATGCCGAGGCATGGTGAAAACCTGGTTACTCATCCTTTTGAAACCACATCAACCAAAGTCGAAAGGCACCTATGAGGGTTTGAGACCCGGAGCTTACTAGGAATGGAAGCACGCCTTTCCTTTCAAAACCCTTGTTCAAGTCGTTCTTCAAACCATGCAACTGACAAAACAACAGCTTAGAATTAGACAACTGTTATATTTTTAAATTGAAAGTTGAAGTTCAACAAAAGAATCACTATTCATTTTCAAGAACACTTACCTTCTCAACAAGCAGCCAAGTTCTTTACATTCACCAGTAAAACGACGAGCTCTTTGCTGTAGACGAGACCAGGATACCTCTATCATTTTACAACATTGTGTGTTTCATTCAAACTCTAAAACGAAAAAGCTTAAAACTATCGACTCAATAACACTTCAAACCAGAAACCCAACGTTTTAACACAACGCCATTACAGTGAGAAAGAACCTACAACTTCAACCCTAATCTACAGGTCTCGAGGATGAAACCTCTTACAAGCTTTCTAACCCTAGAATTCGGCAGCCTGCCAGCCACACAGATCGAAACAATAGAACAATGAACGACATTCAAATCTCATTAACCAAAACGACGACAAAAGTTAGGGTTGCATCTGACGATCCAAACTCATCACTATCGACGATCATAAGAGTGCCAGCGAGATGGCATTGGGATGAGAAAATTTTGCATTTAATGCTCCATTCATTAGTACAAGCATGGTGAAGCCACTTTGGCACACAGACGATCGATCAACACCCAGTTCGGAGGAGTTCAATATAGAAACCATTACACAGTGGTTGTCGCAGTTGATATTACATCGATTTTATACTACATGGATTGGTAACAATCCCTGTTAGCTGGAGTTGTGAATTGAGTATTTAATGCAAGATCGAGTTACGATCTCCACGACTGCTCGAGGTTTATGTCATTTTAATGACCGTCAACTCGCCCACCCTGTCGACATAAATGCATGTCAGTACCATAAAAACAAACGATATAATTTACAAATGGATATTAGAAATTTAAAAACTTTATTGTTATAATCGTATAGTGGACAATAGTTCTCACACTATATTTACGATTTCGAGTTAGTGTTACAATATTTCGATATTAAGGTTTAAGTTTAGCCATGCATTAAGTTCCAATTTCATATAAACTTAATATTTTGAACTCTCATATATATTGTAAATAGTTTGCAATTGTAGAACTATTGCATAGGATGGCAATCTCTAAGAATTATATGGTTAGCATGTTATTCATAGTTTTCATTATTGCAACTATTAAAAAGATAAGAGTATGTTATTCATAGTTTTCATTATTGCAACTATTAAAAAGATAAGAGTATGTATTTTTTTTATTTTCAACAAGACCAATGAATAGTGATTACCATAAAAACCATGCCTTTGCCATGTATTTCATACCCTAACTCTTAATGCAATGCATCTGACGGTTAGCGATACAGTTACAACGTTAATACTTTACAAGTATTAGTTATCTTAAGACGACGACCAAAGCCAAACTAGAACTACGTCATTAGCTTACGACAACAAACTTAAATAGCATGTATGCCTTCTAGACATTAGTGTTTTCCAACATTCATAAATTGTAAGACAACGTTGAAAAACCAGTAAGCAGCACTAGACATTTCATACTTGAAGATACTTGTTTTCGCAAAGGAATTCAAAACATTTTATTTGACGTTGAATTGAATTACACACGTACTTTTAAACTATGTAGTTATTGAACCTCTTACCTATCATCTGCACATAGAATATTCAAATGCGTGAGCATTGCAGCTAAGTAAACTCCAGGGTAACTCGTAGGACACCCTTGTTCATAAAAAATCAAATTGTTAGTATCTTTTCAATAAAAAGTATCGCATCACAATAATGACCTATTAGTTCGTCTATTACCATAATTATGTTCGTAATTTATGTGTTAAAGTTGTCATTGTCACAATGCTACTAAAACAAAAATTAAATTATATTTAGTACTAACGACTTTTTAATTAAAGCTGTCGTAATGAAACAATTATTATTTCTGCATCTATAAATTTTGTATTTAATGTCGTTTTCAAAAGTTTTAAATTTTTATGAAAATTCGGGATGTAACACACACTCAACCTTCCCTTCTTGATTTGAGATAGGAAAGCTTCAAACTGCTGCAAGTTATGCTCTAACCTCTGTTGTGTCTTGGCAAGGCCCTTCATTAACTCTTCCCAACTAGGCTCCTTTTCCTCTATCCTTACTGTCCAATATGTAACCATTGAGGCAATAGTTGTGTCTGTTGGATTTATTTAACTGCTTAAAGATGCACGTTTCCCATCGCTAGCGAGGAACATGGTATGAGACCACTGTAAGATTCCAAGTAGGAATTATGTCTAATACATGTGTCTTTTCCTTTGTATTTATGTAGCTGCTAGTTTTATTTGACTCGTTGGCTATTTGAAATGCTTCATGTGATAGTTTTTTACTCAAAGATTATTTGCATGCCATTGAAAAATATCATAAATCCAAGAGTATCAATCTTGAGAAGACTGGTAGGATATGTAGACAGTTTTTGCAAATCTGGATTATATAAATTACTACAAATCAATCAATGGTAACCATATAACAAAGGTGTATATTTCTGACCTTAAATAATGATGATATTGGACTACTGAAAGTTGTACCAGCTGGTCTATATATTCAGAGTGATGTAGATAGTAGAGAGTCAAATATTGCATGAGTAGAATGCCCAACTAGAAGGTGCATGCTCATATTTGATAGATAACTCCTAGTTTGGAAGCCTTCCACTGTTTAATGAAATATTAGATCTCAAAAGGTGTATAGATCTCACCTCCTAGGCTGAATATGAATTTCAATAAGCATGTACACATCTCAAATAATGAAGAAGGGACTTCCTTGCAACTTTCAGAAGTATTGCTTCCCCCTAACAGTCACATGGCATATAATGCATTCAGTCTTCAAATAGTTCATACGCTGCCCTCTAAAAGTCACTCGAGTTATCTTTGCAATAGGCTGATATGTAGTTGGTGATTTGTGGTCGAGGGAGTTAGAATATTATCCTCACAATAGATGCCTTGTTTGACTATCATGTAGCTGCTAGTAAGCTGCCATGATTTGTTCACAAATAACTCATTGCCTTTAAACAGTATCAAGTATGCTATAATCTCAAGACTTCCATAATGTGATGTGAAGCTTCCCTAGATCACCAGCTATGAATTCTTTATTAGGTATATTTCTACTCTGCCTACAGTTAATGAATGATGCACCTAGTATGAGAAAATAAGGCCTAGGATGAGGCTTTAATGTATATGGGAGGTACCTACCTCCACATTATATTAATATTCCTATGCTCTGCAAAGGAAACCCAATAAAGATGTACCTTCCTCTCTTGAATAATAGCCACGGTTCAATGGCTCCTAAACCAGTATATGCATATGATATTTTTATAGTGGAAGGCACCTATTTATGCACCTATTTTGTAGTAAGTATGAGGCTTTCCATCCTCCCTATATCCTTTTCACCCTACAAGTCTACCAACTAAACTTATAGTGGAATTCAATCCTGAGATACTTGCATTCTTTCACTATCTCCAATGGAATGCTTCCGAAAATAAAAGTGTTTGGCTTGTCTTTTCTTTTCTATTTTAAGAGAAGATCATGATTTTTCTCTTGGCAATGTTCACTTGCATCCAAAACTCATGACAAAAGTGCTCTAAGGCCAAGTGTTCTCTTAATCCATGTGATGTTTTGGGAATTAGAATAAGATTATCTATGTATAAAAGTAGCTTCACCACATAGCCTGCTAGATGGACACCCTCTCTATTTGTTTTTCTTAACCAAGCCTCTAACTTATCAATTTATAAACCAAACAAAGTGGGAGATAGAGGACATCCATGTTTAACGTCAATATCACTACCAAAACATTCAAACATTCCTTCACTTGTTCTGTTTTTAGCTCTAACTTTCTCATAAAGTCTATGGACGGTTGTTCTATATTCATATGGGATCCATGAACTGTCCTTCAAGATCTTGAACTTTTTGTCTGGGATCAGTTACATGTCATTTTAACATGTTCAATTCTTCCCATAAATCATGCAACATGAGAGGCTACAATTTTTCATTCCTATTGTGCCTTACGAATGATTTAGTATTTCTTTCAAAAGAGGCATCAACAAATATAGGATTCTTACCATATGTAGTTTCTTGAGCAGAACTGTGTGATGTCTTCATAATAGTCTTGAGAAAGGAATCTAGGAGACTGGATTTCATTTCTCCTTTAGGCAGAGCTTGGATCTGGGCTAACATTTGAGCATCTTTATAGACATTGCTATGTGCCATACAAACTTTGAGTTTACGCATGCTTTTGTTTAATTCCTCTTCTGCTTCCTCTGAGCTTTCTTCTATTTTTTAATCTTCTGAACTTCCTGAGCTAGAAGAGGGGATTTGAACATTGACAATTTTGAGAAATAAATAATGCTTCATGTTCTAGCTCAGATAGATCTTCAGTATCATATTTGAATTTAGATGTTTCAGGACTAGAAATGAAACTTCCCTGAGCAATATGGACTTCGGGGACATGCATATTGGAGCCACAACAATTACAGTGAATATGGATTCTAGATCACATTGCTCTTTTAGTATTTCTCCTAGCTTTAAGTTGGGAGTTTTTCCCCATAGTTCTCTTTGATGCATCTCATTGCGGACATCTATTGGAAATATGCCCTACTTGGCAACATAGCCAACATGTAAGCTTTTGTCTCTCCTAAGATTTAAAAGTTTTTAGCTTAATGTCATCAGGAGTATAGTAGTGAGTTTTTGGTCTCCTTTTGTAATATCCTTTATTCTGAAATTTCTTAGGAGCCCTGTTAAACCGAGAATACTTTTGAGGCCTTGGGAGTTTGTTTATTTTTCTCAAAATCTTTTTGGCTTTCTTTATTTTTCTCACTGGGTCTTCTATTGAAAGGCCACACTTTGCACAGATTGATTTGCTATCAAGGAACCTAGACATATTTTTGATAGATTTATTGACTTTTGTACTAGTGCAAAGACCAACTAGTGCAGAGGTAATAATCGAATAAATTTCTCCCCATGTGTAAGTTTCATAAGGCATTTGGAAGATACCTTGAGCTTTAAAATAATCAACATACTTACTGGGAAGAGCAGCAAGATAAACTTGCTTCCAAAGCAAATTCTTGCTATTTGCAACCTCATAGATACGTTGCATCCATTCTCTGTGGAAATCATCATAATAGGACATGCTTTTTCATTTGGAGTTCATTAGAATAAGAGCATGCTTATCAGAGATCTCTTGTTCAATTCCACACCAATGTTCTAGGATCATAGTAGTAAGAGCCCCAATCATATTACTTTGTGGTTTTCCATCTTCATGAAATAAGACATCTCCACTATCATCTTTTAGTGTTTCTCTTTCCATTTTTTCAACAAGTGTAGGAGATGATTCTATTTCCCACCATTTAGCCAAAGTTCCAGTAAAACATTGTATGATAGATTTGCATGTTTCTATTTCTCCTTTGCGTTTCATACACATGATTCTGTAAGAAACATACATTCTATCTAAAACTTGTCTGATTTGTCCTACAGACATGTTATCAATATTCCATTCTAAATAGCTTTCATCAGAAAATTGTGGGACTTCTGGTAATTTTCCTTTTCCATACAGATCTGGGGCTGATGGCCTGGACATATTCCAAGGCAATCTCTCTTTGATAGGTAAATCCCATTCTGATGCAAGTTGGGTAACAAGGGGATGATCTGTATCAAGGTTTTCACTGGGAAAATGAAAAGGAAATTTGTCTTTGACTTCAGATTTTTCTTGATGGTAAGTGCTAGAGATCCCTCCAACAGATTGGGAAAAAAGGTTAGACAGGGTAATTTCTTTATCAGTATGTTCTTTGGCAGGGAGGTCTTCCTGTATTTGTCTGACTCTATGCTTGATTTCATCTATCTTTTCTTGTAGCTCAAATAATTTATTTGTGACTCCAAAATAGGAATCCTTTAATTCATCTAGCTTTAGGCTCTGAGTTTTTACTTCAGAGTTTGTCAAAGTAACTTCTGTCTTAATTCTCGACACATGCGAAGAAAGGGAATTATTTGAAGAGACTAATTCATTCATTGTAACTTGAAACTGATCAAAATGTCTTCTACGAGCATAGTCATTTGTGACAATTCTATGTGAAGCCATTCCTCGTAAGGCAATATTTGTCCAATTTATTTGCTTTGAAACAATCTGTATTCTTTTATCAATACTGCTCATTTGGGAATCTTCTCTAGCTAGTACTAGATGGATAGCTTTAGATTGTTTCTCTTCTTCTTCTAGCATAATGCTTTTGAAGGGAGGAAATGTAGAAGTAGACTCAATTTGTTGTCCATCGATGCTTTTCCACTTGTGCTTAGGGCTTTCTAGTCCTTTTCCTTTCTCAGAGTCCATCATTTGGACCAATAGCATTTCAGAAACTTTTTTCTTCCATTCATAGAAAGAAATCCAACAGTCTTGGACAACCATATAACTTTGCCAATCTTGTGCTAAGTTCTGTTTTTGTTCTATAGAGGCCGACACATTGAATTCTATAGTATCTGGATGAGTAAACAGATCCCAATTTATCATTCTCTTCATCCATTCTTTGTCTACTTGACATTTTTTGTAGCCTTTCATGACAGTAAAGAATTTATGCATCTCAGGGATTGAAGGCTTTTGAATGTCAGATGGTAGAGCACTATTAAAGCGACAGTCAGGGATGACTGTATTGGCTTGTTCAATATATCCTAGACCATATTGAGGCATGCCAGGAGGACGACAATAACTAAATATTTCTTTGAGACGGGGATCGCTCGTTTCAAGTGCAAGAATGGAATGCATCCTTAGAACATGATCATCATGAGGGAAAATAATATCAGCACATTTTGGATGAGGACAAGGTTCTTTAGAAAGGTTTGGTGGCAAAAGATTTGTTCGTGGATTATGGTGTATATGTCTAAAGTGTTCTAGATCGGAGAGGGAAGAAGAACCAAAACCATAACCAAAACCCATATTTTCACCATGCTGGGCTGTTAAACTCTGAATAGAGACAAGCTAGGCACAATCAAGGCATTTGACAGAAAAAAGAACTGGACCAACTGAAGTGTCCAGTGGCTGTAAAGATGGATGGAGACATGAAATAGGGGATGGAGAAGATACAAAAGGAGTAAGAGGCAGAAAAGAGATGATAGCAGAAGAAGATCCTTCTTGGATGTTAGCGGTGGTAATGGCATGTTGTTTTGGAACAGGAGGAGTATCAAAAACCCAATGGGTGGGAAAAGATAACTGGTCCCACTTAATAGTTTGATGTTCAATTTTTTGGTTGAGGGGATCAGTAAGTATGAGGGTACTATGTCACCTACCCAAATTTTGAGACTATTTATTTTATCGCAAAAACATTATATTAAATTATAATTACAAAGTTTTGTAATTATGACCAAATCTGGTCAAGGATGATTGTAATGACTGATTATTATTATTTAACAAATTAAAATAGGAGACAAACACCCAAGGAACTGTTAAATGAGTGTTCACTGACCCACTAGGAGGAATGGAAGCTGTTAGAAGGCATGGGACAGATGTCAGCATTTTCACTCCACCACTAGCTGTTGGTTATGGGACAACTACCCCTAAATTTGTGGCATTATCCCCCAGGTGGGTGGAAGAGAGATGATGGCTCATTAATGACCAAGTTAACCACTAAAAAGCCTAGGCTACCTAGATAAGGCAATTCCAATTGGGCAGGAAGCTCTACATTATTTTCTACAGAAATAATTCCTCAAGTGTATCAAGTGATCACTGAGCGATTCGAATAGGGAGGCTAAGTGGATGTGCATTGTGGGGCTGCTGAAATATTATCAAGAAATACCCAGAGGTGCTGGTGCAGGTCTTTTTGACTGCTAAGTCTATATGACTGGATGAACTACTTTGCTGTTGCAAGTGGTTTGACCTAGAGCTTCTACAGATTTTTCTTCCTAGTGATTCAGTGAATAGGCTCGAGGGTCCTAAGGCAAGTAATTTGGTTGTCTTCAGGAATAGGTTGTGTGTAACAAGCTCCTTGGGTTGTTTGTTTTCTCTTACAGTCCATCATGTTCTACTGTTATGTCTTATTGTTTACCGTTAAATGATTTTCTTCATTATAGATTTAGTATTTATAGTTATACAGAAGGAACTGTTTCAATTTCTAACATATATCTGATTTTGTATAATGATGATTAAGTAAATGAGTTGACTGATTAAAATCCTTTCTGTATTTTTCCCAGACTATTTTCTGTATAGTACTCTAGTACAGAGAAGTAAAATTAATATAGATGAATGATGAGCATAATGCCAATTGAAAGAGTAGATGAACTCTATAGTGTTTCTTTTAAATTCTGAAGTATCAATTATGTATGTTTAAATTCAGAATATAGAACAACACACCATAAAACAAATAGTTAGCATTTCTGGTACTCAGTTACAAAAGAAAGACATTTCATCTCTAGACAAAACTAGGTTTTAAATATCATTACCCATTGTTGAAAGCTAATACTATGCACTCTATTTCAATAGTAGGGTGTTATAAATCGAGTGGTTTTCAGGCATTATTATTCTAGAAATTTTAACACCTGCAAATATTCATCAATATAGAGTTGTTACTTACAAACGATAAATAGACACTTATCATTCTCATCACTAAATATCACTATTTTATTGTAGTACACATTCTCATATTCTGATTTAGTATCAATTACAATCATTAAATTTAAACACATTCATTATAGATAGAATCCTAACTCTGTACTTTTGTTATTTTTAACTTTCTTTTGCAAAACTTTAAAACATAGAATCGAAACCCTAAATAGGGAAAAAAAAATCATTACAGGTTCATAACTTTCAATGGTAAAAACCTTATATTCATAATGGTAATACAAATACCATCAGTTTCCAAATAGATCACGATTTCATGCTAAAAAATCATGGAATACATACACAAACTTTAAATAAGAACAAAACATAGAAATACATAAACACTAGATTTTAGTTGACGAAACAAAATCATGGAGTTGGCTCTCGGCCACTAACCAAACGTTAGCATAGACTTTTGTTAACACAGTAAAAGGCCAAAAACTACCATTCGAAACCTACAGGGTAGGGTTTCGACTGTTTGGAACAAGGTCAAACCTTGTGGCATATAGCCATTATAAATAAATAACAGTTCAAGTTTTCACATTGTCATCTTCCAAACTCAAACATAAAAACAATACGAGCATAGGGTTTATCTGTCGAGAATGATTTAATCTATGGCTCTCGGCCTAAATCCATTTTGTTTTCTAAGTCATTATATTAATCTTATAGAGATAGAAATCGTCCAGAAAACTATTTTCTTTAATTCATTACAAACTCAGTTCCATTCTTTTCCATTCAAAATAATGTATTAAGTATATAAATATCAACTTAACCAAACTTATGCATCACCCAGAAAACTTTACGAAGTTCTTACCACTAAATTTTCCATTAAAAATAACTAGGGTTCATCCCTTTAACCTTACATCTTAAACAAGTGTACTGATGTAATAAAATTTATAGTAAATGCTACAAAACAAAGAAACAAGAAAAACCGAGGATCTCATCCTCTGGTACTCTGTCTTTTGGCTTCCAAACACATCACTGGCCAAAACCTTGCCAAGAACCTAACATCATTTATCAAGCATCGACCTCGCCGGGCCAGGAGAACCTACGGGAAAGGAACCACCGAGGCTTACCAAGTAAGTAGAGCATCAGTATTCCACCGAGCTTTCGAACCCTATAAACTCTAGATGAAGATTTCACCTGTCACAAAAACCAGAGCGAGGATTAAATTGAGAAACGCAGAGTTTAAACTTGGAACATTACGAATATCATTATCTTTTGCATAACTGAAGACATTACCTTATTAATGAAATTTATGGAGTCAGAGGCATCATAAGCAAATGAACCGACGAAGTCATCTATCATTTACTTGGAGAAAGTCCCAATTCTGAGAACACCGGTCTATTTTGCATGAGAATCGAACCTTGGTTCAAATCTTTCAACCAAAAACCCTGATTAGCTACCATGGCTGTAATTATGGGCTCGACTCTACATGAAGACAAAGACCTGGAACTAGTATGTTCTTCCAACAGGTCCAGGGTTCAAACTTGAGGAAGGAGTCCTTTGAAATACAAACTACTGAACCCTACATTGCAGTAGCCTGTCGGCCTCTCCACAGAACCTTTCCCAACACAATGAATGACAAAAGAAAATGATAAACCGCATAAACATAGTGGAGTTTAGGGTTCTCAGTTCAAAATCCAACATATGTGAGATCAACAACGGAGGTGAAGCCAACAAGGCACGTCGAAATTTGGGAAACAACTACACTTAATTCTATATTAATTGCCCCCTCCACCATGACGCAGCTCACTAAACCAAGGGTCAAAACAGTGTACAGTTCGACATTTGAAAGCATTTGAATTTTACTATCACGTGATCCATAACCTCGTGGACACCCACTATGGCACCAGCTAAGAAATCCACTCAACACTAAAGGCATGTGACATTAATGCCAGACTTGATACGAATCCTTCCAAGTACAGTAAGCATTCAACGCTCTGTCACTACCACAGTATAAAGACTTAGGGTTATAAATCATGGTTCATTTCATGCCCATAGTGTTAGTCTTTTAGAATGGTAGGTCTACATATATGGTATAGCATTTCATTTTGTTAAGGTCGCATTTCATATAAGGGTTTGGTAATTAGTGTATAGTTTAGGATGCATTATCATAATATTTGTTATATTACTTTATCTCTTCACAAAGTAAACATTATATTATAATGCACAAATATTATATTAAAAGGGACACAATCCTATAAGTATAGTAAATTCCCGATAGAACTATGATGATAATATTATAATAGACATTGCTATTTTAGCATAGTTCTATATGCATTTATAATTGAAAATTATAAGAGCTACCATAATTAATTTGATAGTTGCAAGTTAAAAACCATGCACTAAAATAATATTGGGATCAAGTGTTCATAATGTAAAACGTTGTATAAGTAGAAATATTCACATAGTAAGTGTGCATGTTATTACCATTCCTTGTATAATGACGAATGACGACAAGATTCTGATAGTATTAATAAGCTTGTAAAATAGCACGTAAATGAGAAGTAGGACAAAGATCTATACCTTCTTTAACTTTCTTGCAAAGAAGTACTTAGAGTTTTTCACAATACTTTGACGATGAATTGAAAAACATATTTATTCTTAAACACTTGAATTGTCAGATTATTCTTACCTGTGTTTCTGCACAGTGAAACATGTTCAAATGATTTAGCTAAATGTAGCTAGGTAAACCTCAGGGTACCTCGTAGCGACCCTTCGTCATCATTCAAAAGCAAACTGTCAGTACTTTATCAAGAAATTAATCATAATACAAACCTACGTACAACATGTAGTTTACAATTAAACACAAGCAGATCTGAAGATGTATTTTGTGTTATGATCGTAAATTATCTTTTGTTAAAAGATTAGTATCCATTTTATTCCTCATTAGCAAATACAACTATCATCATAATTTGTTTTAAGAATTTCGATGTGTCGTTATCATTAATTATTTTGTTAAGAGATTTAACTATTATTGTATGTTCTGCATTAGCAAATTCAGTAATTATTGCTACTTTAATTTTTTTCTAATTTTTTTTAAATTTTCGGGATGTTACATACTAGCCTGAGAATCTTGGCTAGGAGTATGCAAAACAACTGGGTACATTGTATTGGTATGGCAGAAGCAACCGCGAGTCTGAATAGAAATATTCGTACGGCAACTACGCATATCAAAACCAGATGTTTTGATTTGCAGCTTGAGGATATCGGCAAGATGTTCATCAAAGGAATAAACATAAAAATTTGGATAACAATCAAACCATACAAGGCCATTTGATAATGGAGCAACAATACCACCAATTAAGGAATCGGTGAACTTATTATGTGTAAGATCACGAACTGTACATAGGACATATGTATTAAGACCCTTATGAGTTAAGGCATTAATTCCAACCCAAATACATTCTAGATGGAGAAATTTAGTTACGTGACGTTTGGCTTCGGCTTCGATTTCTTTAGGATCTAAAAGAGCAATAGTCTGAGTAGTATCACAATTTTCTTGAACTTCAGAAACAACTTCTTTAACTTTTACTCGACTAACAACCTTAAGATGAAACATATTCAAATCACTATAAACTTGACTGGGTGCAACAGTGGGAAGTTTCCAGGCTGCTTGGGGATTTTTTTCTACAAGTTCTATATCAACAGAATTCAAAGTAGTAGTAGAACAGGATTCAAACATATCAGATAAAGCAGATGAACTTCGAGAGGCTAAATCCTCATCGTTTTTAATATCTTTAAATGAGACAGATCGATCCATCGTATTCGTACCAGGTAAATCGCTAATCTAGGCTCTCATACCAAACTGTAGATGTAGGTGTTGCACCTACGTCAGCGGCTTCCTTCGGCGAAGAGTGAAGCTTGATGTAGGTGCAACGCCTCCATCTACAATTTGGTCTCAGAGCTTGGATTAGCGATTTACCTGGTATGATTACTATGGATCGATCTGTCTCATTTAAAGATATTAAAAATGTTGAGGTTTCAGCCTCTCAAAGTTCATCTGCTTTATCTGATATGTTTGAATCCTGTTCTACTACTACTTTGAATTCTGATGATATAGAACTTGTAGAACAGAATCCCCAAGCAGCCTGGAAACTACCCACTGTTGCACCCAATCAAGTTTATAATGATTTGAATATGTTTCATCTTAGTCGAGTAAAAGTTAAAGAAGTTGTTTCTGAAGTTCAAGAAAATTGTGATACTACTCATGAACTTATTACCTTGTTGACATCCCCAAATGCGTGTATTGCATCTTACATAAATGAGGAGCTAAAGTTTGTATTAGTCGTACCATTCCTTTCCTTCATGTTCAGTGTTTATATCCATGTGGCCCTTTCATAGAGAACTTCCTACGAACCCTAGCAAGGTTTTACTGAACTCCAACTTTCAAGTAACATCGGACGCTCACGATTGCAAACAGTTGCGCGTTTTATGGCCCAAAAGAAACAATCGAAGAGCCATGAGACGGCCCTCTTAGTACCCTAACCTAACCACATCACCAAATGCATTTACTGCAAGTTTTCATAACTGACGCTGTAAGGTTTGTAAGGAATGTACTGGTAAAGCGGTAATGTTTGTCAGGACTGTACTGGTAGACACGCCTGCCAGCGTATTCCAAGTGAGAGTTGATTTTTTTAGTTTTTAATTTTTTTATAATGACCGGCAACAATAACATGAAAATTAGTCATGTCATGGTTACGTGACACATTTGACCATCATATATGACATATTTGACCAATCATATAGTAGATAATTATAATTTATATATAATTAAAAATATTATTTTTCTAACTCTAAAGTAAAACATTGATATAAAAATATAATTTCTGTATTTGGAAAAAGTGTGACTACCTAACTAATTAAATAATATTCTGCTTTCGACAAGTTTAAAAATATATTTAAATTTGGGAAATAAGAATAATAGATAAACTTACATAATTTTATTGCATTGCTTTGATAATAAATTAATTAAATTCAAAGTCAAGATTAATGTAAACAAGTTTATGGATACTTTCACCAAGTGTAATATGTTGTTTGATGCTTCATTTTAGAATAACAAAAAATAGCAAACTTTTGATGACCCCTGCATTGAACAGACAAAACAAAGCTATGTGCAAATTAACGCTCAAATGTGAGTTAAACTAAAATGCTTGCTTCGAACAAAACTAGAATCATGTATTCAACTGAAAACAAATGAATAGCAACATACAAAGATTACATAGTATATGTTTGTAACGAAATGAAGCATACTGAATGGTACAGGATAACCAAATAAAACATAAATTATACAAAATATTATTTTTAAATTATTATGTTTTATTTTTATTATTTAAAGTTTAAAAACATTATGAATGATCTTTTAGAGTTCAAACTCATAAAAAAGAGAAAACTGTATTTTTATTAAGAATAAAATACAAAATATTATGAATTAACAAAATTGAATATATTAAATATTCATTTTTCATAATAATAATAAATATAATTGATATATAATTACAATTTTATACAAATATGAAGTACATTAAAAGAGTAATCCATACATAAACTTGGCATTTTTAGTTTACAGACACAAATTGAGATAAATTACTTGACATGAATTCATTCCCATTAGTATTGTGGCTACGGCTACTCACTCTGAGCCAGATATACCTGTAAAGTAAAAATTTCACATGGATCTATAGCAAGCATGTGTATAAGCGAAAGCCCAAATTTTGGCAAAAGAAAATTCATGGTTAAAATTAGGTTATATATGATGACCTTCCAATGTTTCAAAACTATGTATTATAGAAGAATGCTCTTAATCAGAATTTCTTAAAAACACCCAAGCACAAACCTGAATCATTCTTGGATGGTCTTGGACATTGTTTCCAAGCCAAGGAGTTCCATCCTACATTGTCTAACATTCCAAGACAAGGAGTTCCATCCTACATTGTCTAACATTCCTATGGAACTTTTAGTGCTTTGGAAACTAAATCATTATTACAAACCTTCAATTCTTCATACTCTCTCTATGAATCAAAGAGTAAGAGTGGTTCTTCTTCTGAAGCATCATTATTGATAGCAATATTACATATTAGTCTCAATTGGTATAATATATATACGGATCCATATAATACTACAATGATCTTATGTTAAATGGATTTCCTAATTCCTTCCCAATGGGGCCATATTCAATGGCCTCCATCTTCTTTCATTGATAATTTCGTTCACTCCAATGATCTTATTATACACTGAAGGGCTAGTGCAAGCTAATGCTGGCCACTCATGATGCATTAGTCGCAATGGACTTCTGGAAAAACAGAAATTTGAACGTCAAAAATCAATATTAGAGATACCTACACAACTTTTTGGAATATGTCGTAAGAAGAGGAAACGTAGACAATTGGATTACCTTCCGGAATATATAAATATTATTTATGGAAATTAAGTATAACTCCCAAAAAATGGGGTTCTCCTAAGGTTGGTATGTTATTTTTTTAAGAAAACATAATGAATATGTTTGCGTTGGTCCCTTGCTTTGGTATGCAAATGGTGTAATTTTGTGAAAACAATTATATACAGTCATAGATAACAGGCCGTTCTAGTGCAGCATTATTTTTGCATACTTGTTTCCGCCATGTTTGTACCCCAGGTTTGGTTATGATCACATAATCCTTGAAATAAGTATTGAAGATTTTTATTACTTGAAAAAGTTTCTTTGCATTTCACGGCTGGGGGGCCCCGGGGCTAGCGAGCCCCCGAAAGAATTTTTTGTTATGGGATACCAACACCATAATAAACACAATCATTTAATGGTGTAAATGTTATGCATGGGCATGTGCGCATGTTTTAGCGCGTACGCGCTGATGGCATGCACGCGTTACAAACACGCGTGCGTGTGCACGCATGTAAACACGTGTGCATGGATATATTTGCGTATGCATGCACGCACATTTTGTCCACGTCAACTCACCAACATGGATGATCGACATTACCAAAGCAGGGGCGCGTACGCGTGTTTGAATGTGCGTGCGCGCCGTTGCTTTTTTCCACTCGCGCGCTTCCATTGTGGCATTTTTGGGTACCAGCTTCGTGCACATACCCTGAACCCATTTATATTACAACAAAAGAGAGTCCCTATAGCATAAGGATATCTATTTGTATATGGATTTACAGGGTTGGCAAGAACTTGTTGCCCCATCATTCGATCCATATAAGGCATCTTTACAACAAATGATGGAGCAATATTTTGTGAAGCAACCATCAGAGAATGCTCTAATGGATTTGGTACCACTTGACCCATATGATTTTTACATACCTACCTTGTCATCAAATTTCCATATAAGCTATCTAATGTAAGCTTATCAAGGCGACTAATGCAACCAATAAAATTCCAATATGAATTGTTAACCCATACAATCAAATGTAAAATACTTGTTCTGATACAGAAAATAAGTACCGAAAGTGACTCTATAATATATTCTTTGAATCCCAGATATGCTTCTAAACTCAAGACAACAAGTATGGGTTTTGGAAAAACATGTCACATGTTATGCTTGAAAATTAAACATCTATTATCATAGAGCCAAATAAACTATGTCTCAAGTCCAACTATATCTCAATTTGATTTATATAGAAAGTTGGCATTACCAATTTACTTTCTTCTTCCACTCTAATTCACAACCAGTGGCTTGATTTGGTGGCTTGATTTGGAATATCTCTAGCATTATTTAAGGTTCCATTCGAAGAATTATCTACAATTTAATATAAAATGATAGATACCAATGAAGACAACTATAAATTGCAATAAATTGGTGTGGTCAACATGAACCAATCATAAACATCCTACAACATCTTACCTATAGTAGGAACATATCCATCTCCTTTGAACCCATATCTCTAACATATTTGTAAATGTTTATCGTCATGTAACATCATAATTGCATTTGATTTATTTATATTTAAATATGTGCTACACGCATAGTTACATAATAAATAAAGTGGCCTCCATATTATAGTTTTGGTGCCTTTGAATAAAAAACCTCTAAATTATAATTTTGGTTCCTTTGAATGAAAGAACAAAGGAAAAGTATGTATTACTTACAGCATGAGATATTATGTATCACAAGAACAACAAGAGATATTAATTACGAAAAATAATACCATATGTTCCTATATAGTATGAACTGGTTAATGTTCTAAAACACTCTTGGCAAGCTTCAAGAATAACCAATAGTATGAATTGGTTAATGTTCTAAAAAACACTCTTGGCAAGCTTCAAGAATAACCAATGAAATGTTAAGCCACACAATATACTTCTTAACGTATGACTCGTTAACCTTCAGAGTAAGTCATAATATCATGGACAGATTTATGCTAAAGTCATTACTAGCCAAGAATCTTTTTAAACATTAACATATGACTCGTTATCCTTTAGAGTAAGTCATAATATCATGGACAGATTTATCCTAAAGTCATTAGGAGCCGAGATTCTTTTTAAACATGTTGGAACTTTAATTACCTTATATTATATTCTCTAAGGTCCCACTTCAACCTCATCCTACACGAAAATTGCAACACTGTTAGTCTCAGACTTACTCCAATACAACGTTGAGGATGTTTCTTGTGTTGGATATACAACTAAGATGTATTCATTATTTTATGCCCTATTATTGTAAGAAGATGCATCAATTTATGTTGATCCATATTATAAAAGGATTAATTCTCTAAATGGGTGCAAATGGGATCCCCTACTACTCTCATAAGGAAACATAAATTAAAGGACACATAAATTGTGACTTAACATATGACACTTTATCCTACCTAGGTGCAAGAATAAACAGTGAAATGTTAAGTCACACAATATACTTCTGAACATATGACTTACTGTGAAGGATATGACTCTCGTTCCAAATCATGTCAGCCCACATACAATAATAATGAAACGTTCTGAAGCACGGTAAAAATAATAAGACTAAATTGATATGTAAAATGAGAATAAATAAATCAACTATATTCTATATCTTGTCATCATCTATGAGAGAATCATAAATTTGTCCATAGTCTACATATAATATGACTGTGAGATCATGAAAAATGATCACCAACGCAATCTACAATTTTCCCACTGTCTATTTCTCCAACCATTGCACCAACATTGGATACTGAACCAAATATATAGAATAATGGCAATTATTTAAGATCGAGTATTTCCAAATATTTAAGATCGAAACAGATTGATAGGCAAACTACCAAGTACAATTTTTTGGCAATCTATTTAATATTGTAATTAAAAACTCTTTAAAAAGATAAAATATAGTGTACCCTTCCCAACACTAAGATTATTGCACAAATGACACAGTCGAAATAGAATATAAAGAAATAACAAAATTCTGACCTTGTGGCCACTTTGCAAGTATGCTTTCCTTGATAGTAGCAATTGTAGCGGCCTGCACATATTTATGAGGACCAAAGTCGGTACCATCATAGATTCGAAACTTCAGTTCCAGCAATTCCCCTCCCGCCATTGCAATTCTCCCTAGTACATATCTGGATCCAGGCAGAACATGCCTTCCAATTCTCAGTCAAACTTATCACAAGTGCATTCTATAATCCTCATCACGATCTCAAAGACTTGCAAGCATAAAAATAAGTATACAAACTATAATATTTTATACTTCCAAAATACTTGATAAGAGTAAAAATTTATCTAAGACATCTGCTTCTTCAATAAAAACCTTCCAAAATAATGATAAGAGTAAGAATTTATCTTACATGTTTGCTTCTTCAATAAAAACATTTCAAGAAACATACCCAAATTATAAGGTGAATCCCGGTGAGCGCTTCCACAACATTTAAAACCCTCTATAAATTCTCGTGCTGTGGAAATTAACTGCAAACATATAAATTACGAAGAAGGGTAATTCAAGTAAGATTTCTTCACAAAGACCCAAGTTCAATCCCCAAGAACATGTTACCATAATAGTCACAACATTCGTATAATAAAGTCAATATGGTGGATGTCATATACAGAAACAAAATGATCAATCAAACAAGTACTATAGATACAAAATGGAATACAATAAATTACACAATTTAAAAATATATATAATACTTTCAGCCATAATTTATATTTCCTCGTAGAAAATTCATGTTTACAAGTAAATCTGATTGCTTAACATCTTAAAAAAACCATATGGCATTACATTGAGTTCAAAATATCAACTTCTTTAACCCTAGTTTGAAGCTTGGTCTGCTTAGTTTCTCAATCCTTTTAATACTTTCCAACAAAAATCTGAAAAAAGATAGAACCATAAAGCAAAAAGATTTTTTTTTTTGGGTCATTATGACTATATAATTCTGATATCTCATTGTCACCTAAGCTTGAACAGGTTGTTTTTGGGTCATTATGACTATATAATTGTGATATCTCATTGTCGCCTAATGCAGTCCAGTTACTCAGCCAGACATGGGAGAAATCCCATAGGTAGATGAGTAGGACAGTTAACAGTTGGTCAGGCTCACCCTGGTGCCTTCTGTAGTCCATTTACTCAGCCAGGTATGGGAGAAATCCCATAGGAAGATGAGTAGGACAGTCAACAGTTGGTCGGGCTCACCCTAGTTCCTTCTGCAGTCCAGTTACTCAGCCAGATATGGGAGAAATCCCATAGGCATATGAGTAGGACAATTAGTAGTTGGTCGGGCTCACCCTGGTGCCTTCTACAGTCCAGTTACTCATCCAGATATGGGAGAAATTTCATAGGAAGATGAGTAGGACAGTCAACAGTTGATCGAGTTCACATTGGTGCCTTTGTAGTTTGGTTACTCAGCCAGATATGGGAGAAATCCCATAGGCCGATGAGTAATACAACCAGTAGTTGGTCGTGTGGTTGCACAGGTGCCTCTATAGTTCAGGTACTCAGCCAGATATGGGAGAAATCCCATAGGCAGAAGAGTCGGACAGTCAGTAGATGGTCATGCCCTTTTGCTTGTCTTAGATCTCAGCCAGGTATGGGAAGACCCCATTGGCAGATGAGATAGACAGGCATCAAATTGTATAGTAGAGATGGTAAAGCTGATAATCTCAGATATCCAGGATTGAGTGATTCTCCTCGATCCAGAATTGAGTGATTCTCCTAGCTCATTGAAGGACTGGTGAAGATGATGCACAGAGACTATGTGGACAACCTTCAGTATGCATAGAGATGATGGAGACAGTGTAGAGTACAAGATGAAACCCAAATGATTGTGATGTAGATGAAGACCGAAGAATACCTTCATCGTTGAGAGGGAGTGTTGGATTTTGTACAACTTCGGAAGATATTATTCATTATATTTTATTGTACCTTCATTGTACTTGTTTGTACCTCCAAAGGGAGATGAGATGGATGTAATTATTTATGTAATCACATGAAAGAGTCAATGTAAACCTTGGGGTGCAAATAAACAAAAGAAAATTATTAAAAATAAATTATTTATTACCCACAGGTAAAGCCGGCCTAGTTAGGGAATTTCTGGTTTTGCACTTGTATAAATAGGAGCCTAGTGCACCTCATTAGCTCATTCTCACACTTAGGAAGTGTGCATCACTTGGAGGAGGCTGATTTCACATTACTTGAAGGAGGAAGCTTAGTTGGGGCATCTACTTGTGAAAGACACTTTCACATTCTTTCCCTTTTCTTATTTGTACTCTGATCTCGGAATTATCATCTCTGCGAAGGTTACTGGGTTTTCTCCCATTTGGGTTTCCCAAGTCAAACTTTTTGTTGTTGTTTTGTGCTTTGTCTTGCTTCTAGTGATCTTGGTTATGAATTTATGTTTTATGCTATGAATGTATGAAATTTAACACAGAATACCTTTAGCTTTACTGTCCCTACTTGGAAATGGGTTCTTCGTACTCTTCCCTTGAGCATACCCTTTGCATACTCCTTCATGATCCACTTGGATCTCTGGTAAATCAATCACTACCTTACTTACAATTGGTAAGGCTTTATAGTGTACATAATCTAGTCTCCTATGCCATAGCTCATAGGGACTCATGGTACTAGCCATTAGTGTTGCATGTGCATGACCCTTCAGTTTGTAAATTCCTCCTTCTTCTACTCCAATGACTATTGCATCATCAATAGTCTTTCCTTTAGGCCACATGAGAACTTCACCATCTACAAATGAAACTCGAAGACCTTTCTTATCTAATGCTGAAATAGATAGAAGGTTCTTCTTCAACCCAGGTACATAAAGTACATCTTTCATGTTCATGGACTTCGCAGAGTCCAACTTGTAAGAGGTTTCTCCCATACCTTTGATGGGATATTGGTAGTCATATCTGAGTTTTACCTTGTGTGGATATTCCTTCTGGATGAGGTGAGATATGGATTCTTTGTATCCTATCATGTGCTTTGCAGATCCACTATCCACTAGCCAAGTATCACTTCCATGAGATACTGAACCAGTGAGTGCTGAGATAAGAACATATTCTTCACTGGAGTCTTCATTATCTCTGGTCTTGTGATCATCATCACTATCTTCCATTGCATGAACATGAAACCTCTTCTTCTGCTTCTTGTGGTGTCCATATTTGTTTGGACAATTTCTTGCAATGTGTCCATTCTTGTGGCATGAGTAACATTCAATTGAAGAGAAATCCTTCCTGGTCCTTCTCTTCTTCTGAGGTCTTCTTGGAGAGTCCTCTCGGGGACGAGGGTTGTTTTTCCTATTGATGTATTTGTAACTTCGAAATATATTCACTTGTATATTGTATGTATTATATTTGTACTTTATTGTATCCCCAACGAAGATGTATTATTCCTCCGATTGGAAGTGTCGTCAGTTGCACTTGCAAGTGTCGCAAGTTATATTGTAAGTGTCGTAACTTATACTTGATGGATTATTAGAACACCTTGATGGGGTCGGCCCTGTATGAGTCATGTGCGTTAAAGGGTTATTAGACCACCCTAGTGGGGTCGGCCCAGTTAGTATTATGTTAAGTGGTTAAGTTGGGGCCGACCTAGTTGAGTAAAGTTCAAGTGAAAGTAAAAGTATAAATAGAGAGTGTGACTCTCTCATTTGACACAATTCTCTCATTCACTCACTTCGCATTAGTGCGAGAGAGGAGGAGTGCACACAAGTGGAGGAGGAGTAGTTGATGCAGTCATCTATCTCTTGGGGTTTGATCTTTGTGATCTTTGTATTGGTGCTTATTCTATCTCTGAGGAAGTTGCGGGGTTTTTCACCTTCTTGGTTTTCCCTGGTGAAATGTTTTGTGTCTCTTGTCTCTTGTCTCTTATGCTTGATATGTTGTACATGTTGTTCTTTCAGTTAAGATCCTAGATCTATTGAATTAAATGATGAAAAACTAACACTTCCTCTTCTTGCCGACTTTGGCATGAGTAGACAAAGCTTGATCTTAATCGTCATTTAATTTCTCCACTCTTACGGCTATTCTTTCTTCTTCTTGGACAAATTCTTCCCATACGTTTCTGAACTTAATTAGTTTCTTTCTGGCACAAATGCCACGAACAAATGGTTCCCAATCTCGGTGGAGACCATTCAGGGTAGTCATCACAACTTCTGCATCCTCTATCATATCCCCAATGGCTTCTAGTTGTTCTTTAATCTGGGATACTCTGGAGAAGTATGAGTGCATGGACTCAGACTTCATACTCTTAACACCCTTGAGTTGATTTCTCAAGGTCACCTTCGTGTTGATATTCTTTCCTTCAAACAGGCTGGTCAACGCATCAAACATCTCTTTTGGTGTCTTCTTGGAAGATACATGGGGGATCAAGTGATCCTTGATGGAATCAGCAATGATCCTCTTTGCTTTGATCAGATTCTTCTTATGCCTTGCCTTATCTTCATCTCCCTCTGGTTTTGCTAGTCCTTCGTTCACATAGTCTTCTAGTTCATGCTCCTCAAGGATGAGCATGACTCTATACTTCCAGGATCTAAAGTTCTCAGCTCCCTCAAGCTTTTCATCAAGCTTGGTATTGCTTGTCATCTTGCTATAATGAGAACCTCAAATGGAAATAAGAATAGATTTGAAACTTACCAGAAAATTTGTCCTTCTGAGATTTGCTACTTCCTGACCTAGGGTTTGTCAGAGAAACCCTAATTTTTTGACTTTGGGATTTTGGAAAACTAATTGGATAAGAAAATTCACCTCCTCAAGGTGAGTTGAGCAAAGTACTCTTTTTCCAAAAACAGTGAACAAATGATCCAAAAACTTGATGCCCTAGTTCTCCCGAGCTGTAGTGGTGGACCCAAAAATGAAAATGCTCGGAATGAAATTCTGCTTCGACAGAAAAATGCGCCCTAGGAAGGCAAGGTAAATCCACCCTCTTTTCTGACAAAATTGTGGAGGTAGCTCTCGGAATAAGAAACCCTAGCTCCTGTAGTTACGGGGGCTGCACAATGTAATCTTTCAGGCATGCTCTAATACCATGTTAGTTTTTACTTGAACAACATATAGCATATAGATAATCAATCGCTGAAAGATAAATAAGCACAACATAAACACAGTGAACATAGAGATTCTCTCGGGGAAACCACAAAGGGAGAAAACCCCAGCAAAGCTTTCCCCAATATAGAAATCACAAAGTACAAGAGTTCTCCAAGACAAAACAGCTACTCCTCCACTTGTGCGCACCTCTCTCTCTTCACTAATGCGAACTTGCTTGAGTGAATGAGTGATTACAAATGAGAGAGAGCACTTCTATTTATATTCTTCCCTTGGGGTGACAATTTTCCAATAGGGCCGACTTCTCTACTTGACTGGTCAATTACATAATATAATAATCGTTTAGGGGTTTTTCTAGGCCGACACACGTCCTAGGGTTTACATTGATTCTTTCAATGACCTTTGCATTATTAATTACATGACCATCATCTCCTGGAGGAGGAATACAATAATATAAATAGAATATCTTCTGCAGTTACATTATTTTAACATGATTGAGGGTCTCCCCTTTAGCCATGTACTTCAAATTGGCTTAAAGTGACGAAGGTCTTGATCGGTGTGATAACCAGTCTATCTCTAGTGATCAAGATCCTCAAGGGTCACTACTTTAGCTACACGTCCCCTTTACCATCCTTGATAGGATCTCACAAAAGGGGCAGCTACAAGAATAGTGATAACAGTACCACTTGCTCATGACATACTTGACACCCCTTGATGGAAAGCTAGCCTTATACACAATTGATGAGGGTGATTTGGGGGTTATTTGGCCTTGATTTCATTTCATTTGACCACATGGAGGTTTAATGCTAGAGTGCCCTAGATCTTTGGAGTAATTTCACTTGGAATTGGTTTATTGCAAGAAAAACTATGGTTTTCCTTGGAGCACCCTCTCTATTTGGCACATATGTTGAGGAAAAATAATATTATTTTATGGCTTGAGGGGAGCACACTCTTCTTGGAGCATAAAATATTATTTGTTGAAGGAAGATCAAAACTCCTCATAACTTTTCTCTAGGGTGCATTCTTCATTGTTCCTAAAACCTTAGCTAATGATTATTTGGAATGTACTTGAAATGCATCATGATGGTAACTATTAAGGAACCTTGATGCGTACGTTTAATTCCACAAGCCTTCTTATTTACTAGCTTAACCCGCCGTGGCTCAATCAGCCTCCATGAGTTCGTGGCCTAGGGGTGCTTTCTTTTTGTAATCTGTTAATAGACTGCTCAAGTATTTGAGGGCTTGTATGGTTGAAAAGAGCAATATCTTTTGGAGCATATGGTTTACGGAGTCCAGCAATGAGCTGCAGCCTGCAACAATGTAATTAATCATGGACCATAACAGCAGGACTATATCAATGTCTCTGAACGGAAAACTTGAACATCTTATAAGCAATGAGCTGCAGCCTGCAACAATGTAATTAATCATGGACCATAACAGCAGGACTATATCAATGTCTCTGAACGGAAAACTTGAACATCTTATAAGGAAGTGATTCTAGTTCTAAATGGATCTAGATTACTCATATGACACCGGAATGTACCCATATCCACTAGAGTTACTACCTAGCACTTTCTTGAGACACTTTAATGGGGAGAAGTTCAACATGCATATAGGGGTAGAGTGCAACTAGTATATTATAACTGGGTGCTTCACTGTGAATCATAGGCATAAACTGACAATTATTCCTACAGCCTACAATAAGTGATCAATTGATGTCATGGCCAACAAGACTAAAAGATCATAACCTTAAACCAATAATCCTTCCTTAACATCCTAAAAGATGTTTGTTGACCAATGATTGTGTGAGTGCAGTTTGCAGTCTGTTGCACAAGAACCTGTATCTAAAATATCCTGAGTTCATTTCTTCCATACATGACAAAACATTTCAATTTATTTTGTCTACGGTTGTTTCAGATGAAATATTCAGTGCATTTAAGTGATTCGTCCCATAAATACAGTCTTCTGCGAGTTGGCTATAATGTTAACACTTTAGTTAAGTAACAAGAATAATCAGAGAAGTAAAACAATCAGCCATCATAGATAACCGACCTGCTGAAGATAGCATCAAGAACTGCTTAAAGAAGCTTTTAAAATCATGCATACCTCAGATAACCCTCCAGTTGTAACCTCCATTGCAAGAAAAGACCTTGTTTGATCATCATTAATAAACACTTCCCATTTCCCGAATTCTATCCAATATCTGCTCCACTAAACATTGCCAACAAAACAACTAAACAGCTTACAAATAATACAAAACCAAGACATAACTCATGCTAATTATGCATGAATAGAATATTGAATCAGGCTCAGATTCTTAGAGTTTGAACACCAGGTATACAAACAGATTACACTATCAATTGAGGATTGTGTTTACCGCTTCTGACTACGTAATTTATGACGAAGCATTGCAACAATTGAGTCTATCTGATGTTTCCTAATTGCCACTGTCCTTGATAAGCTGATATGGTACTGCTTTGCTAGAACTGGTGCATGAACCTGAGCACCATCATTGCTCTTCAGATAGGTTGAGCAAAGAGGTAAATCAGTGTCAATACCATAGAGTTCCGGTACAAGCATTCCTGCTTTCTTTATGAAAGGGGCTAACTGTTTTTCAACAGTAGATGATATGTTAACTGTGACAGCAACACAGAAAAAGTCAAAAAGAAATGTAATAAGGTCTGTACATCAGCAATAAGCTACTTTTTCTAATAAAGTGAATGGAAAACCTTTAACCCTAAGCATAGTTCCTTTGCTCATTGAAGAAAATGCAAAACCAAGACACAGCATTAAAGCTTAAACAAAACCTATTCAAGTTGAAACTTGAAATACAGTACTACTCAGCACATGATGTAATTTTGTCCTCCAGTGTATGGTTCCTAGAAGTGATTTCTAATAAATTAACTCGCTTTGACATTCAGGTTCATTATTTGTAAGTTTATTCAGTTACTGGAATAAAAAATATAACTGTTACTATGATCTGCCGGTATCAGCAACAAGGAATATACAATAATTTTCAGTAACAAAATAAAGGTTCAACTCTTTCCGAGAACTTTAGAATCGATCTCCTAAAAAATACCGTATATGGACATTACGGTAAAAACTTAACTATAGAACAGACAGGGCAAGAAAAGGTACTAACTTGAGTTCTCTCCTTATAACTAATAATCTGGGGTGTGCCGTGTTAAGTTTCATCATCTGATACTGTATTATACATAATATTAGTTTCTCTCAAACCACAAATCAATATATTTTCTTAGATTTTATAAATTAATATATTAAGGCACTTCATTGACCACCTTAATCATTTGCTGCCAGTAAGGCGAGCGCACCAAATTGAAAGCTAACCTATTTGCATAGATACAACAAGCTACATACGGATCAGCCTACTTCACTGCCCTAGTTATTGAATGCTGCTTCAAGAAGTCACAGAGTAGGCCCTGTACTAGTCACAACAACTGGTCTAAATGACAATGGAGGCTTAGCTGCAGATCCTTGCAGAGGGAGCTTTCCCTTACTGAGTCTCTGATCAACAGCATCTTGGAAAGATGCATGGAACTTAAGTTTTGTTGGACACAAACCTGGTCCAAGTTTGCCATTTACATCAGTTGAACCAGTGCATACCCGTGCCGCTCTGTTGGTCTGCCCGGTGAGATGGCCCTTCACCCAAATGTATGAGCCATTTCCAATGTCCTTGCATTCACTGCATTTCCATTTTTATAAACCACCGCAAAGATTTTTGCCAAGAATTCCACATACTGCCAGAAAGTTGATCTTGGATCTTAATTGACAATGGATTCATGTGGTAATTCAAGAGCTATCTGATTTCATAATTTACGTACTTGCTATTACATGAAATAATAATAGGGATTCTTTACTTGATTGATGAAATCTATTTCATGGGATATTCACATGTTATTTGATTTCATGTTATGTTCCAATTTCATGTGTTCTTTTGGTTTAAGCAAGTAAATGGCTAAGTAATAATAATCTTAATGAGTTGTGCTTAATCATATTGTTCATAAATTCTTGTTCCTACAACTTAAATGTCACACAAAACACTTTAGCTCAGTAATTTAAATCTACTCATAATATTTCACAAATAATCTAAAGAGTTTTCAAATCACTTCATCAATCAAACAAACCTCAAACCTTAGTTACTTTAGGAAATCCCCTTAGTGGTTCATCTACCACTTTACCACTTAAACCACTTATACCACTTAAAGAAGAGGGAAATTTGATAAGTAACTATTGTCCTATTTCCATAGTTACACTTAGCTAGAACCCTTTTGAGTCCTTACATTTGGGATAATAATTTGTGTGGCAACAATGACTATTGGTATGACTAATATGACACTCCCTGATCATCCTTCTTCCCACAATTGCCACGCTAGCATGTATTCTTAAATCTGTGACCAAGTTATTGGATGGTAAATCTGTGGCCACGGCCCACAATGCACAAGAAATTCGTAAACGGGCAAGTTTAAAAATAATATCTAATCTTCAGCCCACGTCACATAGATATTAATAGAATAACAATTGTTGGTGGCTTTTGGAACTACTACTACAGCAGATGGCACATGAAACGAAACGATTGTCCTCAAATTGGTGCCTCTAGATGGCCCTCTTAGTACCCTAACCTAACCACATCACCAAATGCATTTACTGCAAATTTTCATAACTGACGCTGTAAGGTTTGTAAGGAATGTACTGTTAAAGCGGTAATGTTTGTCAGGACTGTACTGGTAGACACGCCTAGGACAAGCCAGCGTATTCCAAGTGAGAGTTGATTTTTTTAGTTTTTAATTTTTTTATAATGACGGGCAACAATAACATGAAAATTAGTCATGTCATGATTACATGACATATTTGACCAATCATATAGTAGATAATTATAATTTATATATAATTAAAAATATTATTTTTCTAACTCTAAAGTAAAACATTGATATAAAGATATAATTTCTTTATTTGTAAAAAGTGTGACTACCTAACTGATTAAATAATATTCTGCTTTCGACAAGTTTAAAAATATATTTAAATTTGGGAAATAAGAATAATAGATAAACTTACATAATTTTATTGCATTGTTTTGATAATAAATTAATTAAATTCAAAGTCAAGATTAATGTAAACGAGTTTATGGATACTTTCACCTAGTGTAATATGTTGTTTGATGCTTCATTTTAGAATAACAAAAAATACCAAACTTTTGATCACCCTTGCATTGAACAGACAAAACAAAGCTATGTGCAAATTAACGCTCAAATGTGAGTTAAACTAAAATGCTTGCTTCGAACAAAACTAGAATCATGTATTCAACTGAAAACAAATGAATAGCAACATACAAAGATTACATAGTATATGTTTGTAACGAAATGAAGCATACTGAATGGTACAGGATAACCAAATAAAACATAAATTATACAAAATATTATTTTTAAATTATTATGTTTTATTTTTATTATTTAAAGTTTAAAAACATTATGAATGATCTTTTAGAGTTCAAACTCATAAAAAAGAGAAAACTGTATTTTTATTAAAAATAAAATACAAAATATTATGAATTAACAAAATTGAATATATTAAATATTCATTTTTCATAATAATAATAAATATAATTATATATAATTACAATTTTATACAAATATGAAGTACATTAAAAGAGTATTCCATACATAAACTTGGCATTTTTAGTTTACACACACAAATTGAGATAAATTACTTGACATGAATTCATTCCCATTAGTATTGTGGCTACGGCTACTCACTTTGACCCAGATATACCTGTAAAGTAAAAATTTCACATGGATTTATAGCAAGCATGTGTATAAGCGAAAGCCCAAATTTTGGCAAAAGAAAATTCATGGTTAAAATTAGGTTATATATGATGACCTTCCAATGTTTCAAAACTATGTATTATAGAAGAATGCTCTTAATCAGAATTTCTTAAAAACACCCAAGCACAAACCTGAATCATTCTTGGATGGTCTTGGACATTGTTTCCAAGCCAAGGAGTTCCATCCTACATTGTCTAACATTCCAAGACAAGGAGTTCCATCCTACATTGTCTAACATTCCTATGGAACTTTTAGTGCTTTGGAAACTAAATCATTATTACAAACCTTCAATTCTTCATACTCTCTCTATGAATCAAAGAGTAAGAGTGGTTCTTCTTCTGAAGCATCATTATTGATAGCAATATTACATATAAGTCTCAATTGGTATAATATATATACGGATCCATATAATACTACAATGATCTTATGTTAAGTGGATTTCCTAATTCCTTCCCAATGGGGCCATATTCAATGGCCTCCATCTTCTTTCATTGATAATTTCGTTCACTCCAATGATCTTATTATACACTGAAGGGCTAGTGCAAGCTAATGCTGGCCACTCATGATGCATTAGTCGCAATGGACTTCTAGAAAAACAGAAATTTGAACGTCAAAAATCAATATTAGAGATACCCACACAACTTTTTGGAATATGTCGTAAGAAGAGGAAACGTAGACAATTGGATTACCTTCCGGAATATATAAATATTATTTATGGAAATTAAGTATAACTCCCAAAAAATGGGGTTCTCCTAAGGTTGGTATGTTATTTTTTTAAGAAAACATAATGAATATGTTTGCATTGGTCCCTTGCTTTGGTATGCAAATGGTGTAATTTTGTGAAAACAATTATATACAGTCATAGATAACAGGCCGTTCTAGTGCAGCATTATTTTTGCATAATTGTTTCAGCCATGTTTGTACCCCAGGTTTGGTTATGATCACATAATCCTTGAAATAAGTATTGAATATTTTTATTACTTGAAAACGTTTCTTTGCATTTCACGGCTGGGGGGCCCCGGGGCCAGCGAGCCCCCGAAAGAATTTTTTGTTATGGGATACCAACACCATAATAAACACAATCATTTAATGGTGTAAATGTTATGCATGGGCATGTGTGCATGTTTTAGTGCGTACGCACTGATGGCGTGCATGCGTTACAAACACGCGTGCGTGTGCACGCATGTAAACACGTGTGCACGGATATATTTGCGTATGCATGCACGCACATTTTGTCCACGTCAACTCACCAACATGGATGATCAACATTACCAAAGCAGGGGCGCGTACGCGTGTTTGAATGTGCGTTCGCGCCATTTCTTTTTTCCACTCGCGCGCTTCCATTGCAGCATTTTTGGGTACCAGCTTCGTGCGCATACCCTGAACCCATTTATATTACAACAAAAGAGAGTCCCTATAGCATAAGGATATCTATTTGTATATGGATTTACAGGGTTGGCAAGAACTTGTTGCCCCATCATTCGATCCATATAAGGCATCTTTACAACAAATGATGGAGCAATATTTTGTGAAGCAACCATCGGAGAATGCTCTAATGGATTTGGTACCACTTGACCCATATGATTTTTACATACCTACCTTGTCATCAAATTTCCATATAAGCTATCTAATGTAAGCTTATCAAGGTGACTAATGCAACCAATAAAATTCCAATATGAATTGTTAACCCATACAATCAAATGTAAAATACTTGTTCTGATACAGAAAATAAGTACCGAAAGTGACTCTATAATATATTCTTTGAATCCCAGATATGCTTCTAAACTCAAGACAACAAGTATGGGTTTTGGAAAAACATGTCACATGTTATGCTTGAAAATTAAACATCTATTATCATAGAGCCAAATAAACTATGTCTCAAGTCCAACTATATCTCAATTTGATTTATATAGAAAGTTGGCATTACCAATTTACTTTCTTCTTCCACTCTAATTCACAACCAGTGGCTTGATTTGGAATATCTCTAGCATTATTTAAGGTTCCATTCGAAGAATTATCTATAATTTAATACAAAATGATAGATGCCAATGAAGACAACTATAAATTGCAATAAATTGGTGTGGTCAACATGAACCAATCATAAACATCCTACAACATCTTACCTATAGTAGGAACATATCCATCTCCTTTGAACCCATATCTCTAACATATTTGTAAATGTTTATCGTCATGTAACATCATAATTGCATTTGATTTATTTATATTTAAATATGTGCTACACGCATAGTTACATAATAAATAAAGTGGCCTCCATATTATAATTTTGGTGCCTTTGAATAAAAAACCTCTAAATTATAATTTTGGTTCCTTTGAATGAAAGAACAAAGGAAAAGTATGTATTACTTACAGCATGAGATATTATGTATCACAAGAACAACAAGAGATATTAATTACGAAAAATAATACCATATGCTCCTATATAGTATGAACTGGTTAATGTTCTAAAACACTCTTGGCAAGCTTCAAGAATAACCAATAGTATGAATTGGTTAATGTTCTAAAACACTCTTGGCAAGCTTCAAGAATAACCAATGAAATGTTAAGCCACACAATATACTTCTTAACGTATGACTCGTTAACCTTCAGAGTAAGTCATAATATCATGGACAGATTTATGCTAAAGTCATTACTAGCCAAGAATCGTTTTAAACATTAACATATGACTCGTTATGCTTTAGAGTAAGTCATAATATCATGGACAGATTTATCCTAAAGTCATTAGGAGCCGAGATTCTTTTTAAACATGTTGGAACTTTAATTACCTTATATTATATTCTCTAAGGTCCCACTTCAACCTCATCCTACACGAAAATTGCAACACTGTTAGTCTCAGACTTACTCCAATACAACGTTGAGGATGTTTCTTGTGTTGGATATACAACTAAGATGTATTCATTATTTTATGTCCTATTATTGTAAGACTTACTCCAATACAACGTTGAGGATGTTTCTTGTGTTGGATATACAACTAAGATGTATTCATTATTTTATGTCCTATTATTGTAAGAAGATGCATCAATTTATGTTGATCCATATTATTATTGTAAGAAGATGCATCAATTTATGTTGATCCATATTATAAAAGGATTAATTCTCTAAATGGGTGCAAATGGGATCCCCTACTACTCTCATAAGGAAACATAAATTAAAGGACACATAAATTGTGACTTAACATATGACACTTTATCCTACCTAGGTGCAAGAATAAACAGTGAAATGTTAAGTCACACAATATACTTCTGAACATATGACTTACTGTGAAGGATATGACTCTCGTTCCAAATCATGTCAGCCCACATACAATAATAATGAAACGTTCTGAAGCACGGTAAAAATAATAAGACTAAATTGATATGTAAAATGAGAATAAATAAATCAACTATATTCTATATCTTGTCATCATCTATAAGAGAATCATAAATTTGTCCATAGTCTACATATAATATGACTGTGAGATCATGAAAAATGATCACCAACGCAATCTACAATTTTTCCACTGTCTATTTCTCCAACCATTGCACCAACATTGGATACTGAACCAAATATATAGAATAATGGCAATTATTTAAGATCGAGTATTTCCAAATATTTAAGATCGAAACAGATTAATAGGCAATCTACCAAGTTCAATCCCCAAGAACATGTTACCATAATAGTCACAACATTCGTATAATAAAGTCAATATGGTGGATGTCATATACAGAAACAAAATGATCAATCAAACAAATACAATAGATACAAAATGGAATACAATAAATTACACAATTTAAAAATATATATAATACTTTCAGTCACAACATTCGTATAATAAAGTCAATATGGTGGATGTCATATACAGAAACAAAATGATCAATCAAACAAATACAATAGATACAAAATGGAATACAATAAATTACACAATTTAAAAATATATATAATACTTTCAGCCATAATTTATATTTCCTCGTAGAAAATTCATGTTTACAAGTAAATCTGATTGCTTAACATCTTAAAAAACCATATGGCATTACATTGAGTTCAAAATATCAACTTCTTTAACCCTAGTTTGAAGCCTGGTCTGCTTAGTTTCTCAATCCTTTTAATACTTTCCAACAAAAATCTGAAAAAAGATAGAACCATAAAGCAAAAAGTTTTTTTTTTTTTTGGTCATTATGACTATATAATTCTGATATCTCATTGTCGCCTAAGCTTAAACAGGTTGTTTTTGGTAATATATATCAATGGATGAGGCATGAAGAAAAATCCAAGAACTATGTGACTTTGATGGAATAAGACTTAGTTGACTCTCTTAACAAAACAGCATTTATAAAACAAAACAAAATGAAAACCTTTATAATTTTTTGAAAAAGTAAATGTAAAAATGAAATACCCGAAACTTGTGAGCATTTGGAAAAAGTAAATGTAAAAATGATATACCCGAAACTTGTGAGCATTTGGAAAAAGTAAATGTAAAAATGATATACCTTAAACTTGTGAGCATTTGGAAAAAGTAAATGTAAAAGTGATATAACAGAAACTTGTGAGCAGTCGAGAGGTTAATGAGCAACCCTACCCGTGGCCTTTTTTAAAACATGTTCTTAACTCTTAACAAAACAACATTTATAAAACAAAACAAAAAGAAAACCTTAATACATTTTGAAAAAGTAAATGTAAAAATGATATACCAGAAACTTGTGAGGAGGGGAGAGCCTCTATCCCAGGGGTCGCCTACCCAAGCCTTGTCATAACGGGCAACCCTACCCCCGGCCTTTTTTAAAACATGTTCTTAACCATTAGGTCCACTCAGATGTTATTATTATTATTATTATATACCAGAAACTAGTGAGCATTTTGAAAAAATAAATGGAAAAATGATATACCAGAAACTTGTGAGCAGGGGAGAGCCTCTATCCCAAGGTCACCTACCCAAGCCTTGTCACAACCGGCCAATGAGCAACCCTACCCCGGCCTTTTTTAAAACATGTTCTTAACCATTAGGCCCACTCACATACTATTATTATTATTATTATTATTATTATTATTAACTACAGGGTAGACCAAACCCCATGTATGTCATATTTCTTTGTAAATAACTTGTTCCAATGAGTTAAAAATAATCATGACCACAAAATATTTTGACACTAACAAAAATTTAACCCCCCAGGAGAAAATGAAAACAATGGGATACAATTAAAGAAATTTCCGCCCTTATGAATGGTATCTTCCAACCTTGACTCTATCATCCTCATTTTCTTGTGAATATGGCGGAAGCTAGAAAATAAAACTAAAGGTTTACTTACTATGCTTCATTTAACTTCTCTAACTAGTACAATCTGAAATGTTTTAAATGACTCAAAAACTATGCCTTATGAAACGGGTGTGAAATATGTATCTAAAACCTTTGGAATAAGGAATGCTTCGTTGGAAACACATCATAAATAAGATATCTAGAAAACGTTCAATACAATAGTAACATGAAATCAAATAACAAAACTAAGTATCTACTATAATACACTACAAGAATACTCCACATTACCAAATGGATTAAGGCCATAAATTGAAAATATGAATAAGGATGGAGGAAAGAACCTGATGTCTGCAATGCTAAGGGACAATGCAAATATGCATCTTTGTCCACTACTTAGTGTGATAGAATCACAATGCTTGTAAGGAGATGAAGGATCTTCTAGTATATGAGAATCATGCATAATCAGAATACACTAGATACATATTGTGAGTACTTTTCCTTACTTGAATGACAGAAGGAAGCAGCATACTGATGCCCAACAGTGACGATGTTGAAATCGAATAATAAACAACAGAGGATAATGACAGGTTGACAAATTAATTCTATAATTTTCTTTCTCAGACCCTAACAAGCCCCTCTTTTGAAAAAGAAAAGCCGAATAAATCTGTTTAGATACGGCATCAATAAGTTTCCTATACATAATAACCTTAGCAAGGGCCGGAAGGAGTTTCTTGTGCTTTATGACATGAACTATAATAGTCATGTTGAGCAGTAGTAAGACCCAATATTGAACTGGAGGCCTCCTTACTTCCAAAAAGGGTACACATTGATGGTTTCTAGTTTGCTCCTAACTCGCAGTGGTTGTTTTATCCTTAGGTATAGTATAAGAATTTAGAGAACAAGCCTCCCTTTTAACTTCACATTCATGTTCTCCTATCTTGTATTGAGCAATTTTCAAATCTGGGTTGTCACTGGTTTTAGATTTTTTTATTTTCTTTTCTTGCCATGTTCTATACCTCCCATATCCAACAGAAGTTTGCTTATCCTTTTCTTCTTTAATGCAATTGCCCAATTACCACCTTTTCGAAAGATGTGCATTGTTGCAAGTGATAATCAAGATTGAGCTGTAACGTCGCCTTTGTTCTATTTGGATATAATGTATACTCAGAAAAGAAATACAGAAAAGTAAACTCTTTGCCAGATCTTTGCATATAGTCATTCTTTGTTTTTTTCTGATATGTTGTTTCTTGATTTTCTTTTCGATTGAAACCAAACTCCATTACTCAAATTGCAAGCCAATAGACGTTTGCAACTTCATGTTCAGTCTCATGTAAATATAGATGTATAGCGTTTCATTTTTTTATGCAATTATATTGCATCATTTAATTATATCAATTCATAATTTACAATATTCCTCCAAACTTTTAATATGTAATATATGATGTTGTTCACAAACAACAGATATCTACTCGCTTGGATACCATGAGATATATTGGGTACTTGTATATTTCACTTAGCTTCATGTATTTAAGCTCAAGCATTGAAACTACATGACCGAGAGACATTTAGTTGAAGGTTGCACTCTTTGATTTCTAAATAGTTCTTTGACAAGTGTATCTTGGTCATAATTTTAATTTATAATTTGAGGAAGACTTTGGTACCATATATTTGTCACCAGGTACCAAGATAGTGTACAGAAGAGAAGATCTTTGACAAGTGTATCTTGGTCATAATTTTAATTTATAATTTGAGGAAGACTTTGGTACCATATATTTGTCACCGGGTACCAAGATAGTGTACAGAAGAGAAGATCTTTGACAAGTGTATCTTGGTCATAATTTTAATTTATAATTTGAGGAAGACTTTGGTACCATATATTTGTCACCAGGTACCAAGATAGTGTACAGAAGAGAAGATTATTTAACGATCAAAATATGTCATTTTAAGCAATTTTGGTTAGAGTTTAGGCAACAAATTTCTGCAATTTGAATAATTTGATATTTAAATTAAAATTGTGATGATTTCATTATTCATAAATCATGAATTATGTTTAAATCGCAATTTTAAGATGCTCCAATTTATAGGTTTAAGGAGATTGCAATTTGAGCAACCATATATGAGTAAAAGCGCACTTGAAATTGACATTTTATTTAAAGGTTTAAGGAGATTGCAATTTGAGCAACCATATATGAGTAAAAGTGCACTTGAATGAGACATTCTATTTAGAGGTTTAAGAAGATTACAATTTGAGCAACTATATATGAGTAAAAGTGCACTTGAATAATATATTTTTATTTAGAGAGATTTTATTTAGAGATTAATCCACTCATTGTGTAGACATTTAAGGAAAACATGCTTTTATTGTATGTTGTAAAACCTACAATTGATTAGAAACCTTCATATGAAATTATTTTCTTTTACAAGTTTAAAATAATGGATATGTTATATATCAATGTTAAGGATAAACATGTATGACATTTCGTTTATCACGATAAACACTTAAGATTTCATTTGATATTACATTTTTTTTTGTAATTTTCCATTTTAATTAGAGTGTATCTTTTCATTCATTCATAAAGTAATCATTGAACACCTCCTTGGAGAACATTATTTATCACAAGAAACATTTTAGATGAGAAAAGTTGTGTGGGGATTGTTCCTAGATTCTTTGTCTCTCTACCAAGTATAAATCTACAACCTGTTTTTATCTCACATAGTTTTCACTTTTCTTCTCCATTGGCACATTTTTCATGGTTCAGTTCACTTAGTTTGCATTTTCCTTCACTTTGTTCTCCGCTTCGATGACCTCTTCATGCACCTCTCATACGTTTTCAATTTACTGTAATGTCAATCGTTAATGAAGGTCATCAGACATCTTGTCAATCCACCGACCTTTCCTCTCTATCTTTATTGATATATTGTCTAATTGAAGTCATAATTCCTTCCACCTATTTCAACTTCAAGATTGGCTTTGAGTTTTTGAAAATCCAAAGAACATGTGCTTCATTCCATCAAGAGGTTAGTTGACAAATAAGCCCTCCTTAAAAATGTGTAAATTATCTTGGCTTTATTAGATAGTGAGTGTTAGAAATTATGATCCAAAACATAATTTTAGTTTTAGCTGAGTAAAATTTGTTGTCAAAGGATATCTTCACACTCACGTGATTATGTGAGGTGTCCTTAGTCAGTTTTACGTAATGGTTTTTATTTATGTCTTTTTGGGTTATTTAAACCCATATTTGCATGAGGTTGATGTGTTCTTAGCTCTCGTGTTTGTTATGTAACTTTTTCCTCCATATTAATAAAGTTACATGTCTCAGGACACTTTGTCAAAGTGGGGAGAGATTCTTTTGGAATTATCAGGATTCCCATTTGAATTCAATTTTTTTAGCAGGTGATACCCCACATATACCACAAAGAAAAGGGTCAGTTAAGGTATTTTTACTAGGAATTGGGGAAAGATTGATTTCTAACATTTGATTTGTTCCCACCTTTAAGAAGCATTGGTTGTCTTTGGTTTACATTCATCCGCTAGGACATCAAATTGTGATGGGTGATGGAATACTTAAAATCAACTCCGCTAAGGATAGATACAAAATAGTGATGACAGGCTATGAGGATGGAAGACTTCTTAGAATGAAGGGCATAGTCATTCCAAGAATGAAGTAATTTGCAGGATCAATTGAGGTTGGTATTACACCCATGAGATTGTGGCACATTCGTTTTGGTCACTTGAATGAAGATCTAGTCTTGTTCAACTTCAACAACAAGGAATGGAAAAGGGGTTACCTACTTTTTGGAAGGAAAATGCCAGATGCCAAGCTTTTATTTTTGGAAAATAAAGAAGATTACATTTTCCCAAAAGCACATGGAAGGAAACTAGGAGTTTACAACTTATACATGGTGATATTTGTGGACCTTTGGAAACTTCACTTGGTGGATGCAAGGGCCCTCGCATGAAGTTGAGGGACATTTTAGGTGAAATCTTCGTTCCACGAAATGTGCAAAAGTTTAGTGAAACCAAAACACTTCAGCATTTATTTGAACTAGGCATGGGCGGACCCGATCTTGCCATGCCATTTAACACACAAGATGGGAAACAAAAATGCTCGAGCATTATAGAAACACATAACGCTATAGCGTTATGTATTTATATAATTCTCAAGCATTATAGAAATACATAATGCTCTAACGTTATGCTTAATATCTACACACAAAACATTATCCTTGAATCCTTATTTAATATTTCCTTACCAAGAAAATATTTCCTTTATTTCCCTATCCCTCCTTATCTTCAAGAGTTTTGGGCTTCATGTTGTATGGGTCAGGAGGTTAACAAGGGATTTGGTGTTAGGATTTAAGGGCTTAGAGTTAAAAGGACAAAGGGATTTAACAATTATGGGGTTGGAGGTCTAAGGAGCTAAGAGGTTATGGGGTTTAAAATCGGGGTTAGTTGTTAGCGGTTGAAGCATTAGAGGTAAACATGTAATGGGGTCAAGGTGTTAGGGGTCCATGAGCTTAGGGGTTAAGGGATTTAGTTATTAAAAGAGATTTAGGGATCCAGGTCTAGGGGGTTATGGATTTAGAGGTTAAACATTAAGGGCTTAAGTGTTTGTGGATAAACTAGGGATTAGGTGTTAGCTGTTAAGTGCTTAGAGACAAAGGGGTTTAGGCTTAGGGGATTTTGGGGTTAAGGGATTGAGGGCACCAATATTAGGGGGTTAGGGTTCAAGAGGATAGCATTAAGGGTGAAGGGTTTAAGTGTTAAGTGCTTGTAAGAGATTAAAGGATTAGGAGCTTAGTGGTTAAGGACATAAGCGTTAGGGGATTGGTGGTTATTTAAGAGGTGAGGCCTTTATGGGTTATCAGGTTTATGGGCTAAGGGATTTATGGTTATAGGGTTAGGATGTTAGGGTTGATTTAGTTAAGGGTTAAGTTTCAAGGCGTTAAAGGATCAAAGGATTGGGGGTTAAGGGATTAAAAATTTCTAGGAGATGAGGGATTATGAATTTTAGGGATTTATGGGTTTTTGGATCTAGGGATTATGGGTTAGGGGTTTTACGATTAGCGAGTTAACTAGGAATTATGGGTTATGGGTTAAGAGTTTAGAGGTAAAGGCCTAAAGTGGTTAGAAAGTTTAATGATTTATGGGTTAGGGAGTTAAGCAAATAGGGGGTTAAGGGGTTTTATGGGTTATGGGATTTAGGGGTTAAGGAATTTAGGGCTCAATGGATAGGGGGAAAGGGTTTAAGAGGTTAGGTGTTAAGGAACAAGCAGTTAAAAGTTTAATTGATTCTAGGGGTTAAGGCATTAGGGATTTGGGGTTTGGGTTTTAAGTATTATGGGTTAGGTTGTTTAGGGGTTAGATGTGGACTAGGTCTTTGTGGTTGTGGGATTAGAGGTAAAATGGTTAAGGGGTTTAAGCGTTAGGGGCTTTAGGGGTTAAGGGATTGTGGGATTGCCCAAATCCAACACCATAGTGCACCTATTGCAACGGTGTAGACCATGGTGTTGAAGACTGTCCGTAGCTCATCGAAAAATGGAAAACCAAGAACATGCCCCCACCTCCACAGAATCAAAATTAGAATACGCCACCGGCAGTGCAAAAGATATCATTGGAGGTTAGGAGTCACACTACGACTATTGGAGTAGTGACACGAGGAGGAGCTATGATAGGAGTCGACATGTCATATGCTACTGTCCGACCAACAGCACAGAAGCACGTCACATTTGATGCGAAAGTCAAAAGGGATGTTTTCATGAAAGCACAGGAAGCGATGAGATAGAGGAGGAAGTTACCTCTTCAAGAAGAAGTTACCTATGATATTCCATCGACGTTCGACACAAGGAAGTTGCAGACGAAGGATAAAACCTTAAGAGCCTTCTTGGAAAGTTTCCTGGAGTTGGAAAAAGACCAAGACACGTCGGAAGAAATATCCATCTTATTGCATCATCAGGAGGGTGCACGCTAGGAGCGCACAGTCAATCGCATACACAAGAGGAAGACGGGAAGAGAGATGCGAATGCTTGCACAAATCAGAGCATTTGATGTTGACTCAATCATCTTAGACCTAGGGTTAGATGTGAACATTCTGACCAAGCATACCCAGGAAACAATGGGAAAAACACAGCTGGCTTGGTCACCAATACAACTGCGATTAGCAAATCAAAGTAAGGAAGATCTGAATTCGAATATGATACTGAAGATCTATCTGAGCTAGAACATGAAGCATTATTTATTTCTCAAAATTGTCAATGTTCAAATCCAAACAGGTGCTCTTGTAGCTCAGGAAGTTCAGAAGATTCAAAAACAGAAGAAAGCTCAAAGGAAGTAGAAGAGGAATTAAACAAAAGCATGCCTAAACTCAAAGTTTGTATGGCACATAGCAACGTCGATAAAGATGCTCAGATGTTAGCCCAGATCCAAGCTCTGCCTAAAGGATAAATGAAATCCAATCTCCTAGATTCCTTTCTCAAGACTATGATGAAGACATCACACAATTCTGCTCAAGAAACTACATATGGTAAGAATCCTATATTTGTTGATGCCTCTTTTGAAAGAAATACTAAATCATTCGTAAGGCACAATAGGAATGAAAAATTGCAGCCTCTCACATTGAATGATTTAGGGAAAGAATTGAACATGTTAAAAGGACATGTAACTGATCCCAGACAAAAAGTTCAAGATCTTGAAGGACAGTTCATGGATGAAAAAAGCTATAAGGTTGATTTATGGGAAAGAGAACAAATCCAAAGGCTAAAAGAAGAAGCAAGACCTTCTTCTTCAGTAGAAATACCAGCGATGGAGCAAGAAAATATAAACATCTACATGTTTGATACCATAGGCTTTGACGATTTAAATTCTATGAAAGTCCTGACTATCCAGCATTAGAAACCCTTGGTAATAATCCACCTAAAGATCCAGGATAGGATTTTTTAGCTAAAAGCCATTATTGACTCATGCAATAAGTTCATGTCTCGAAATAGTATTTTTAGCAATAAAATGCACCTGTTTGGAATCGTAACCATGCGGTCATCACTTTTATCATGGATGCTATTAAAGGCATCCATTTGGTGACCGAAATTTTCTAAAATTGAAGGTTGTTTTTGAAGGGCTAACCTATTTTTTCCTTGCACAACAAAAGAAATCCCTATGTGAAAATTAGCAGTGAAACACACCCATTTGCAATCATGACCGTGCAACCATCACTTGGATGTCAGTAAATCCTGCCATGTCATTTGGTGATAGGAATTATCTAAAGCAATTCTGATTCCCAAGGAATTTTCAATGGGGTAATCCAAGACGACTTTTTGCGTGAATGGACTACTAGTGTGATCATTCCTCTCTTTAAGAATGGAGATATCAATAACCCTTCTAACTACCGCACTATTATGGACAAACCCTTCATGGGAAATATTTTTGGGAGCATGATAGAGCCACGGATAGAGCAAAGAATCAACTATTGGGAAGAAGATGAGGGAAAAAGGGAAAGCAGGTTGTAGACCTAGGCACTCTACCATTGATCATTGTGTCACACTTAGACATTTGATAGAGAAAATTCAGAACAAACAAGGTGAAACAACCTATTGTTGTTTTGTAGAATTTAAGAAATCCTTCGATATAGTGCTTATAAACAAACTATGGAACATGATGGAAGAGTTGGGTATCCCATATGAATATAGAACAACTGTCCCTAGACTTTATGAGAAAGTTAGAGCTAAAAACAGAACAAGTGAAGGAATGTTTGAATGTTTTGGTAGTGATATTGGCATTAAACATGGATGTCCTCTATCTCCCACTTTGTTTGGTTTATACATTGATAAGTTAGAAGCTTGGTTAAGAAAAACAAATAGAGAGGGTGTCCATCTAGCAGGCTATGTGGTGAAGCTACTTTTATACATAGATGATCTTATTCTAATTTCCAAAACATCACATGGATTAAGAGAACACTTGGCCTTAGAACACTTTTGTCATGAGTTTGGGATGCAAGTGAACATTAACAAGAGAAAAATCATGATCTTATCTTAAAATAGAAAAGAAAAGACAAGCCAAATACTTTTATTTTCAGAGGCATTCCATTGGAGATAGTGAAAGAATACAAATATCTTGTGATTGACTTCCACTATAAGTTTAGTTGGTAGACTTGTAGGGTGAAAACGATATAGGGAGGATGGAAAGCCTCATACTTACTAAAAAATAGGTGCATAAATAGGTGCCTTCCACTATAACAATATCATATGCATGTACTTCTTTACGAGCCATTGAACCGTGGTTATTATTCAAGAGAGGAAGGAACATCTTTATAGGGTTTCCTGTGCAAAGCATAGGAATATTAATAAATTGTGGGGGTAGGTACCTCCCATATACATTAAAGTCTCATCCTAGGCCTTATTTTCTCATACTAGGTGCATCATTCATTAACTGTAGGCAGAGTAGCAATATACCTAATAAAGAATTCATAGTTGGCGATCTAGGGAAGCTTCACATCACATTACGGAGGTCTTGATATTATAGCAGACTTGATACTGTTTGAAGGCAACGAGTTATTTGTGAACAAATCATGGCAGCTTACTAGCAGCTACAGGATAGTCAAACAAGGCATCTATTGTGAGGATAATATTCTAACTCCCTTGACCACAAATCGCCAACTACATATCAGCCTATTGCAAAGATAACTTGAGTGACTATTAGAGGGCAGTGTATGAACTATTTGAAGACTGAATGCATTATATGCCATGTGACTGTTAGGGGGAAGCAATACTTCCAAAAGTTGCAAGGAAGTCCCTTCTTCATTATTTGAGATGTGTACATGCTTATTGAAATCCATATTCAGCCTAGGAGGTCAGATCTATACACCTTTTGAGATCCGATATTTCATTAAACAGTGGAAGGCTTCCAAACTAGGAGTTATCTATCAAATATGAGCATGCACCTTCTAGTTGGGCATTCTACTCATGCAATATTCGACTCTCTACTATCTACATCACTCTAAATATATAGACCAGCTGGTACAACTTTCAGTAGTCCAATATCATCATTGTTTAAGGTAAAAAATATACACCTTTGTTATATGGTTACCATTGATTGATTTGTAGTAATTTATATAATCCAGATTTGCAGAAACTGTCTACATATCCTACCAGTCTTCTCAAGATTGATACTCTTGGATTTATGATATTTGTCAAGGGCATGCAAATAATCTTTGAGTAAAAAACTATCACATGAAGCATTTCAAATAGCCAACGAGTCAAATAAAACTAGCAGCTACATAAATACAAAGGAAAAGACACATATATTAGACATAATTCCTACTTGGAATCTTACAGTGGTCTCATACCATGTTCCTCGCTAGCTGTGGGAAACGTGCATCTTTAAGCAGTTAAATAAATCCAGCAGACACAACTATTGCCTCAATGGTTACATATTGGGCAATAAGGATAGAGGAAAAGGAGCCTAGTTGGGAAGAGTTAATGAAGTGCCTTTCCAAGACACAACAGAGGTTAGAGCATAACTTGCAGCAATTTGAAGCTTTCCTATCTCAAATCAAGAAGGGAAGGTTGAGTGTGTGTTACATCCTGAATTTTCATAAAAATTTAAAACTTTTGAAAACGACATTAAATACAAAATTTATAGATGCGGAAATAATAATTCTATGATTACGACAGCTTTATTTAAAAATTCGTTAGTACTAAATATAATTTAATTTCTGTTTTAGTAGCATTGTGACAATGACAACTTTAACACATAAATTACGAACATAATTATGGTAATAGACGAACTAACAGGTCATTATTGTGATGCGATACTTTTTCTTGAAAAGATACTGAAAGTTTGATTTTTGATGAACAAGGGTGTCCTATGAGGTACCCTGGAGTTTACTTAGCTGCAACGCTAATGCATTTGAATATTCTATGTGCAGATGACATGTAAGAGGTTCAATAACTACATAGTTTAAAAGTACCTGTGTAATTCAACGTCAAATAAAATGTTGTGAATTCCTTTGCGAAAACAAGTATCTTCAGGTATGAAATGTTTAGTGCTGCTTACTGGTATTTCAACGCTGTCTTACAATTTATGAATGTTGGAAAACACTGACGTCTAGAAGGTATACATGCTATTTAAGTTTGTTGTCGTAAGCCAATGACGTAGTTCTAGTTTGGCTTTGGTCGTCGTCTTAAGATAACTAATACTTATAAAGTATTAACGTCGTAATTGTATCGCTAACCGTCAGATGCATTGCATTAAGAGTTAGGGTATGAAATACATGGCAAAGGCATGGATTTTATGGTAATCACTATTCATTGGTCTTGTTGAAAATAAAAAAAATGCATTCTCTTATCTTTTTAATAGTTGCAATAATGAAAACTATGAATAACATGCTAACCATATAATTCTTAGAGATTGCTATCCTATGCAATAGTTCTACAATTGCAAACTATTTACAATATATATGAGAGTTCAAAATATTAATTTTATATGAAATTGGAACTTAATGCATGGCTAAACTTAAACCTTAATATCGAAATATTGTAACACTAAGTCGAAATTGTAAATATAGTGTTAGAACTATTGTCCACTATACGATTATAACAATAAGGTTTTTGAATTTCTAATATCCATTTGTAAATTATATCGTTTGTTTTTATGGCACTGACATGCATTCTATGGCTTGTTCCGTCTCGCATCCAAAAGGCCTTCAAGGACACCTACTGGATACCTGCCGGGGGCATAGAAGTCCAACCATGCAGCAAAACTGGCCTCTAGGGAGTCGTGTAGGTGTGTCTAGGCAGGTTATATCCGGCTGGCAATGCTAGCCATAAGTGCCTGTTGGATGATTTTCCAAAGTTGACCCCAATGTGAGGGACATCCAAATTTGCTCTCGGGGGCCATTTATCGTCCAGGTTCCCCCGGGCGTGCGTGGCCACCGTGGACAGGTCCACAATGGCCACGTGGACCTGTGGGAGGCGACGGAATCCAAGTCCTCTTGTCGGACTAGGTTTCGTGGCCCCGAGGCAAATCCTCTAGGTGTCCATGAACGACCCCGAGGTGCCCGACTAGAATGCCCGTGGCACCCGAACCGTGGCTCGGTTCGTGAATCCGTCGATTTCGACGGGTCTGGGATGGTGGTTTTCTACTAAGGGACCCCCCACAGCGTCCTCCGAAGACCCGGAAGCAGTGCCAAAGAGCCATCTTTGGAGTTAGGGTTTGCTTAGTGATGGCCAATCCAAATTTGCTCCCGGGGGCCATTTCTCATCCGAATGCCCCCAGGCATGCGTGGCCACCATGGACAGGTTCACAATGGCCATGTGGACCTATGGGAGGCAACGGAATCCAAGTCCTCTCATCGGGATGGGTTTCGTGGCCCCGGGGCAAATCCTCTAGGTGTCCCTGAAGGCCTTTTGGAATGACGACCATGGCTCCAATCGACGAACCGTGGACTCCTTTGGATTCAGGACATCGGGATAGTTCCAATGGGTGCCCCTCTCCTCCGGTCTCATTGCCCCGGTGCTATCTTGAACGTCCATCTTGGAAACTAGGGTTTTGCTTAGTGAGGGAGTGTGCAATTTTTGCACACGGGGGTTAACTATGCAAAATCGTCCGTCGGGCACTTACGGCTAGCGTTCCCAGCTGAAACCTGCCTAGACACACCCGTAGGACTCCCCGAAGCCCAGTTTTGCTGCACGGTTGGACTTCTATGCCCCCGGTAGGTATCCAGCAGGTGTCCCTGAAAGCCTTTTGGATGGGAGATGGAACGAGCCATAGAATGACGACCGTGGATTCGATCGATGAACCGTCGACTCCGTTGGATTCAGGACGGCGGGATAGTGCCATGGGTGCCCCTCTCCTCCGGTCCCGTGGCCATGGTGCCATCTTGAATGTCCATCTTGGAAACTAGGGTTTTGCTCAATGAGGGAGTGTGCAATTTTTGCACACGGGGGTAAACTCTGCAAAATGATCCACCGAGCACTTACGGCCAGTGTTCCCAGTCGGAGCTTGTCTAGACACACCCGTAGGACTCCCCGGAGCCCATTTTTTCTGCACGGTTGGACTTCTATGCCCCTGGCAGGTATCCAGTAGGTGTCCCTAAAGGCCTTTTGGATGCGAGATGGAGCGAGCCATAGAATGACAACCATCGATCTGATCGACAAACCATCAAATTCGTTGGATTCAGGATGCCAGGATAGTGCCAGGGGTGCCCCTCTCCTCCGGTCCCCTGGCCCCGGTGCCATCTTGAACGTTCATCTAGGAAACTAGGGTTTTTCTCAGTGGGGGAGTGTGTAATATTTGCACACGGGGGTCAACTCTGCAAAATCATCCATCGGGCACTTACGGCTAATGTTCCCGGCCGTAACCTACCTAGACACACCCGCAGGACTCCCCGGAGCCCGATTTTGCTGCAGGGTTGGACTTCTATGCCCCCGGCAGGTATCCAGTAGGTGTCCCTGAAAGCCTTTTGGATGTGAGACGGAACAAGCCATATAATTACGACTGTGGCTCTGATCGATGAACCATCTACTCCGTTGGATTCAGGATGTTGGGATAGTGCCAGGGGTGCCCCTCTCCTCCGGTCCCGTGGCCCCAGTGCCATCTTGAACGTCCATGTTGGAAACTAGGGTTTTGCTTAGTGAGGGAGTTTGCAATTTTTGCAAACGGGGGTCAACTCTGCAATGGTGATGGTGATGGTGATGGTGATGGTGATGGCGATGATGAAGATCAAGATGGATTAGTGCTAGGGTTTGGGTGAGGGTTGGGGCTAGAGTTATAGAAGGAAATTGAATAAGGGTTAGAGTTAGAGTTAATGATTATGATGAAGATGGTGGCAATGATGAAGACGTTGACGATGGTGTGATGGTGATGGTGATGATGAAGAAGATGATGATGATGGAGATGTTGATGAGGAGCCTAGAGATGATGTTGGTGATGATGATGACAAGTCCCTCTAAGTGGTTATCTATAGGAATAAAGCATCGATCTCCAACCATAAATGAGCATGTTTTAAAATATATTAGTGGAAACCCTAGGTTGATGACACGATGCTTGGATAAGGGCAAAAACCAAAAATCTAGCTAGATTTGGGTGAGCATTGAGCATGGGGAACCAAATCTATGAAAAATGTTGGGGATATAAGAGTTTTTTGGGTTATAAGAGCATGGGGAACCAAAACCCTAAACAAACATAATCATCATAATATAAGAGTTTTTTGGTTTGGGGATATACCTCAAGGTACCCAAAGCATGAAAAAGGTTTGGGTGGACACAAAACTAAAGAGAGAGAAACTAAAGAGATATTTGATCGACAAGGAATTTCACAGTTCCCCAATGCTTTTCTCAAGTATAGATCTAAAAAATACCACCCTTGAAACCTTATGATAACTCCCTACCCCAAGTGAAAGACCCTTCTATCCATACATGGATTCCTAGAAGGTTTCATCTACCAAGGTAAATTTTCAAGACCATTGTAATAGACTATGTACTTCAAAAAATTTCCTAAAACGTAGGTAATTCTAATCTTGAGAACCTATCAAAACCGCTATCTTCAAATGATACAAACATAAATAGATATATTTAAGAAAATACTAACTCAATTTACTCAAATTTGATCCAAATCACATCACCATTTTATACAACATAAAAGAGAAGCATGGAACAGTTTATTACATATAGGAAAAATAAAAAACATAGGCAAATACATGTATGTATGTATGTATCAACAAAAAATGCATGTACCAACAAAATAACATAAAACTACACATTGCTCGATGTAGAACATAACATTCTTTGATGCAATTCTTTCTCTTATGTAAAGTTGACTGGCCTCATTCAATAAATCCATCTGGATCCTCTTTGTTGCTAATTGTGTCCATCAATCTCTTGTGCTCTGAATGAGGCAGGTAGTAGCGTACCTTGGTTGAGCTCTTGCTTGACATTGTCTGAAGATGGATGTTTGTGCCAACGATCAAGTTTGTGAAGTGATACACCACTGAACCTGGTCTGTAATCCATGAATACATGCCCGCTAGTCTTTCTTGACTTGCCATCTAGTGTAAGATATTCCCCCTTAACCACCATCGAGCTAGTAGGAAATTCAATTCCTTCATTATCGATTAATGATCTGTAGAGGGTTTGCTTACCTTGGATGCACCGTGCCAACTAGTAATCCACACCCCATTCATTGTCTTTCGGTGCAACAATTGCGTATATGTGTCTTGGTTGTACAATATCAGAGATATGCTCATAGTCTGTAGAAATCGCTGACTGGCCCTCCTCTAACTGGGTTGTTTCAACAACTGCACGTTGGTCTACTACAAGTGACACACGATCCCATTCATCAACCCAGTCCATGCATTCGCATTCATCCCATTCGCCACTGCCATAAGGGTTCCAAAATCATGCAAGATTTCGTGTCCATATTTCAAATATGTGGTTGTTTGAGCTTCGAGCTGAATGAAATCCACATGTTCCTTGTATTGTGCTGCAACTATAGGAACGCCATCGATCTATGTCAACCACTAGCCAAAAATTTCTCACCACACGTCCTGCCACCGATGATGTTTGTTGATCTTTTGCTCGTTCTGACATTGTTGCAGAGCACCATTGAACTATGGATTCTACATCTCGGATATGAGGTTCCCTGTCAAACCTCATCTCTTCCCTTTGTAGTGCGGTCTTGATGTATGCACCGGCCCCATCATGCTCGCCTTTGTCGTGCCCAGTCTCAAAATAGTTCCAGATATGCGGCACATTACAAGTCTTATGCAAAGTACTCATCCATTGGAATACTCGGGCATTTTTGAACTGGCCCGCACAACCATCCGACCATATCCAATGCTGATCCATCTGTATATCTCTCTCCTTCAACTGATCATAGAAAATTCGAAAACAATGTTGCACATAATGCAGATCATGGGTTCTATCATCACTTATCTAAAAGTTTGTCTCCTTCAATATTATCCTCTTGTCATTGCTGCTCTATGGCCCATGCCTATACATAATATGTACCATGATGCTGACTTGGTCTGAATGGTAGTATTGACTCTGGATTTCATTTTGTGGCTGAAGGGTGTAATTTTCTGCAAAATCCACAATTGACACTATGGTTCCAATGGGAAATGTGTCCCTGCATTTTCTGTACTGCTCATCTTGCCATCGCGCTACATGCAAATGTTGAACATACTGCTCGGTTTTCTCGTAGAATTCCATCAAGAAGTCACATACCGATACCTGTTACCATGGAAACAAGGGAAATATTACAATGTGGCCTTTGGAAAAATGTATATGCCATAAATTGAACGTGTAATATGGAAAATATGCAATATTCATTTGTACCTGTGACTTTACCAATGCAATCTTTTTACATTCTCTAACATTGTCTAATTGATAGGTCACGTACTTGAAGCTCTACATCTCCACACCCATCATTCCAAATTCTGTGTCCTTGCTTCCATGAATGCAACGGTTCAAAAGAGAAAACCCACTGCACATAGAACATGTCCCATATAGACACAATTTTTTATAATACTTTTGTCCTTCGGGCCTTGGGCACATGATGTTGTGGATAAAGTCTCTTGATGCATTCGATGGTAGTATGGATTCATTGCAGCCCTGCACAATGTTAGTATGCAAATCACAAAATATATGTTTATATGTGTCATAATAATATTCATATTCTACGTGGTATCTACAACAACAAGTGTTTCGATCAATGCATATACGAACGTACCATGGTTTACATTTCTCAAAGGACCTTTGGCCAAGGTTCAATTGTGTGTGCTCATTCCTAAATCTCTCATAGAGTTCAGTCTGTGTGGTGTCAAGGAAGTGTTTAACATGGGGCTCACGTTCAATAGAACCTTTTCTCAGTTTTAGCATGTCTCTTTGGTTTGATGAAGGTCTAGTATGATCATGCCAAAAATTTTGTACTAACTCCTTAACAACATCAATTAGCTTCCTATCTGCACGAGGCAACCTACCAACAAAATCCCAACAATCATTTCCACCCAGAGTGTCAAGATTTTCTCTTATAACAGAGTACTTTTTAATAGTTTTTCTATTTAAATTGAGTATGTGAGAAGTGTGTGATAGCAGGTGACGTTTCCTTGTGGACTTTCGTACAACTGATTCCGCTAAAACACGATGAGCCGCACAAAGATCTTTTGTACGAGACTTCTTCCCAATCACATTAAATCCAGATTGGATATTTCTAACAATATGACTGTTGGCCTTTGAAATTTTAACCATCTTCATGCCCAAAATTCTCCTAACAACAGCTAAAGAACGTGACTTTAACAAACATAGCAATAATTGACATTTACCTGCATCACCTTTGGATTCAAAATATTCTTTGACAATTTTGTTGCATTGCCATTTGATAGTGCATTTTGGCAACTTGCCTTCAAGCCCCGACATAGCACTCTCATCCACATGAATACGTCTAGGAGTTCTTCTTCTTGCACTAGACAGTTGAGGTAGGGAGGGTGGACATGAGACATGAATACTGGAGCTTGTTTGTTGTGGTGCTTTGTTCATAGATTGGGCCATAATGGGAGTGTGGTCGACAAGGTTGTGGTCTTCTTGGGGAGATTGAAAATTAAGCAAGGCTTGTATGTCCATCTCTACACATGCAGCATCTCCCAAAATTCTTGTGTCATGAGGAACTTCAGAATGACTCGTTGATGGATTGTTGGTTGGAGATTGTGTTGATGTTGGAATTTGAGTTGGATCTGTTGGACACGACCGCTTTACCCGTGGTTCTGAACAAGAGGTTGTCATGTCAACAACTGTGTTAGGATCAATGGAAGGATCTGGGGCAATGATAGGACCATGTCTCAATCTTTCCATTCCCAACCTGGGATTTTCTCTTAACTCATTGACCTTTTCAATGGCCAAATTCCTTCTTCTTTTTTTGCGTTTCGTGAGTTTCCCATCTCCAAAAGTCTCTTTAACACAACTATCAGGCCTACCCCTGCAAAAGAAACAACAAATAAGATATTAGTGCCATTATACAATGAACCTGACACATTCCAACATAGCTTACCACTTTACAAATTAACATATACAACTATAGACTATGTTGGTTTATTTGTGTTCGAATAAACATCATTATCCCTTACAATTCCAATCAATATAGATGATGTTTGGTCAAGTGTAGAGAGGAGAAACTAGTGTCTTGCCTGGCCATGAATTCATAAAAATTATGGTAGTAACACCCTACAACAGAGACGGCTAGAGATGCCTTGGGAGTAGTTTGATAGTTTTTCTACATCAAATAAGGTAACCTTAATTAATTGCATTTTTTGCTTTCTCCCTTAATGTTATCAATTATAGGACTTTGCACCTAGTTTGATTGCTTTGTCTTCCTAGTGGAATGGTATATCCTTCCATTTGAGGCAATGTCCTTTACCATCATAAATTACTAGGTTATATAACACATTAAGGAGTTGAAGAAACAACAACAAACTATTTCCTTAGATCTATAAACCTTGAGATGATAGAATGTGGTTTTGAGTTTAAAATACCCATGGTTGAATTCAACAATGCATCACAATAGAATGAATGTATACCTTGTTTTGTGCAAAACCTTTAGGAGGATGCAAAGGTTTCTAACAAAGATCATGGTCTTGGGAAGGGTGATTAGGAGGAATATAATTTTACCTTTCAATGTGCAATATCTAGGGTGGGGAGGTGTTGGAGAGTGGGGAGCTAGGGACTATACCAACAATCATCATGTTGAATAGAGCATGAAGTGGGGAAGTCTTGGTTTTTGGAAAAAAAATCATTGTTAGAGGTGAGGAGATATTGTAAGGATGGTAAATATGGATGAAAATTATCATATTTGGATTCATAGAGAAAGGAAAGGTGCATATACTTATAGATATCCTCATTCCATACAATGGTATTGAATAAGAGACATGAGAGAGTTGAGGTTTTGTGAATGAGTTGAAGTGATATTTTTAGTTATGTTTAGTGAGTGTGTGTTTTTTTTTGCTAGCATAATATGAGGTGAAAAGAACAAAATTAACTTGGGAATTAATTACACAATGAGGAGGTTGCATACTTCATCTTGTCTAGTGTTCATATATGAGTTTTTTTAGATGTGAACTTGGGAAATCTTCTTGTCAAATTCATTGTTGTCTATGCATGGATATTGTTGTGGGAATATGACAAAAACAAAAAGGCATGGGCTCATCTCAAATCTTGTGAATGAAAAGACTCATTTACAATTCACCATACCTCTATAGAAATGATCTCCACTTGCTTGAATGAATCCACTAGATTCCAAGAACACTGAAGATGTTTGATAGATTCCAAGGGTGATTTTGTGTCCAATAGATCAAAGAGAGTCCAAAATATCAATGAGTGTGAGCCAATGAGCAACCCGTGAGAGCTTGAAAGCCACGGAAGAAGTGAAACCCATGATTTTGGTAGAATTCCCGGGAAACAGAGAGCTCTATTTTTTTTTAATTAGTTACAGGGCCGCGCACGCATGTTAAAACATGCACACGCGTGTTTTTCGCGCGTACACGTAAGGAGCGCGCATGCACCCAAACCTGCGCACTCGCCCCTGTGCAACATATAAACCATTTATTCCCCAACGTTTACACCATTTAATGCCAAACCTTCCCCCCACTTCGAAAATATTTACATAAACTAGACTCGGTGATAAATTTTGAAGGGTGGGTCTTAATTTTTATTGGAAAGACTCGGTGATAAATTTTGAAGGGTGGGTCTTAATTTTTATTGGAAAGCCTTACTCTTTGACACATTTGATAATTTATGGTTGTCTATGTGCCTAGACCCAATTGACATTGTAAGGTGAGGATGTGCATGCATAATAATCCTTATTTATTACTATGCGATGAGGATTTAAAAGGGAGAGGATGTAAAGATGTGTTATTTTTATACGTATTTTGATGGCGAGTGTCAAAGAGAAACGTGGTGATAAACCACAAGTCCAGAGCCAAAAATTGTTTTTTTAAATTTTATTAATAAGCATTGTGGTACTTTGGTCCAAATGTTTTTTCTAGCTCATTGTTTCTCCATAGTGTCTGCCTACTGCTACCTCTCTATATCAATGCATAAAATCAACCTTTGCTTGGTTTGTGGTTATAGTTGCATGCCATTGAGTGTTGTTTAGAGTTTCCGTGAGTTTGTGACATTCATGCAATAAATGAAGTCTTGTAGAGGAGGATTCATCAAAGAGGCAAATTGAATTTCATTTTGAGAAAACACATCTTTTGTAAAGATCGAATGCCATGAATGCATCCTCAGCCTACCATGCAATACCGTGGATATGTTGAAAAGCATTGAACATCATCGAAGAATGAAAACCGGTTCCTTGAGATCTTATTGAAACATATTGAGCTCAATTGAATTCCACCTAGACCTTAATCGAAAATTCTATACCTCATGCATCATCAATAATACATAGAATCCATGACACTATCCCTCTACAAGGAGCCTCCTCCTCCTCCTCCTCCTCTTCATAATCATCTTCGTCATCATCAGCATCATCATCATCATCCTCATCATCATCATCATCCTCGTCATCATCATCATCATCATCGTTATCACCCACTTCCTTATCATCATCTTCATCCTCCTCCTCCTCCTCCTCCTCGACATCATCTTGGTCATCATCTTCATCATCAACATCGTCATCATCGGCATCATCATCATCCATCATCTTCTTCATCATCTTCATCATCATCATCATTATCAATGATGATGATGATGAAGATGATGGATGATGATGCAGATGAGTATGAAGATGAAGATGATGATGTTGATGATGACAAATATGATCACCATCATCATCCTCATTCTCCTCCTCCTCCTCATCATCATCATAATCATCTTCATCATCATCATCCTCATCATCATCATCCTCATCATCGTCCTCATCCACGTCATCATCATTGTTTCCATAGTCATCATCATCGTTATCCCCCACTTCCTCATCATCATCCCCATCCTCATCATCATCACCATCATCATCTTGGCCATCATCTTCATCATCATCATCATCATCAACGTCATCATCATCATCTTCATCATCATCCATCATCTTCGTCATCATGATCATCATCATCTTCGTCATTATCATCATTATCAATGATGACATCATCATCATCATCATCATCATTAATGATGGATGATGATGCAGATGAGTACGAAGATGAAGATGATGATGAATATGATCACCATCCTCCTCCTCCTCCTCCTCCTCATCATCATAATCATGTTCGTCATCATCATCCTCATCATCATCATCCTCGTCATCGTCATCATCCATGTCATCATCATCGTTTCCATAGTCATCATCATCGTTATCCCCCACTTCCTCGTCATCATCCCCATCCTCATCATCATCACCATCATCATCTTGGCCATCATATTCATCATCATCATCATCATCATCATCATCATCATCATCATCATCTTCATCATCATCCATCATCTTCGTCATCATGATCATGATCATCTTCGTCATCATCATCATTATCAATGATGACATCATCATCATCATCTTCGTCATCATCATCATTAATGATGGATGATGATGCAGATGAGTACGAAGATGAAGATGATGATGTTGATGATGATGAATATGATCACCATCATCATCATCCTCCTCCTCATCATCATCATAATCATCTTCATCATCATCATCCTCATCATCATCATCCTCGTCATCGTCATCGTCCACATCATCATCATCGTTTCCATAGTCATCATCATCATTATCCCCCACTTCCTCATCATCATCCCCATCCTCATCATCATCTTGGCCATCATCTTCATCATCATCATCATCATGAACGTCATCATCATCATCTTCATCATCATCCATCATCTTCGTCATCATGATCATGATCATCCATCATCTTCGTCATCATCATCATTATCAATGATGACATCATCATCATCATCTTCGTCATCATCATTATTATCAACGATGATGATGATGAAGATGATGGATGATAACGCAAATGAGTACGAAGATGAAGATGATGATGTTGATGATGACGAATATGATCACCATCATCATCCTCATCATCCTCCTCCTCCTCCTCATCATCATCATAATCATCTTCATCCTCATCATCCTCATCATCCTCATCCTCGTCATCGTCATCATCCATGTCATCATCATCATTTCCATAGTCATCATCATCGTTAGCCCCCATTTCCTTGTCATCATTCCCATGCTCATCATCATCACCATCATCATCTTGGCCATCATCTTCATCATCATCATCATCATCAACATCATCATCATCATCTTCTTCATCATCCATCATCTTCGTCATCATCATCATTATCAATGATGACATCATCATCAACATCTTCATCATCATCATCATTATCAATGATGATGATGATGAAGATGATGGATGATGATGTAGATGAGTACGAAGATGAAGATGATGATGTTGATGATGACGAATATGATCACCATCATCATCCACATCCTCCTCCTCCTCCTCCTCCTCATCATAATCATCTTCCTCATCATCAACCTCATCATCATCATCCTCATCATCGTCATCATCCATGTCATCATCATCATTTCCATAGTCATCATCATCGTTATCCCCCACTTCCTCGTCATCATCCCCATCCTCATCATCATCACCATCATCATCTTGGCCATCATCTTCATCATCATCATCATCATCAACGTCATCATCATCATCTTCATCATCATCCATCATCTTCGTCATCATGATCATCATCATCTTTGTCATCATCATCATTATCAATGATGACATCATCATCATCATCATCATTAACGATGGATGCTGATGTAGATGAGTACGAAGATGAAGATGATGACGAATATGATCACCATCCTCCTCCTCCTCCTCCTCATCATCATGAAAATCATCTTCGTCATCATCATCATCCTCGTCATCGTCATCATCCATGTCATCATCATCATTTCCATAGTCATCATCATCGTTATCCCCCACTTCCTCATCATCATCCCCATCCTCATCATCGTCACCATCATCCTCTTGGCAATCATCTTCATCATCATCATCCATCATCTTCGTCATCATCATCTTCGTACTCATCTACATCATCATCCATCATCTTCATCATCATCATCATCCCCATCATCATCTTCATCCTCCTCCTCCTCCTCATCATCATCATAATCATCTTCGTCATCATCATCCTCATCATCATCATCCTTGTCATCATCATCATCCACGTCATCATCATCATTTCCATAGTCATCATCATCGTTATCCCCCACTTCCTCATCATCATCCCCATCCTCATCATCAACACCATCATCATCTTGGCCATCATCTTCATCATCATCATCATCATCATCTTCGTCATCATCACCATTATCAATGATGACATCATCATCATCATCTTCGTCATCATCATCATTATCAATGACGATGATGATGAAGATGATGGATGATGATGCAAATGAGTACAAAGATGAAGATGATGATGCTGATGATGACGAATATGATCTCCATCATCATCCTCATCATCCTCCTCCTCCTCCTCATCATCATAATCATCTTCGTCATCATCAACCTCATCATCATCATCCTCGTCATTGTCATCATCCACGTCAGCATCATCATTTCCACAGTCATCTTCATTGTTATCCCCCACTTCCTCATCATCATCCCCATCCTCATCATCATCACCATCATCATCTTCATCATCATCCATCATCTTCGTCATCATGATCATGATCATCTTCATCATCATCATCATTATCAATGATGACATCATCATCATCATCAATGATGACATCATCATCGTCATCATCGTCATCATCATCATTATCAATGATGATGATGATGAAGATGATGGATGGTGATGCAGATGAGTACGAAGATCAAGATGATGATGTTGATGATGACGAATATGATGATGATAATCATCATCACCCACTTGCTCATCATCATCATCATCCCCATCCTCATCCCCATCATCATCATCGCCATGATCATCATCATCACTATCTTGGCCATCGTCTTCATCATCAACATCATCATCATCGTCATCATCATCATCATCACCCACTTGCTCATCATCATCCTCATCCTCATCCTCATCCTTGTCATCATCATCATCATCATCTTGGTCATCGTCTTCATCATTAACATCATCATCATCTTCATCATCAACATCATCATCATCGTCATCATCATCATCATCATCATCATCTCCATCATCATCAGCGTTGTCATCACCCTGTTCCTCACCATCATCAACACCATCAGCATTGTCATCATCATCATTGCCATCATCATCATCATCATCATCATCATCATCTTCTTCGTCATCATCATCATTATCAATTGTCATCATCATCATCAACATCATCATCTTCAATCGTCATCATCATCGTCAACATCATCATCATCTTCTTCATCATCATCATTGATAATGATGATGATGACGAAGATGATGATGATGATGATGAAGATGAGTACGAAGATGAAGATGATGATGGTGATGATGACGAATATGATCATCATCATTATCCTCATCATCATCGTCCTCGTCATTGTCATCATCCACGTCATCATCATCATCTCCATCGTCATCATCATAATCATCTTCGTCATCATCAGCATCATCATCCTCATTCTCGTCATCATCATCATCGTCATCATCCCCATCATCCTCCTCATCATCATCAACATCATCGTCATCATCCCCATCATCCTCCTCCTCATCATCATCAACATCATTGTCATCATCCCCATCATCCTCATCATCATCATCCCCATCATCATCATCGTCATCATCCCCATCCTCCTCCTCATCATCATCATATAAATTTAATTTAATTCAATTTAAAACATTATTAATTATTAAAAAATATATATTTTATAAAATTATTTAATCACTATGGAAAATTTCAAACTTTAGTAAAAACAACGCGCACGCGCCATTTTGCGCGTGCGTGCATTTGGACGTGTATGCGTGTTTGGACGCGTGCACGCCATTTTGTGCGTATGTGCTTTTTAAATACACGTGCACGCGCAAGTTTAGTTTTTAAATTTTGGCGGGTAATTCGTTTCCCACCAACATGTGGATGACTTGGCTGTTATGGTTTTTGGTTCAGGTTGCCAAAATACATATAATAATATAAAAAAATACATCTTATAACAAAAAGCATCCTATTCTATAACTTCTTCTGTTTCGAGCATGATTCTGCGTATGCTACACTTGTCCACTGCTAATGAAATTGCACACACTTCTAGAACTATGTGTGCAAATTCTGGATATGTAATTTTTTATTAAAACTATTATTTGTTCTTATTTTTTAGTTAATTTCAATTGCACTAACGTCAATCTTACACAAAGAGTAGGTTATTTCTTCCGTCTATAACTTTTTATTGGCTCACCTATTTTGAAAATGGAAAAGAACCCACTCAAGTACACACAAAAACATACATCCAAAAAAGAAAAAAATTGTTGATTAATTAGGTTAAGACCATGATATCGAGGGCTAACGCTCGGCCTAATAATTTTAGGGATGGGCTGACTTTCTTAATTAAAAATAAAAATAAAATTAACATAAATAAATATGGAAAAATAACGCCGCACTAGAACGGCCTGTTATCTACGACTGTATATAATTTTTTTAACAAAAATCCACCATTTGAATACCGAACCAGAGGGCTAACGCAAACATATTCATTATATTTTCTTAAAAAAATAACATACCAACCTTAGGAGAACCCCATTTTTTGGGAGTTATACTTAATTTCCATAAATAATATTTATATATTTCGGAAGGTAATCCGATTTTCTACATTTTATCTTCTTGTGCCATAATCCAAAAAGTTGTGTAGGTAGCTCTAATATTGCTTTTTGACGTTTAGATTTCTGTTTTTCCAGAAGTCCATTGCGACTAATGCGTCATGAGTGGCCAGCATTAGCTTGCACCAGCCCAACACTAAGACCGAGCCTCATCACCTTTTCGAGTGTCCTCATCCTTCCTATGTGTCTTCTTTGGATTTAGCTTCAGGCTAACCAAACCTTTGGTATGGAATATTGCAAACAATAGCTAATTAGGCATCTCACCATTTTTCTCAATATGGTTCTGATCTACCCCTCTTTACAGTATGCTACACACACACTTATTTTGGAGGAAGAAAACATTTTTCTTGTAGATTACAAATATATAATTAAAAAAATATTTGTTTTTCTATTTTGCTTGTGTCATTACTCCTTAACTCAAAAAAGATATTGTTAGACTTGTTTTTTCCATAACTTTATCATTTTTTAGAATTAAAAAAAAAACTTATGTTGCACTACTAGACACCGACCTCTACATGCTATAAAAAAAACAAGTCATGATCAATGCATTAACACCTTTAGAATCGCACTTGGCATATAGTTTTTAAGGTTTAATCACCCACATAATTAAAAAAAAATATAAATTATTAAATTTATTTTGGAAAAAATAGTATTGCACTAGTACTATCTACTACTATATGTTATGTGTATGTCTAGGTGTTTTTGTATGTTGACTCCATCATTTAGGCATTGAAAGGATGCACCCACAAACACATATTCCTTATCATTTACCAAAAATATATTAAAAAAAAACCTATTCTAAAATATCAAACTTGAGATGGTTATGATCATTTTTAATAGATAAAATTTATACATTTGGAAATGTGATGTGATTCAGTTTCCTACATTTCATCTTTTTTACTCAAACCAAGATTCATTGTGTAAGTATCTCAAAAACAACATATAAGTTGAGGGGTGTTTATTTTTCCTATGGCATTTAACACGTCAAAAGAGACCCTCATTAGTTTACCCCAAACTCAATATATATTGAATTCCAAGCTTTCGTATTTTTCATTTCTAAATTATTAATAAAATTCTCCTTTTTAGTTATAATATTGTTGAAATTGTCCTTTTTAATTTTAATAGTGTTATTGAAACTTGAAAGATATTATTATCAATTTTTTCATTCATATAATGTTTCACTAACTTCTTTATTCATAAAATCATATATGAATGAATGAATTATGAGTTAGCGATAGAAGTAAACTTAAAAGTCCTTTTAATTTCCTAACAACTTATATTCTTACCAGATAAATAAAAATGTTAAAAATCCAATAAAAATAGCAGCAACAATGAACTATTATAATTTCTAATGCTGTTATGCTTTTTTGAAACAAACAAGCCCACATTCATAAATTAAAACCAACAATAATTACTGTTGGTACCAACTCACAACTGAAGGAATCGATAAAATAAAAAATTCAGAAAAATGGAAAATTCAATAATACTTACAATTACAAAACTAGAATACTCAATACCCACCATGTGAATGTGACGCCTATATGCAAAGTTGGTGAAGTTGTAAAAGAGTATGCAAATTGGAAAACATTTCGTAGTCAGCGTCAAAATTGGTTGAAGTAGAGCGGATGACATGGTCTAGGGGTCAGATTATAAGAGGCTTGAAGTTGAGGGCACCCACATCGTCAATCCGTCCAAAACGGGCGGGCATCTACTTAAAGAATAAAAACAAACTAAAACGCTTAGTTTTTTTTGGTTTTTTAATCCATTCAGATTTAAAATTGTTCTGAAAATTGCAAATTTCTGGAATGCTGCGATTTCAGCAATCAAGATGATCGATTTAAGATTAAAGCTACCCAAATCAATTGCTATTTGGATACTGCTCCATGTTTTACTAACAATTGAGTGTCCTAAAGCAAGTAGTGACTCCGACGGTGATCTTCATAAGCTTCGATACTCTTCTTGATTCACAGAGGCATCGGAGGCGCTACCTATTTGCAGAAATTGAAGCTCGAACACCGTCTAATTTGTGAATCTTTGGGTATTTCAGGTTGCAGTGTGGGCTAGGGCTAGAGGTTTGGGGTTTCCCCCACACCAGCGCCATTTGAAAATATAATTTCTCTTTCAAATTCCTATTGGAGAAATCGAGGATTCGATCATGAGATCGGTATTTCGTTTCAATACATTCCATCCAGAGGATCATGAAGAGCCGAGACAGGACATAACTGACAGAATCATGATAGCTGCTATCATACTTATTTTTCTTGTGGTCTGGCTCACGTTTTGTCTGCAAGTTCATGACAGATGTATTTGGAGACAGATTGCTAGATTTTCCAGACAGGGACGACAGATAACAGCGCGCAGGCGTCTTTCTCCTACGCGTCCTCCGTTCGGTTTTGCAGAATCAATGGTGAGGCTGCAGATTAACGAGGGTTTGGATCCTGCGATACTAGCGACTTTGCCCCTGTTTGTTTATCAGTCACAGAATTTCATAGATGGCCTGACGTGCGCAGTCTGCCAGCTTGCGTTTGAGGAGAATGATAAAGCCCGGCTCCTGCCTAATTGCGGGCATAGTTTTCATGTAGATTGTATTAACATCTGGCTTCGTGACCATTCCAATTGTCCCGTTTGCAGAACTGGCGCCGCGCCCGAACCGCCAGTTGTGGAATCCGCTACAACAGAACAGGTTTCGGCTACAACCTCAGAATCAATTAGTCCAGGGATCCATGACCATTTGAATTCGGAACATGAGCAGAGCTCAAGTTCTGGAGTGGAGCCTAATTTACATAACATAATCGATATATCATCGAGAAATGCAGAGATGGATGAGGGAACCTCCAGTGGAAGTGCATCACTGTCGATTGCCATTGAAATGCCCAATAGGACTGATGGCTTCTCGTGTCGCGTCGAAACCCAGCATCCTTCTACACCCTTCCCATCCGATCATTCTGCTGAATCCGATAATAACAGTCAGTAGAATCGGGCAACGATATTGTACAGATGTATACAGATATAATTTTGCCGACCTTATAATGAGCAAAGCATTCAGGTGCCAGATCTTTGCATATAATACATTATTTGTTTGCAGGATGTATCTAGATTAATTAGTTGGATTGTGTCCCTCCCAGCAGGGTTCAAGTCTCCTTATCTTTATTGTATTGATATTCTCCTACAAAAAATCTTTGCTTTTATTTATTTGTTTTGTTTTTAAGGTTATTGACATTCTGCGATAATAATATTTTTGGTTTTGGTTTTTTAATGTTGTTTCTTGATTTTCATTTTCGAATGAAAGCAAACTCCATTAATAAAATTGCAACCCAGTAGACGTTTGCAACTTCATGCTCAGTCTCCAGAACGACTAAATTTCTTAATCCAAACTAAGGTATAAGGGGTAACGAACGATTCATAATAACATACGGATTTTTTGTGTCCCCGATTGACATGAAAAAATAATTCGAATGGAAGCATGATTGGTTTTCAGATCAGAGTGTACAGGAATTCCGTATGGATTTTATGTGGATTGCGATTTCTAGTCTTGAATTTCTCTGCAGCACCAAATTGGGATACGTATTTAACAATTAGTTTCAGACAACATAAGAAGTATTATTGGAGTGCAAGATCGCTTATAACTTTACATGGACAATTGAAGTGCACTGTACAGATTGGGTGAATAAAACGTTACATTATAAGTATAACTGAAGTGCAATATAGCGTATAACTTACCTCAAGTGCACTGTCAAGATTGGGTGAATAAAATGTTCACCTGTGTGGTGGCTCAGGTTCGGTGACGTTACTAATTCATCCAACTCTTGAATCCTTCAAGCAAAAGATACGCCGATTTTTTTTCTTCACTCCTGCTTTAGTATTAGAATATATATTTCTTCACTTCTGCTTTAGCGTGTCTATCTATATATACATGTGTGTAAAAATTAATCTTATTTTCTTTAGTATTAGAATTTATATTTCTTCACTTGTGCTTTAGCGTATATATATATATATGTAAAAATTAATGTTATGTTTTTTTATATATTGTTTATTTTAATTATGTTATCTTAATGTTAATATAGATTTATCTTAAATTTTTTATAGTAGGTAAAAAGTTGATAAGATGTAAAAGGTTTATTAAAAAAGTAAATGAGTTTCTCGATTAAAGTTAAGCCAAATATGAAAATGCACTATAAGCAAAGCATTACTAATCACTTCTCAATGTAATGGAAGCATTTCTGTTTTATGAAGTTTGAGTTAATCATAATGTAAATGGACATATAGTTATTTGGGTCACCTATCAAAAATCTAGATGTAGATTTGGATAAAGTAATGGGGCATGTTGTATTCATCTATATCCGGTTTAAACTTTTGAAAGGGTTTGGTCTTTACCCCAAGTCAAAGGGAGAATTATTAGGATTTTGGGTAACCTATGGTATTGCATGTAAAGAAACCTACTTAAATGCTTGCATAACTCTATTGTAATAGATTGTCTAAAAAAGATTAATAAATGTATTATTGTTGATTTTCTCAATTTTGATTTCTATAGTAAAAACCTTCTTTTTCATTGTAGTTTATTTACTTCTTATGTTCTTTAAATCCAAACAAATCCACATTTAATATGGATTTTATAAAATTTTATGTAAAATTTAAAATTGAGTTAATATATATTGCTATTTTTTTATGTCACATATAGATATAGATGTAGAACATCTCACTATTCTCCATACAATTATATTCTCAAGTAAATGAGTTTCTTGATTGAAGTTAAGTTAAAGATGAAAATGCATTATAAGCAAAGCATTACAAGAAATACTTAAAAGCACATAATGAAGAAATTATCACTTCTCAATGTAATGGAAGCATTTCTATTTTGTTTGAGTTAATCATAATGTAAATGGGCGTACATGTCTTGGTCACTTATCAAAAATTTAGATTTAGATTTGGATAGAGTAAAGGGGGCATGTTGTATTCAAGTATACTCCATTTAAACTTTTGAAGGGGTTTGGACTTTATCCCAAGTCAAGTTTAAAGGGAGAATTATTAGGATTTTGGGTAACCTATGGTATTGCATTTAAAGAAACCTACTTAAGTGCTTGCATAACTCTATTGTAATAGATTGTCTAAAAAAGATTAATGAATGTATTATTGTTGATTTTCTCAATTTTGATTTCTATAATAAAAAACTTCTTTTTCATTGTAGTTTGTTTACTTCTTATGTTCTTTAAATCCAAACAAAATCCACATTTAATATGGATTTTATAAAATTTTATGTAAAATTTAAAATTGAGTTAATATATATTGCTATTTTTTTATGTCACATATAGATATAGATGTAGAACATCTCACTATTCTCGATACAATTATATTCTCGATACAATTATATTCTCAATATAATTATATCCCTTCATTTAATTATTGCACTTCATAATTTACCATATTCCTCCAACATTTGATATGTAACAAGTCATAGTGTTCACAAGCAACACTCCCATGAGATACATTGGGGGACTTCTATCTCACTTAGCTTCAAGTATTTAAACTCAAGCATTTAACTAGGAGACATTTAGTTAAGGTTGCAGTCTTTGATTTTGAAATAGCTTTTTTACAAGTGCAACTTGGTCATAATTTATAATTTATAATTTGAGGAAGACGTTGGTACCATATATTCAGCACCAAGAACCAAGACTATCTACAGAGGAGAATACTATTTAACAATCAAAATATCTCATTTCAAGCAATTTTGGTTGGAGTTTGGGGAACAAATTTATGCAATGCAAATAATTTTCTATTTAAATTGAGAATTTGATAATTTGATTGGTTCATAAGTCATGAATTATGTTTAAATTGCAATTTTGAGATGTTTCAATTTATAGGTTTAGGGAGATTGCAGTTTGAGCAATCATATATGAATATGAGATTTTATTTAGAAAGTAATCTACTCTTTGTATAGACATTAAAAGAAAAAATGTTGTTATTGTATGTTGTAAAACTCACAATTAACTAGGAACCTTCATATCATAAGCAATGTAAGTGAAGTCATTTTCCTTTACAAGTTTTGAACAATTAATATCTTACATCAAGGTTCATGATAAACATGGATGACCTTTTTTATCTCATAATAAACAACGAAGCTTTTCTTTGACATAACATTTCTTTGTAATTTTGCATTTTAACTAGATTGCATATTTTCTTTCATTCATAGACTAAACATTAAACACCTCCATGCAGAACATTAATTATCCCAGGAGACATTTTTAGACTAGAAAAGTTGTGTGGGAATTATCCCTAGATCCTCCATCACTTCACCAAGTATAAATCTAGCATCTACCTTTAGTTTAGATGGTAACTTTCACTTTCTACTCTATTTTTCACATTTTTTATTGTTTAGTTCACTTGGTTCGTGCTTTCCTTCTCTATGCTCTCCACTACCAAGTTGATAATCTTTGCACAGAATCCTACAACTCTACCTTGCACCCTTCATATATTCTTAATTTACTCTTAAGTCAGTCGTTAATGTAGGTCATCAAAAATATTGTCAATCCATCAACCTTTCCTCTCTATGTTTGTTGATATATTTCCTATTTGAGGTCATAATTTCATCCACCTATGTCAACTTCAAGATTGGCTTTGAGATTTTTAGAATCCAAAGAACTTGTGCTTCATTTCTACAAACATTGCTTCAAAGAGGTTAGTTGACAAGTAATCCCAATTGCTCAAAAAATGTGTCAGTTATCTTGGTTCTTTCTATTATAAATGAAATAGTGAGTAGCGTGCAAGTTTTGTTGCTAACTTGATATGCAACATCGATGAACTAAGGTAGATTCAATATTGAGAAGGTGAGTAATTTTGTGGGTCCAAAGTATTTGTGCTCCACGTGTGTGTGTGCGCGCGCACGCGCGTGTGTTGTGCAAACATTATTTTGGATAATTATTCTATCAATGTGTATTTTTTTCCTTAGCATTGGTTTCCCTATTTTATAACATGAAATGACTGTCTATAAGGGCTTGAATCAATTCCTTACATTGAGATGGATTTAAATTAAATATATGTAGGTGTCTTTGTTTCAAGACACTCCGTCTATGTGTTCAAGGACACAACTGTCTAGTCTAAATGCTATAGATCTAGAACAAAACACAACAGAACATTCAAAATTTCCTAGATTAGTCAAATTACAAAGGCTGCAAAGGGATTACTCACCTTGCAACCGTAGTGATATCTCCTTGCTTGATGTATCCTTTGATCTTCAGCTGCAAGACAATATACAACAAAAACGTGGAAACACTCGAGCGATAGTAATATGCAATATTGATTGATCTAAACTAGTGGTCAAGGAAACTAATTCTAAAGATATGATGCAAACAATATTTATGGAAAGAGTATATATTACTATAATGAAACAAGTACAAAGGGAGAGATTACAACCACGCCTTGACGTCGTAACTTCATCCAACTAGCCTTTTGACTCAAAGATCCAACCTTGTTCCTACTCAAGAAAAGGAAAATAACTCTAAGGAAATTTCAACAACACTTGGATACTCTCTTCTTCCTCCTCTATTCCATGAAGGTAAGCTTGCATTTATAGGACAAAGGGGATAGAATAGGTTGAGTATCTCATGGAGAAGGTTAGGGGATCATACCAAATTCTAGGGGTTCAACTGCCACCTATGCTGATTTTTACAGATAAACCTTTATGAAAGTTCCTTTCTAGAAGACCCTCAAAACTTATATTTTTTCCTTTTAACAACCACCGACGCACCCTGTCAAAGAGAAACATGCATCAATGAGGGGTGATGCATGCTGAAAGAAGGTAACAAGGGTTGAAGTGACACACCTTGTCAATGTTCAAAGTGCATCGTCAAGTGTCTGACATGTATTCCAAAGGGGCAAGGTGCGTCGTCCTTCCCAAAACTAAGAACCTGGAAGGAAAAGCCACTTCCCAAATAATTTGGAACTTGGTATTTATGGATTATGGTTAAATAAAGGATACACATCTCATTATCATGGTGATGACGAGATTTTGGTGTAACAGATTGCCCCCCAAAGTATGAAGCTATAGAAATAGGATAGGTGAGATACTTTGATAGATGGAAATTGAGGCAAAATTTTTTGGTTGAAGTGATGAACAAGGACTTCACAGTACAATAGACTCTGATATATATGTCCCAAATCACTCATAACATGGTTGTTGACTGATACATTGCAGATCCATGCTAGTAAAGATTGACTGAACACAATGATGGCTACTAAGATACAAGCATAGATACATGATTAGATAATTACATAGCCATGACCAATACAAGAGTGGATCCATGTGGCCTAACTAAAAAAATCTCCATTGCAAACTGGGTAATATACATAGAAAAAGTACCCCTAGGTATTCATCCTAAACCCATAATGATACGAATCTAACCATGTGATTACAATGTGTTGAAATCGAACACAGTATAAACCACTTGATTACTGGTCATTGGTGTAAACCGTTAACAAGTGCAAGGGAAATCATCATTGGTCTCAATGAATCCCAAGGTATCATAATACATCCCGCCAAATGTGAATCACTAAGTTGAGGTTAAACAGTTGGTGGAATATTTCAATTAGAAGTCAATGATGTAAAATTACTGTTGAAAGCATGGTAACATGCCATTAAGACATGCAGGCCCAAGGTACTTGACTAGTTCCTAGGTCTAATCCTTGGATGATGTGTTGAATTTGATAAGGATAGAACCATCGAAGGAGGGCCATGATGTTTCCCTCATCATCAAAACGAAACAAAATCAAGACTTTTCTAGAGCAGATCAGACTAAGGAATGACATTAGGACTGGCTCAAGAGTAATTGACTGAAGGGGAAATGAAACGACTACACAGGTTTAATGGAATGATAGAACTCCCTTGAACATTTAACGACACAACAAATGGATCGACAACATTGATGCAATGAGGCGAAGAACAATAAATAACATGACGCATGATTGTGGTACTCTTCGGATGAATTAGAGGAATAAAACAACCCATCGAATTGGTGTGACTCGAGGACAAGTTGATTATCCAACTGTTTGAATAAGATACATACAAGTGTCATGTTCAAGGGTGATTATAGGATGCCAATGATATAGATAGATACATACTCTTTCCATATTCTATATCATGATTGACGAGTACCTATTTGTTTATTAACGAGCTTGAGGAGGATAACAGATGCTCGGTATAGATCGTCCTTTGGATGAGTCCAATCTCACATGTTTTACGAACCTGAGAAAAAACGGGTTCGTCCCTATAATGGACATTCAATGTTGAACTTTAATGAGTCCATAGGAGGTAAACTCGGTGTCATTTCATGTTTGGAGAGTCTTAAAAGACTAAATAAGACTCAAATGTGTATTTTTTTATAGATTTTAGTATCCTCACTCGAAAAAGGATAAAACAATGTGAGAGAGAACTCTTCTAATCATGATTGAATAGAGTATTCATTTTTCGTAAATAGTCCAAAAAATGGTTAAACTATCACCAGAAAGATGACCTTTCTAATACTTTTACAAGCATGAAATAATCAAGTTCGCTTGGCAATATTTTCATATTTTGGAAGTCTCAAAAGAGCTTAAATAAAACTTCACGGGGGTTCCCTTTTTGTAATGGTTTTACGAGCCTGAAAAAGTGATAATAGTATACTCGGTAACGCATTCTCATGTATTTACGAGCACGAGAATGAACAAATATTGAGCTCGGCACCATTTTACTAGGTTTTTAGCAAGCATGATCAAGGTGTAAGGAGCACTCAGAGGCTTTTTGATGTTTAATAAGGAGTATGAAAAAGTCAAAAGCAAACTCCACCATAGTCAATTGTCATTAAACTTAACCTGCAATATCCATGATAAGTGTTAGAACCATTTTTTACTCGAAGTAATGATAAAAATAACTAAATTGGTAAAAATCAGAATGGTAAAAATATTTTACTTTTTACCTGTTTTATATGTTTAAAGTAGAATATTTTAATATTTTGTTTCAAGACAATTCGTCTATGCGGACAAGGACAAAGCTGTCAAGTCTAAATGCTATAGATCTAGAATAAAACACAACAAAACATAAAAACTTTCCTAGATTAATCAAATTACAAAGGGTGCAGATGGATTAGTCACCTTGCAACCGTAGTGATGTATCCTTGCTTGATGTCGCCTTTGATCTTCAACTGCAAGACAATATACAACAAACAAGTGGAAACAAATGAGCGATATTAATATGTAATATTGATTGATCTAAACTAGTGGTCAAGGAAACTAATTCTAAAAATCTGATGAAACACTCTTTATAGAAATAGTATATATTACTGTAATGAAAAAAGTTCAAAGGGAGAGATTACAACCATGCCGTTAACGTTGCAACTTCTTCCAAATAGTCTTTTTCCTCAAAGATCCAACCTTGTTCCTACTAAAGAAAAGTAAAATAGCTCTAAGGAAATCTTAGTAGCACTTGGATACACTCTTCTTCCTCCTCTATTCCATGAAGCTAAGTTTGCATTTATAGGCCAAAGAGGATAGAATAGGTTGAGGATCTCATGGAGAATATTAGGGGATCGTCCCAAAGGCTAGGGGTTCGAATGTAGGGATAAAGCTCCATGAGATTTTCGTTCTAGAAGACCCTCGAAACTTTGATTTTTTCCTTTTAATAACCACTGATGCACCCTGTCAAAGAGTAACATGCATCGATGAGGGGTGACACATGCTGAATGAACATAAGGAGGGTCAGCGACGCACTTTGTCAATGTTCAGATTGCGTCGTCAAGTGTCTGATGCACATTGCAAAGGGGTAAGGTGGGTCTGCCTTCCCAAAACTAAGATCCTGAAAGGAAAATCCTCTTCCCAAGTCATTTGGCACTTGGTACTTCAGGGATTATGGTTAAATAAAGGATGCAAACCTCATTATCATGGAGATGAGGAGATTTTGGTGTAACATATTTCCCCCCAAAGTATGAAGCTGGAGGAATAGGATAGGTGAGATACTTTGACAAATGGAAATTGAGGCAAAAACTGTCGGTTGAAGTGTTGAACAAGGAATTTATAGTACAATAGACTCTAAGATATATGTCCCAAATCAATCATAACATGGATGCCGACTGATACATTGCAAATCCATGTTAGTGCTGACTGACTGAACACAATCATGGCTACTAAGATAGAAGCATAGATCCATGATGAGATACTTATACAACTACGACCAATACAAGAGTGGATCCGTGTGATATGAAAAAAAAATCTCCAATGCAACCTGGGTAAGATACATAGAAAAAGTACCCTAGGCTATTCATCCTGAACCCAAAATTATACAAATCTAACCATGTGATTAAAATGTGTTGAAGTTGAACATAGTAGAAACCACTTGAATTCCAATCATTGATGTAAACCGTTAACAAGTGCAAGGGAAATCACCATTGATGTCAATGATTCCAAAGGTATAATATTACATCTCGTCGAATGTGAATCAATGAGTTGAGGTCGAACATTTGGTGGTGTCTTTCAATCAGAATCCAATGATATAAACTTTATGCTCAAAGTGAGGTAAACTGCCATTAAGACATGTAGGCCCAAGGTACTTGACTAGTTCCTTGGTCTAATGCTTGGATGATGTGATGAAGTCAATAAGGATAGATCTATCGAAGTAGGGCCAGGATGTTTCCCTCATCATCGACACACAAAAAAAAATTTCTAGAGTGGATTGGACTGAGGAATGAATTTAGGACTTGATTAAGAGTAATTGACTCAAATGGAAATGAGACGACTTCAAAGTTTGAATCCAATGATAGACCTCCCTTGAACATTTAACAAAACAACAAACGCCTCAGAAACAATGACTCAATGAGGTGAAGACCAAGATATAACATAACACATAAAGGTAATACTCTATGGATATTTCATGAATATAGATAGGGTGAATTATATCACCTCATCCGAGAACTAAACGTGCCACATGCATCTATTGAAGAAATGATGGTGTACCATAATATCAAAAAATTAGGTCTTCATAAGGCTGCTAACCGTCTGCAGCTTTTCCCATCATAGGAAGTAATTGGGTGGAGTTTACCCCGTGTAGATTTTAGCACATGAATCATAGCTGGGGAAATGGAGAAGGATTCACATCATCTCAACCCACTCATATTAGCGCAGCATATAAGTTACCACCCCCCAAAGTCATGAGTTCAGAAGACTGGATAAAGGGAGTCAACATAGATCATTCTGAGTATGCTAAGAAAATTTGGATTCCTATAAAGCAATTGAGGCAAAGGGGAAGCGGAGAACATGATGCCCAAAAGAATTTGAAAACACCATTCAAGATTATAGCATTAATGTTAAGTAGAATATTCAGAAGGGAAAACACGAATATCTACAAGCTTAGTTGGTCGCCTCTTACATATCATGTTGCCTCCCATGGTATCGTCTTCAATTGGGAGGACATTATCTCATAAAGTATGGCATCAACAATAGCAGCAGCCCAAGGAGGGATGACCCAGAAAAAGTAGAATTCTTTATTTCTTCCTATCTTATTGACTGCATCTTAATAAGGCATTCGTTCCACAAGTTGGGGTGTTATTGGGTCCCAACTGAGACCCCTCTATATGTGGCCTCCAAAATAATTTGGGCTCATAAATATACAAGCTTCTACAATCTTATATGTGAGATTCATAATTCCTCTATATTGGTTAATATTTAACGAAGAACCTAATTGCTTATTGGACAACGCAATGGAAGTCATCAATGAATACAGAGACTTCTACCTTACCCCAGAAGGCATGTATATCTGAATGTATGAGGGTACCAAAGCTCTGTCTCTAATGCCAAAGTACGCTATAGATTATGTAGTGCACAAGGAGGATGTAAGTCAAGTTTTTGTCAATGTACTCGGCCATTTTCTGAACAAGAATAGGAAGGCCTCTTACCCTCCACTCCCCTTAACCATTGGAGCATATAATTTCACTAAGGTTAAAGGAGCAGAGGTGTTCATAAAGGACTTAGAGGCATTTCATTTTGGAGAGAATATTTTCATTAGACACGACAAGTTGTAGAAAGCCGCCCAGCATTGTGCATCATGTAATATTCACTTTGAATATACAAACAACTTCCTAAAGGAAGAAGAGGTCTATCAAAGGGAGAATAATATGACATATTTGAAAAAAATATTTGGTTGAAAAGATGGAGCAGGTTCCAGTCCCACTCAGGATATTGCTAAGGAGGAAGAACTGCAAAAGTCCAGAGAGGAGGTTGTAGTAGCAGAAGAAGTATTAGGCTAAAGCAAGAGGAGGAATTAAAGCAGAATGAAGAAGTAGAAAGAAAACAAAAAGAAGAAGAATCCAAAATCAAAGAAGAAGAAGTAAAGAAAGCAGAAGAAGAAGCAAGACAAAAGAAAGTGGAAGAACAAGAGAAGAAAGAAGAAGGAGCAACAGATAAAGCAACAGAGCTGGAGAAACAAAAGGAGGAAGTGGATAAATTCAAGAAAGTTGTGAAATACAAAGGAATCCAAGAAGAAGAACACATTTTTCAATACATGGACATAGATCCACCCAGTGAGTATGGAATCTTTCTTGTAGGAGGGCATCTTCCATTCGTAGAACTTTTACTCCTTCAAAGAAGCATTCTGTAGCAAAATTAGACACTATAGTTTTTGACACCAAGCAAAAGACAATCTTGAGAAGAATGGAGAAAAGGTTGAAAATGGGCACTCAGCTGGATGTAGTGACTATTCAAGAAATTACCTTAGTAGAGGGCACTCAAAAATATCCCAAATTCATAGCTTCAGTAAACATAGTAGCTGCTCAGGAAAATGGCAATAATGTCGATAAGTTGATGAATGACTTACATCAAAGTAAAGGAAAGATGTTGAAGTTGAAGGATAACTTGGTAAAGGAAAGAGATGAGGGAATTGAATTGAAAAAGAAACAAGATACAGTGGAATCAGAAAAGAGAAAACTACTGCTAGATTATTAAGAACTGGAGAATGAAAAGGATGACGTAAATATGCAACTTATAATCATGGAGGGAGAGTGAAATGATTTCTATTCTCGGATTAATGAATTAGAAGAAAAAGAAATGAAAGAAAATTAGCAGGTGGAATCCTTGGTCAAAGAAAAGGAGTCTTTGAAAGTGCACGGAAATGAGATGATAATTGAGAAGGAAGCTTTACAGTCCCAGGTGGATGAGTTAATAAGGGAAAAGGAAGCTTTGTTGGCGCAGGTCAATGTGGCTCAAAATCAGAAGCAAGACATGACCCCATTCTATGAGCATGTCTGTAAAATACAGGAACAAATCTGTCGCTCGCAAGAATTGTTCATTGAATAAATTTATAAAATGAAAAGGATGATAGACAAGATGAAGGATATTTCCGTAGGTGCTTTTAATGTAAGACAAAAATTAGTCAGTACTTTTCAGAAATTGGAAAAAGTGATGGCCTGGAAAGGAGAAAATCCAAACTTCCCTAATCACTTTCTGAACAAGACAGCTGCAGAACTCAAGTCAGACATATCTCTTCTAGACAGTTGGAGAAAAGATTCCAGGAAGATACAAGTAGAAGTACCAAAGTCTATCTCAAAGTGTGAATACATTTACAAATAAAATTTTCAAGTACACGAGAAATGCCATATCTCAATGACTCCATATATATACGAGTTACCCTCCAAAGACAAATGTCAAACAAAATTGAAAGATGGATTAAAATAAGACCTGGAGTACATCAGGAAACTAGACGTGCTTAATGAAGAAGATCTCAAGCAACACATAGGACAAGCATCTGTAAATGCTTATTTTCTAGAGGAAAGTTATAACACAACTACTAAAGGAGTAATACGTGTGGGGAAAAAATTCTTCATTCATGAAATCTCTTTAAAATTATTAGATCCTCTACAATCTAATATAATATTTCATGAAAATGACTTGTGGGACAATTATATTTCCATCTTAGAGGTCCCACTGGAAGAATAATTTAATTTGTAAATAATTATCTATTTTTGGTTGTTCAAGCACAAAGACAATTTTTAGTAATCCAAGAGTCAAAGGATAGTTGAAGCAATTAGTCATGTAAAGACAAATTCTCTTGTAAGATAAATAGAGGGGAGAAAGGATCACTAGAGGACGTTTTCTAGTGAAATAGAAGCTGTAGACATTTTGTAAGAGAACTAATTTTCTGCTAATGAGAAAGACCTATTTGTTGGGAAAATCTTGCATGGATTTTTGCATGGAATGTTTTGGGTAATAGATCAGAATTATCTATTCCTGTGTTCATACTCATGCTGTGAGATCTTTCTAACTTTATTGAATTATTTCGATGGTAACGAATGATTTTACTTGTCTATGCAAATGTCTATGTGATACTAGGGTAATAAATGGGTATAAATGTTAACAAATCTATCTTTGTATATTTCTGTTGTGAATGTAATACTTTATCTAAATAGCTATCCGTTGGATTTGTATAAGAGTTCTCATATATTATTCTCATTAAAACTCGCTCCTTATTCTCATATATTAGTTAAGTTAGAATAGGGTTAGCTGATTGATAAGGTAGAAGTGATAAGACGAGAGGTAAGAACCTGCACATCACTTGTGAGGCTTCTGCTTGTTAATCATAGGTTATGCATCAATTAGATTATAAGCACTTGCATACACATAATTTAAACATAAAATATAAACGGTGGGTCAGGCCACAACCAGTAAATTCAACAAACATACCTATGGTAGTTGGACCATTAACCGGACGGATTCCCTATTCAAAACAATGAATGATCTAATTGGGATTATTCATTGGGGAGAATCCCTACTGTTGATGCTAGGAATTTCTGGGCATCAACATTTTTTGGCGCTAGAAGGAGGGCAGCCATTGCATGGATGGTAGAGGAAACCCATTTTCATGAGAAAATTTCTCTAGGTCTCCGTTAGAAACAACCCAACCAGAAGAATTAATTTCTGAAAATGACTATCAAGAAAAATTTGATTATGAAATTGATCATACTGAATGTTTGTATGTTTTTCCTCACATAGAAGCAGATAATTTCAGGAGAGACAGTAGATCGTACGTGAGAAAACTTGGAGGATTATTGGTTGTACCTTTACTACATAGAAGACAAGCTCCAAGATGAAAAGTTGTGAAAACTAGGGATTCTGTGCTTGTGGAATCGTTGGAAGAATTAGTTGATTTATCATTACAAGATATACTAGATCCCATCAATCATATGAGGCCTAATTCTTTAGATTCAATCACTTCTCCGCACATACAAATACTCACACCAATGCTCACACCCCCACATTCACCTCAAAATCCTAGGCTCATTGCTAACATGGTTATCAATGCCAATCCACCACCTACGTGGAGAGCCAAAGGACCACTAAACTTAGTTTATCCTTCGAATGATTTGCCTAAGCATCCAGAGTGAGTTCTACCTAACTTTGATCTTGGAAAAGGAATCTCTGTTGATGATCACCTAAAGAGATTTTACTTAGCTTTAAATATGCTCAATGTAGAACATGAGGATGTGGTGTGTAGATTATTCCCATATAATTTTGAACCTAGATCATCATCATGGTATTTTAGCTTACAGACTGGTTCTATAGCATATTGGGACAACTTTGAAAATGTTTTTTTGAATAATTTTGGTAAATAAGGAGAAAGTACAAGATTTTAATCAACGATTTACTATGATTTTGAATAGTTTTAGCACTGCAACAAAACCTGTTGAAGAGTCATTGGTAGAATATTATATACTACAATGCTTATCCCTTCCATAGCCATGTTTGTTAAGATATATGTTAAAACTACTTTAGCAAAACAAATTGAAGAGGCGAAGAAGGTAGAAACATATATAGACAGTATTATGAAACATTCTATGGATATGGAGGCAAAACCCACATTAAATAAAAAACCTTTGATGTTAACCAGAATTAAAGAATATTATTCAAATGAATTGGAAAATGTGGTCAAAATGGTTCAAAAGTTGTCCAATAAAATAATAGATGTGGAAAAGGAAAAGGGTGCTAGTCCTTGGGTAATAAAACCATTTAAACCTTTATATACAAAAAGGAAGAAAACACACAACCACCATCAAATAATTCTATTGTTTTTAATTTGAATGAATTTGGCATGGATCACTTTTTCACATTTCATCAAGAGCATCATTCCCAAAAAAATTGCCCACGGTGGATTAATTCAATGACTCTGGTAATGAATCAATTATTGGATACACAACTAGTAGATCATGAAGATCAGGAAGAAGACTAATCTAGTGAACCAGAAGATCGAAATGAAGAAACCACATTGGTATTATGGGACTAGGCACCAAATTTGGGTATAGATGACGAAGAGGGGGTGGAAGAAATACAAGTATCATCCGTAGATTTTGATACCAGAAGTAAGGGACCAATGGAAGAACAAAGTATGGTACTACCCAAAATGAAAAAAACCAAATAAATCATAAAGAATAATAATAGTATGAATCAGCCACAACCAAAAGTAAATTCAGGGGTTGTAAAGGAAACAAATCCGTTAATCAACAAGCAAGTAAACCCGATAGTCAGCAAATTTGATATTGGTGAAAAAACTGGAGGAAATCATAATATCGGATATGACATTGTAGAATATATCAAGAAAAAAAAAGCAAATGTATCTATGTTTGAAATGTGTAACCTGACACAAGAAAGGAAAAAGTTATTGGCAGTTTTGGATGTAAAATCAAGTAGTACAGTAGACAAACAGTCTGAGAGTATTGAGTCTGATTCTGATATTAACGAAGCAAGTATTGGTGGAAAATCGAAATCCCAAACTCTTCCTTTCCTTTTGATGTTTGAAATATTTAAATATAATGTGCATAATTGCTTGGTATATTCTGGGGCTTCATCTAACATAATGCCTCTATCTATTTGAAAAAGGATTAATGGACAACCCATAGCATCCCCTTCTTAGAGTATACGACTAGGTAGATCTAATGTTAAAGTTTTTGGGGAGATGAAGAATGTACTGATTAGGTTGGCATCAGATTCAAGCGTATGTCGATCTATTGATATTATGGTAGTAGATATACCAGAAGCTTATGGGTTAATTTTTAGTAGAGACTGGTCAAATAAGTTGAATGGTTATTTCGTGACAGATTGGTCTCATTTATGGTTTCCGTATTAGAATAAGCAGAGCGAAATCAAAGTGTTGAGAGAACCTCATATGAAGCATAATGTAACTGAGTTAGAAGGAAAAATTGAGCTAGTGAATTTTTCATCTTCGGTTATGGGAAATTGTTTTTTAAAAATTGAGCCCGAAAAATACCAGGCATAAAATATTGGCCATGTTTCAGATACACAATCTAATCTCCTTCAATTTGCACGGGCTAATGATATTGACTGTAATATAGTAGAGTTAGTTACTGACATAGGTGATCATACTAACATAGTTGATTTCGATGATAAGTTTTGGACTTTATACTTTGATGGATCCAAGACACAAGAGGGAGCAGGAGCTAGTTGTGTTCTTCTTGATTCCCAAGGAAACAAACAATTTCTCTATTGTAGACTAAAATTTTAATGCACAAACAATACCGTTGAATATGAATCTTTAGTTCAGGGTCTGAAAAAAGCCATTGATTTAAATGTTAAGAATTTAAAAGGTTTTGGTGACTCGGAGATAGTTGTTAGGAAGATAAGGAACAACATTCATTATTTATCTCCACACTTGAAATAGTATCAATACAAGGTATGGAATTTGTTATATAATTTTAATGTTTTAACATAAATGTCATTCCTAAGTTACAAAACGTCGTTGTTGATTTACTAGCCACTTCTGCTTCACGTCTAGTACCAACAAATAATAAATGTTCCATTGAATTGATTTTTCAGGCCCTTTGTCCTTGATAACATTACAAATTGGAGAGTTTTCGATGATGATGAACAAATTATCCACTTTTTGATAGATGAAGATATTACATTCAAAGGATATATTATTGAGGAGGACGAACAACAGTTAGAATTGCACGATAAGGATATCAGTAAAGGAAATGTTATGCCAAAAGGAGTACGAACTTTAGAAAAGTTATTTTATCTACAACATAAATTCAGGAAGCCAACAAATGTCAAAACAAAAATATCCTCAATGCAATACGAACTGGTGAACTTATGTACAGAACATGAACCTAAATATGTCAATTTGGGACAGTGTTTCTCACTTGGTGAAAGATGCAAATTTATTAAACTATTTCAGCAATACAATAACATTTTTTCATGGACATATGAGGATTTGAATACTTATGATACACTTATCATACAACATGTGATACCTATCAAACAAGGCACAAAACCATTTCAACAGAAATCCAAAAGATGCATCCTACGCTTGAACCCTTAATACAAAAGGAATTAAAGAAGTTGTTTGATGCTAAGATTATTTTTAAAGTTTGACATTCTGAATGGGTGGAAAATTTGGTACCCGTATGAAAAAAATCAAGATAAATAAGACTGTGTGTCAACTTTCTAAATTTAAATAAAGCATCGGATAAAGACAACTATCCGGTTCCACAAATGGAACAAATCTTACAATTGGTTTCAAGCTCAGAGATGTTCTCCCTATTGGATGGATTTTCAGTATACAATCAAGTATTAGTGGCCGAAAATGATCAACTCAAGACTACCTTTTGCACAAAATGGGGAACATTCGCTTATAGAAGAATGCCTTTTGGAATTATGAATGTTGGAGCCACATTTCAAAGGGCCATGGATATCGCATTCTGAGTTTTTGTCGGCCACAGTGTTGTTATTTATTTAGATGATGTCTGAGTCTTTTCCAAGAAAAGAGAATATCATGCTTTTCATTTAAAACATATTTTTGAACATTGTAGGAAGTATGGCATATATTTGAATCCAAAGAAAATTCAATTTTGTTGTTCTAGAAGGAAAAATGTTAGGACACATCATCTCTAGAAAGGGAATCTCTATAGACCCAGAAATAATTCAAGCCATAATCCATATTCCCATGCCCCATAATAAGAATATTATGCAATCATTTATGGGCACAATAAATTTTGTTTGAAGCTTTGTGCCAGATTTCGCACAAATTGTAAAACTTTCGCAACAAATGGTGAAGCAAAGTGTACAGTTCAAATAGATTGAGATTGAAAAGAATGTATTCAAGGATACCAAAAATGCCATTGCTCATGCACCTTCATTGAGCAATCCATATTTTGAAAAGGATTTCATTATATATACATTTGCTTTAGATCATTCTCTTGCAGTAGTGCTCATACAGAAAGGAGAGCAAGGAGACGGATATCCAGCATATTTTATGAGCATTGGATTACAAGGAGCTGAACTGAATTACCTAGCTGTAGAAAAACAAGCATACGCGTTATTTAAGGCAGTAAAACAATTCATACCTTACATTCTAAATAATAGAAAAAAGGTTATAATACCTCATATGACTGTCAGATCTTTATTTGTACAAAAGGAGTTGGGATAAAGACGTGGAAATTTGGTAACTTCTTTACAAGAATATGACCTAGAATTTAAACGAGCTAATATTATCAAAGGTCAATGGTTATGCAAGTTGCTTACTGAACATTCAACTGATGGAGATCATGGCTGGGAAAATGGATCTGAAATGAATTTAATTGAAGCATGTTCTATTTTTACCACTCTAGATTCATGGTATAGAGATCTAATTCATTATCTTGAACATGGATATTTACCAGAGCACTGGAATTCTAAACAAAGAAGGGCTCACCGATTGAAATCGAAGTCATATCAAATAATAGATGGAGTATTTTTTAGAGTAAATTATGATGGAGTGCTTCTCATATGTCTTGAAATAAATGATGTAGAGAAGGTGGTCAAGGAGTTACATGATGGTCCTGTGGGAGGAAATTATTCCGGAGACACTACTTCTCATAAAATATTGAGAGCCAAATATTACTGGTCCATTGTTTTTAAAGCTTCCCATGCTTATGCACAAAAATGTGATATATGTTAGAGGAGTACCGGTAGACTATCAAAATCAGTAGAACCATGAAAAACGGTCATAATTTCGGAACCATTTGAGCAATGGGGGTTAGACATCATCGTGGAAATCAATCCCAACTCTTTGTTGCAACACCGATATATTCTTACCGCCACTGATTATTTTACAAGATGGACTGAAGCCATTCCTTTGTGCAAATTCAATGAAGATGCGGTCATCACATTCTTACAAGAGAACATCATAACCAGGTTTGCGGTTCCAATTTCATTAGTCTTTGATAATGCATGTTATTTGTCTTCTTTTAAGTTGAGAATTTTAGCTATTGAAAAAGGAATTAATTTGCATTATTCATCTAATTACTATCCTCAAGGGAATGGGATAGCAGAATCCTCTAATAAGAACCTCATATGAATATTGAAGAAAACCATTATTGAAAACCAGAGAAATCGGCATATAGCTCTTCCCAATGATTTATGGGAAGATAGGGTTACTCCAAAGAATTATTTGGGGGTCTCTCCTTACACCTTAGTCTCTGGGAAAGAGGCTATTCTTCCCCCAAACATACTGATCCGTTTCCTACAGTTAACTCATGCATCTTGAGGGTCAAATAGTGAAATCATGCAGTCATGCATTAATACCTTGCTAAAACTTGAAGAGGCAAGGAAAAAAGCCAGGGATGGGTTCAACCATCACCAAGATATTGTAAAAAGGTGGTTTGATAATCAGAAATCTTGAAAGAAATATTTTGAGGTAGGAGATCTAGTTCTAAAATGGGATCAACCTCATGAGGAGAAGGGAAAACACGCCAAGTTCCAGCATTTGTGGATTGGCCCTTATCAAGTTGTGGAGAAGCTTGGCCCAACAAATTATAAATTACAAGATCTACAAGGGGAGAAGGAAAACCTCCCTGTCAACAGCCTAACACTCAAACAATACTTTTCCTAGGATTAAGGAAACTTTTGTACATAAATAATTTTTTATTTTCTTGTTCTTTCCATTTGTTTATTTCATTTTTCAGGCTAGTTATTTCAACCTTATTTCAATTTTGCTTCGCGATGGATTCACTTGCTTGATTTTCGTTTTAAAAAAAGCCCAGCTCAAATTTCATAGTGATGTGCAGAAAAGCAGACATCAGAGCAGTCTCATGTAAAATTCTAATAATCTCAAAAGGATTAGAATTAGCTTCATGACAAAATAATTTCTTTTGTAACAGCGATGTGACTAATGACTTTAATTGTTTCTTTGTTTTAAAAGGGGAAACTTGCTTCTTGTTTCATTTTTTGTTAGTATAAACCTTGTAACATGACCAAGATCTATGAATTCTAAATTATTATTTTGGGGCTCCACTCACTCACACATAAATAACCTTCCCAGGTTGCCTACTATAACTGACCGATGGAAAGGAAGCACGCCTTGCAGATGTGTGGCAATTAAAATGATCCTATTCTACAAGAAATTATAGCCAAAAGGCTCATGAATGAGTGTCAAAACTCTCAGAAAGATTCCATATCCATCAAAGAAATGGTTTTTGGAAAATAAATTACTGCCAATCAAGAAGATTCACCTGATGATGTCCTAGAAGGTTCTTCTCCATCCGTGAGTATGACAAACCAAAATAAAAAAAAATCATCACTCACACAAAAGGAAATTATGGCTGGAAGAACCCACATCAAATGCTAGAAGAATGAAGAAAGTTATTTAAGACAAGGACTCGAATGACAAAACTTGTTATGAAAGCATCCAAGGAAATGCTAGTAGCATGGGAATGAAGAACACATGAATACATCAGTTTGATATTGTTACAATCATGTGGTGTCATATTTAGTGGAAACCAAAATACGGGACTAATAAAGAACTCCATATCATGGCCTCAGGAGAGTGGTCAGGAAATCTGGTCTAGGTTTCCCTACTTCCCAAAATAAATGAGCAATATGATTCAAGAAGCTCCTCTCCCTGCCTAAAATTTTAGACTTTTAAAATCATCAAAAGAAATGTTAAAGGCATAGTTTTTACAATTAGAATTAATGAGTGGAAGAAATTGTGACCATCAGCAAGTGTTTTGTTCAAAGATTTGTGTTCACTAGCCAGTCGCCAATTGTTGTAGCTGCAACCTGATACGCAAATTTTTTGTAAAATTCTAGGGCCCCTCCTTTATTTTGAATTTACTTAGAGTCTTTGTTTTATCTTTATCTGCTTGTATTTTTTTCTTGACACAGAATTTATTTTTTCTGAAATCAAAAGAAAATCGGTTTCTTGAATCGGGGTAGTTTTCATTTTGGGATGAAACGGTCGGGAGAGTTTTCATTTTTATGCTGAAATGGTCAGGAGAGTTTTCATTTTTACGCTGAAATGGTCAGGAGAGTTTTCATTTTTACGTTGAAACGGTCAGGAGAGTTTTGTTGTTCTGCACGTTTTTTTTAAAGAAAAAATCTGTTTCAGAGAAGAAAAAAAAATTTGCACCGAAACAGTCGGAAATGGATGAGCTTGGACTTGATCGGAGAAAAACTGGAATTTCGCTAAAATGGGTTGGAGCGAGCATTGTTTGTTTTATACTGATGAGATTTAAAGAAGTTCCTCGATCGGAGAAAAACATAATTGTATGCCGAAACAATCGGAGCAAAACCATGTTTGCTTCCGAAACGTTTCACCGCAACAATGTTTTTTATCTGATCTATATTCTCCGATATGGTGCTCCGCCAAAAAATTAAAAGGAACTAACCATGGCCTGAAAAATGTTGAGTCGCTCCAATTTGAAGAATCGCCGCCAAAAGGAAATTTGGTCCGAAATGGATTGGAGCCAAAAGAATTATTGGGTCTGAAATAGTATCGGCAAAAAAGGAGGAGGTGCTTTGAAATGATTTGATAAATTTTTTAAAAAATAAAAGAAAAATTATTTTGGAGTCACATTTAATACTAGGGTTGCATATTGATATATAAATGGTTTTTTTAGATATTTTTTGCAACGTTTTGTAACGACGTTTGATTTTGGATCCTATCGCGGACGACAGAGAGTGGCCTAACGCCATTGAACACTGTGTTTGGACCATTTGCACATTTCCAGGTAGGCCTTTTCGTCATATTCCCTTATTATATGTAAATGACGTTTCTTGCATTATTTTTTAAGAGATTTTTTGCAAGCTTTGGTAGTGCCCTATGTTCATTTAAAATTATGAATCTCGATAGGGTATAAGGCTATATTGTTTCTCATACATTGGCTTGAAAAACCATAGGGAACCCTCTCTCGGATATGGGTAGGAATGGGAGGCTACCAAACCTGCGTGAACATTTGTTTTCTTTATTTTTTCTACCTGACGCTATCTGCATTCCTCTCGCCAGAGGATGAACCATTAGTTGAATACGAACTCATTTTTGAAGAGAGTTAGGTGATGAACTTTGCGGGCTTCATACTTTTTAAAGGGACATTTAAGGAGGGAAAATAATGATATTTCTGGTGTGCTCTCAGCGATCATGTTTCCTTTCCCCAGGGCGGGATTCGATGGATTCCATGGACATAATTTAATGTCTATTAGATGTAGATAGTTTCCTTAACTGGTAGATGTTTTAGTTGGACCGCCATTGAACCATTGTCATCTCCAGGGTCGTGGGGTTCCCATTTTCTTACATACGGTCGCTCGACATTTTGGGGCATATGAAGGTGAATATATATGTAAAAACATGAGGTTGTTGACCACAGTTCAATAGGGAATATATTTCTTCGGTCTTGGTCATTGAATTACTCTCTCCATTGGCGGATTTCGCCAATAACTTGTCCCTCATCGAATTAATAAGTTGTTAGGTTTCTATGAAATCTCGAATAATAGGGCCTCTTTGTTTGTTTCATTGGGTAACCAGACCATTAACCGGATGGATTCCCTATTCCAAACAGTGAATGATCTAATTGGGATTATTCATTGGGGAGAATCGCTACTATTGATGCTAGGAATTTTCAGGCATCAACACAACCAAATATTACATTGAAGCAGAAATCCAATGACATGTTCAAGTCAACATATTTAGTGAAGGTTGAAGCACCATCACTCACTACTAATATAGACAGATTCATGCCATTCAATATTACACAAATGTGAAATTCCAACATGTCGACTCAAGTACATGATGAAAATTTTAAACCAAAGTTTATGAAAGATCAACATATTAGGACATCACATTGACTCCCTAATTACAGGAAATGGAACACACAAAAATCAACATACACATGCCAACAATGTTCTCATATAACACAACATTCAAACATCTATACACATCAAAAGCAATGTGAAATAAGATTGAATCAAGAATCTTTTCATCGCATAGTTCCAAAAAGGATTCATTTAGGATGGATTGATTCTTATTCAATATAGTAGTATTGTTCAAGGCTTAGAACAATATATTGTTTCATTTCCTTAACCTTATTAAACACCTGAATATTTTACAAATATGGTTTATTTGATCATACACTATCTTGCAACCATGCCTTGGGGACAAAGATTTTTTAAAAGGGGAAGGCTTATAATATATTACTACTATTATTTAATAAGTATCAAATATATATTGCAATAAGTATTTATGTAGTTCAATATCCTATTTAATATTATATTGTAATTATTAAAGGTTGCACCATTTTGCTAGGGATGTGTGACTTATCATCTTTTTGTATTATATATATAAAAAAATCTATATTGGGAAGATATGTATTGTAATGGATTATCCTTATATGGAATTTACTTCTAATTATGGATTCTAAGGTCAAGTAATCCATTGGATTCCTTCAAGAGGGGGTTATGGGTTTGGGGAGGAGTAGGGTAGAGAGAGAGAGAGGGACAACGAGAGAAATAGGGAGGGAGGGAATTAGAGGGAGTGTGGAAGAGATGAGGATATAGAGAGAGTAAGGTATAGGAAGTGAGGAACATAAGGTGTGGGTGGGAGACTTGTGGGGAGTAGGGGGGGTGGAGAAAGAGATCATGGGGATGGGTGAGAGAGAGAGAGAGAGAGAGAGAGAGAGAGAGAGAGAGAGAGAGAGAGATTGATGTAAAGGGAGGGTTAGAGGGATATAATTGATGAGAATGAGATAGGATTCAAGGAGAGTAGAGAGGGTTTGAAGGTACATTAAGTGAGGGAGGGATATATGGGGATAGAGTGAGGGAAGTATATAGGGATGGAGGGATAGAATGTGTGGTAGATGAAGGAAAAGAGAGAGAGGGAGAGATATGGTGGGGGATAGACATAGATATAAGGTATAAAAGGATAAATGTTGGAGAGAGAGAGAGAGAGTTAAGCATGGACGGAAAGAGAGAGTGTTAAGAAGGGATAAATGAGGGGTGATATTTAGGGAGGGATAGAGGGACAAAGGGAGGAAAGGATAGTGGGATAGCAGGTGAGAGAGTGAGGGAGATATAGAGAGGGATGGATATGTAGGGAGGAAGGGAGGGAGGGAGGGAGGGAGATAGAGGAGAATGTAGGAGAGAGAGAGAGAGCTATGGAGGAAGGGATAGAGAGTGTGAGAGTTAAGGAGATTGTTTTTTCTATGTAAACATAATGACTATGCATTTATTGTAGTATAAATGGGTGTACATTTTTGTGAAGTGCTCATTCCCATATTCACGCGCCAAACCTCTTTAATATGTTCAATAATCCATGCATATTTTTGTTATGTAAAAGAGTGTTCTTTCCTACCTAACAATAAATCTAATATATCGAATCAAATATAGTAATCTCCTCAATTTTTTTAAGGTGACCAAGAACTCCCTAATTTAGAGAACCATAGACCATCCCCATAATTGATTTTCTTATAATTGAGGAGAACCAAAGAAAATTTTCCTCGTTGATCATTGTGGTGATGGGGTATATTCACAATCGTGGAAGGAAATCATCAATCTTGAAGAATCTATAATTGAAGAGCACCAAAGACAATCTTCAACATTAATTTGCTTATAATTAAGGAGCACACAAGAAAATTTTCCTCATTAATCATTGTGGTTATGGGGTCTATTCACAATTGAGGAAGAAAATCAGAAAGATTTATTAATCTCTAATTGAATAGCACCAAATAAAATATTCAACATTCATTTTCTTATAAAGAGGAGCATATAAGACCATTTTTGTGATTCATTTGCTTATAACTGAGGATAACCAAAGCCAATTTTCATTGAATTGATCATTGTAGTTATGGGGAGTATACGCAATCAAGTAAGAAAATCAGCAAGGAAGAAGAAGCCTTCAATAAATCATTGAAGAAAATAGAGAAAATAAAATATTAGACACAATAATTTGGAGGCATTCAATGGACACTCATCACATTCCAATTATAGATTACGCTAATTTTCTTCCTACCAATTCACAACAAGAAAAGTGGAAGAGTTCACTATAGGGCCCTTAATTTCTATAACAATTGAGAACAAGCATGCCATGGAACTAATCAAGAAGTAAGACACAAGTACTCATCACGGGATTTTCAATTCCCACATCAAGTCAACCTCAAATTAATGAATAACTATATCAAAATGAAGATAGTCTTTTGGTCTCTTGTGGTTATACAAGTGATGAAGTTAAAGAGGCATTGCATGTAGAACCTATTATTAAAGAAGTGGATGTTATTGAGATTCTCCAAGAGGATTTCCAATTGCCACCATCGATCTTCCAACAAGAGAATGAAGGACAACAAGCTTATGTTGATTTAAAACATCCTAAGATCATATGTTTTTAAGTTCCTCTCTAATTAATCGACCTAAATGTAGTTATACATTACATTATACATATTCCCATCATAAATAAATGTTGTTAAATTTCATGTATAGTACCATGGCTTTTCTAATTTGAAAGCATCGTTCGATTATGATGATACATTTTTCTAGTTAAACACAAGGAGATAAAATTAAAAGGGATGATGACTTTAATGTGAATGGATTTACAACCTACATTGTGGCTTGGTTGGATAGGTAGAGATTGCCTAGAGTTTTTTATTTTTTTAGAATCAAATTAGTTTACCATGAATGCCTTCATTTTTAGTAACCCTAATAACATGTATTTTCAAGTTATTTTAATTTATTTATATAGATATACCTAGCATGGGTTTAGAGGAATAATTTGGGTGCTTTCCAACTAGTTCTCCATTGTTGGCAATTAATGTTGTAGTATTCAAGTAGACCTCTTAAGGTTGGTGTAGTGCCATTTGAAACCTCGTACTAAAGAGTAATCACTGTTTGAGAAAGATATAAAAACATATTTTAATGTGTTCCATAGGTATGTCTTCCACTGCTTTGATGGTTTGATAGCTGCACTATTGAAGGGTGACCTTCAGTGGAGGATTCTAGATGAAGCTTTCTCCAATTTTCTACATAATTTTCATTTATAATTTTAATCTCTGCACAAGAAATCCAAATGGAAAATATGTCTAAAATTTCATTCACAATGGAGGATAAAAGTATTTGGATCCTTTAGGTGAAGCAAAAACTAGGTAATAAGTTCATTCTTTTCATTTACACGTGTTGTGGCAGAGTGGATGGACCTAGGTTACAATCTAGATTCACCAACAAAACCCTACATATCGTCCCTTTCAACATCACTTGCAAGAAGATGAAGTCTCACCCAAGGCATCTATGGATAGTGCAAGAACCAAGATTCTGCATTGTTGAAGGGACAACACATTCATTATTCCATTATAGCATTCATTCATCTATTGTGCAGAGGTATAGAAAAAATTCACCATAAGAGGTAATGCATTCAAAGCAATAACAAAAATAGAAAATTCATTCGCGTATTACACAAAACATTCATTAGACAGGATATTAGCTCCAAAACATGTTTACTTTCAAAATATTATCATCTAGAAAGGATTGCATAGCCTACATAATCCGCACCAAATCTCAATCACAATCCCAAAAACATCTGAGCATAAAATAAATTACGAAAATAGCCATGACAAATGTTTAAGACAATAACTCAACAATAATCCAACAACAACCCTTAACCCATAAACCCTTACATATTTATACATGACAAAATGGGATGAATTTGTTACAAAGTGGACATAAATGCCCAACTAACTTACACATTTTCCCTTCTTTTTTTCCTTTGGCTAAGCTTTCTCATAGTCCACTTTTGGTGCACGCTCTCAAGATTAGTCCAAAGAGCTAATCCAATAGGCCTCCAATGCTCACCCATTGCTCGTCTCGAGCAACTTCACCTGCTTTACATAATTCTTTGACCAAAAATTTTCATCTCAATATTTTTCATACTACTGCATAACACCTTTCGAACAAAAGGCTGACCCCTTTGCATGTGTTATTATGATCATTGATATGAGTAGAGTTCCAACCATCACTCAACTATGCTCGCTATTTTTCTCTCTATACTATCACTCCTCATTCTAGTGGTGACATAGCTCTCTGTGTCAGAGTTACCTCGGTTCTAAGATTATGGAGACTATGGTTCATATAGCGTCCACCTTGATTCATTACTCTACACCTATGGTTTTCCCTTCGGCTCTGTAGCTTTACCTTATATACCCAACCATGTAGAATATACCTTAAAACAAAAAGAAAACTTAACTACTATGGTATTTATCCCAAAAAATATTTTATAACCACTTAGCAAGTACCTTGACCCACTCTATAATGATTTTCCATAGACACCTATTCTAACTTCATGGATTTGATGTTGATTTGATAACATGTGGGAATCATGACTATCGATTTTCATAATGATGACCACACATGTTCTCTATCCTGAATCACTTCAGGCCTTTTGTTGCACTTCCTTCATTGTCTCTATCAACTTCTGAAGTGTTTCCTTTACTGTCGTAACAGGTTCCTTGGCATTTTAATGCTACTTTGGGATGCCATCTGCTACCTGTACTGTTAGAGGTTCCTATAGTTTTTCCTTACTGAATTGTATTCTCTGATTAACTATTGCTTGCACTGCAACAAGTTCCTATGAAGCTCTATATGATTCCTCTTGAAGTGGATCTAGCTTCTCTGCAATGTTCTATTGCTGGGCTCTCACCTTATTAACTTCCATTATGTCATTCCTATGTTCCACCAACATGGCCATATGTTCTACTATAGGCAGAGTACTCATTGTGTCTTTTAGGTTCTATGCCTTTGTCTGCACATCCTGCACTTTATATTCTATATCATTGAGTTCAAAATCCTCAATGAGTTGTATCCAAAGTTGTGTGTTTTCCTCATACATTTGCACACACTTTTCCTACAATGTCCTGATGTTTGTTGTTATTGTACTAGTCAGTTGTTTGCTCCCTTTTTTGTCTTTCTTCTAGAGGAGTACTTGGCTTTGTTCTTGTTTCCGAGTCCATAATATTTGCATGAAGCCTTGAATAGATTCACTTATCTTTTTCTCCTTCTCTTGCACTGGAATATATACCTCCATTTGACCCTTGGGTATGGGGTTGTAAATTCTCTCCATGATGGCCTGCTGCAATTTTTCCTTCTCATGTGCAACCTCCTCTTTCTTTTCACACAACTTACTATTTTATTCTTGTAGTATTTCTTTGGATGTGATTTCTTTGGTCCACTCTATTGATGTCACAACTGCATGCAACTAGATCTCTTGTGTCACATCTGTCTACAAAGTGTGCAACACATCTGTTGGAAGCTACCATAATACTAACTGTAGCTGGGGATTTCTCCCTAGCTTGTGCAAAAGGGCACCTACTAAGGGAAAGGGACCCTTAGTAGTAGGTCAAAGGTAAGTGATTAAAGCTTATTTAAACAACATAAGAAAAGTAAATAATCTAATCTAGCATGTGCATGAGATAAAAGATAACTTAAAGCAATAAACAACAAATTTTCAAAGTAATAAACAAAGAATATTTAACTTTTTGTATTATGGGAAAGCAAGGGCTTGCAAAACATTTACCTCGAAAATGAGGGTGGTGAAGCTCTGACAGTGTGTTCCGGAGCTCCTTTGGTTTTGTACTCTCCTCCTCAATGCTTTCGGTGGTGGCTAAAGTTTCTATCTTCTTAAGGGAGGCCAAAGCTCAAAGATGGATGGCTAAGGCTTGACAAAAAAATTAACAGCGTAAGGGTAGAGTGATTGAAGGATATGTGAAATGAGGGACCTCCACCCCTTTTATAGACTTAGGTTAGGGTTTTAGGGATTTTTTAGGGTTTTTTCCCTATTTTCTCTTTTTTTTTTTAATTTTCTTTTGAGTTTTATTCCCAATTATTTTTATTTTGACCATCTTTTGGGGTTTTAGTATGTTTTTTAGGGAATTTTAAATATTTTGGTACCCATTTGGGTTTTCTGGGGTTTTGGAGGCTAGGTTGGTAGGAAATTTGGTCAACAGAGCTGTATTTCTAAAGGGATGAGCTGGTGAGCACTTTTTTGGTGTTAACAGATTGTCCCCTGATGTGTGAGGGCATGAGCTCATCGTATGGCCAATAGACATCATAAGTACTGTGATTTTCCTAGGTAACAAGCATTGGGATGGAGGAGAGCATGAACTGGTTCGAGACCGGAACATGAGGTCTGTACGGACTGTCACAAATAAAAATACATGTCTCACTGAGGAGTATCTCAACATATGGACGAGGCGGGCATACCCATGCTAGTTGTCAAAATATAATAATGAGGTCCAAAAAGGGCGACCTAAATAATACATGAAAAATTGTTGTGTACATCATACTGGTCCAGAAGGGATGCAAATCTGGGACATACCCATGGTCTGACCATGGTTGATCTGGAGAACTGGTGTATGGAAATGGCAGCATCCATATAATCGCCAAACATAGCCCGGATATCCATAGGAACATATAACTGGGTGTTCTGAATTGACTCACCAATATGCTAGAGTAGGGGGACATCTGGGGTCTTCAAATGATAACTTAAGGGACCAATACCCTGCACGAATCTCAATGATGCGATGCAGGTGTCGAAGTTGAGCACGTGAGAAACAACCATTTAGAGAGGAAATGAGGGATCCTCTCGGGATGATTTGTAGGCACTCACCACTGATAGTGATGAGTCCAAGGCGCGGGGACCTCTAGGTCTATCCTCTGGAATAGATGATTTGGTGTCAATAGAGGGAGACCAACAACTACCAAGGCAATGCTGCTTCCTTAGTAGGAGCGCAAGGTGCACAACCAGAAGGTGGTAGTACTGTAGACGGGACTGATGTATTGTGGGGACAACTGAGATCGTAAAAAGTGGGTGATGGGACTCAAACTTCCTTTGTTTTGAATATGATGACATGGATGACCTGGCAGCGCATAAAGATAATCTTCAAGGGTGGGGATCATAGCTTGAATGGATCAGGCGTTGTGACTACAAATGGGAGAGACTCGAGGGAGTAAAATGATTTATGGTATCAGGAAACTCTACAGGTGGCATATCGCAGAATAATCTGAACAAAGGAGACCAAATCAGGGGAAGCTACCATGATAGTATGACAGGGTATGATCCATTGTGGCGTTAAAAGACACCGTTGCGGCCTTCTTCATGTTTTAAGGAGCTTCAAGAAGGGATAGAAGTGTGCTTGAAAAATGGTATTGTCATGTGGATTTGTGCGAGCCCAGGACAGTTAATGCTCATAAGTGATTTCACTTTTAAGGAGTCTAAAAGCGATAAGAAGACTCTAAAATGGTGGACAGGTACCATCTTGTGTATTTGTACGATCCCAGGATGGTGACTGCTCGTGGTTGCTTTCACTTTTAGAGAGTCTGAAAGCAGTAAGAGGACTCCAAGGGGGTTCTTTTTCGTGTGTTAGTCTCCAAAGCCTGAAAAAGCGTAATAGGATGCAATGAAGAACTCTTCTAGCTAGTGTGACTAGAGTATTCCTTTTTCATAATTAGTCTACAATGTCCGGAAAATGGGTAAACTTATACCAGGTAAATTCCCTTTCAGATACTTTTAGCGAGCAGGAAAGGTAGCAAGATTGCTCAGCGATCTTTTCATTGTTTTAGGAGTCATAAAAGAGCTTAACAGAAACTCCCTAAGAGCCTTTTTCGTAAAGGAATTGTTCGGCCTGAAAAAGGGATAAAATTATACCAAACAAAAGTCACGACCAATCAAGGAGGAAGCGTTCAGGTAAGGGACGTGTAGGGAAAGGATGAACGGAGTTCGGGGGGGATGCTGTTGGGGCCTCCTTGCGGGTTGGTGAATGGTAGCAAAACAACGTAATAATTTCAGTATGGATGGAGCGGAGGGCTCATGGATAGGTTGTGATGCAGGGATTGGTAAAATGTGATAGCGGTTGATGTGGCACGTAAATCGAGGCATCGAGAGCACTCAAACGTGCCTAAATATGTTTTGGGAGAAAATAATGAATGGTATCAACCATCATAAAGCTCTCATCAAACCAAATCCAAAGGTGTCAACGGTTTGAAAAATGGGGTTCGACACGCAAATCGAGGCTATGGGGGTGGGCAAAAATGTCTAAAAAAATGAAAAATGGATTCAGATGTGCTCAAGTTCTCGTCGAACTGGACCCACGGGTGTCAACGGTTCGAAAAATGGACATCGGGTGATCCTATTATGGGGAAAGGAGGATAAGGCCAATGTCTATAAATAGTAAGTGGTCCCCCATAATAGGTGTCATTTGTGAGTGGTGAGTTTTACAGGAGATTAGAGGGACCCAGAGGTGAAAACTGAGATTTGGAGAGATTTGACCAGCGGATTTGCATTCTGGGAGTTGCAGGTAAGAGCTCATGTCCTTAGCTTTGTCATTTAAGCATTTTTATTAGGTTTTGGGCCTCTGGAAGGCATACCAGTCATTAATGGGTTCCAACGTGGCATAGCGCGGGTTTTGGATGGTTTCGTGCACTCTGGACCGCAACAATGGCCGAGGGAGCTGCACTCTAAAGCCGGGTACCTTGCGCAAAGGCATGGTTCAAGGCGTGCTAGGGCATCCGAAAAGCGCAGTTTTCCCCACGGGTGTGCTCAGATAAGTTTCTCTCTGGAGCGTGGCAGTCCGGGGGAAAACACGCTACAGAGCGTAACTAAGGGTTGGTGTAGCTGCAGTGTGCAATGCAAGGGAGGGCTTACCAAGGGTGCTCTGGAGCGTGCGTTTCAAGGGAGAAAGTGCGCTCCAGAGGGAATTGGAGGCCTAGATTTGTGTTGGGATATGGATCTAATGGGTTTTTCTATTTTTATTAACAGGATGCCAGTAGTTGGATGGAGAGAGCGGGAGGTTCTAGGTACCATACGGAGGAGTATCCGGACAAACCGAGCGGTTCGGGAGGCACTAGATGATAGTGGGATCCTGAAGTTTGTAGAGATCCCACATATGCATTCAGGACCTCTAGTGCTTAACAAGTTAGTTGAGTTCTAAGATTCTGATATTGAGGCTTTCATGATCCAAGGCTAGCGGTTAGATTTGACCCTGGACAATGTATATTTCCTGACTGGATTGCCCAGGTTGGGCATGGTCGCCAAGACTCAGCCGAGGAGGCCGGGGAATGTGTCTATGGAGACCTTACTGGACAGACACTATTTTCCTATGGCAGTGGTCAGTGGTTCTTCACTCATGTTGTGTGATATAGAGAGACCAGTTACGCAAGCTATTGCAGTGAATGTGGTACGTATTTTGGATTCGCATGGCCCTCACCAGATCTTGGGAGGGAAGATGTTACTGATAGAGAGTGTCCTTAACGGGATGTATTATGCTTTGGGATAGATGTACTTGACCATTATTTGGCGTGAGTTGATCAAGGTACGACACCTGCGGAGGGAGTTCTGTTTCCCGTCCTTTTTATGTGCATTCTTCTTTCAGCGTATCCCGACATTACGGTCGCATAGAGCAGTGTAGGATGTGTTACCGACAGAGCCACAGATGTGGCGATGGAGCGAGATGATGAATCGCGATGGTGGTGGACTAGTGGGCCATTTTTTACAGAGACACTATTTAGACAGTGGCTACAGATATTGGTGGTCATTGATGACTATCCATACTTTGGGATGGACTATCGCAGGGACCCAGATCTACCGAGACCTCCTGGTCAATCTTGGGGACCAGATGGTATGTTTATTGTTGTTTTGTTTGGTTTTGTGTATGATATCATGTTGTAGTTTGTTTAAATTTATTGACATGTTGATGTTTTTGTTTGGAAGATGTGGGGCCACGACTGCCACCGGGTTATTGGTCACGGAGAGGCCATGTGGAGGGGTTGACCTAGTGGGTCATGGAAAGCATTGTTGTAGGAGTGCGGTAGTTACTCTGGATGTACTGTGACAGGAGATCGATCGACTCCTAGAGGGAGTCGAGAGTGATGGATGGAAACATCTTGATCAAGCACTAATCTACATATGTTATGATGCTCCACAGGAGTGGAGGCCGATCATGTGGCGTATTACGATGGCCGCATAGACAGTGAGAGATTTCACTCGAGGGGATGTTCCCTATCTTGGGGAGGATGATGAGGATGAGCCTGAGGAGGAGGTTCCCATAGAGGAGGATCCTGAGGAGGAGATGCCCGAGGAGGAGAAGGGGGAGGATGAGCTAGCAACGCAGGAAGCAGAGTCAAAGGGGGAGGATGATGACGAGGACTATTGAGAGGAGTCCGACTAGGAAGTTTGATAGGGATTCCCCCACTGCTATGAGCATGTGGTATTTTTGTATATACGGCTTATGATATTTACCGAGGATGCTGTTGGGGATCCTTGTTGTGTTTATATTTATATTTGGGTACAGTGGGTACTTATGACATTTCCATGATATATATATATTTATCGGCACATGGATTCCCTTTTGTGATGATGTTTAATTTCTATCCAGGTGGATGCACATATCATGATGTTTGTATTATATGCACGTGGATGTAGTTGTGATAATGATTTCTTTTTTGCGATTTTTGTGGTTTTTTAATGCCTAAATGATGTTGTTATGTACATGTGGGTGATATGGTTATGTGTGGTACATATTGTGATTTGTATGCCAGTCTAGAATGTTGTTAGCCATTTGGTCTGCGACACTGTTTTGATTGTGAGGGACTTGAGTGAACGCAATGGATTCAAATTGTATGATCATTTGTTTGGTGCACAGAAAATTTCTAAAGAGGCAGGGATCCTGTACCTGGTAGCAGTTGTTGAGCTGGGCGACAAGCAACTGGGAGTCAAGAAACACACGAAGGTGACTTATGCCCATCTAGAGAGCAGCGGTCAGTTGACCGGCCACAACATCATACTCAACCTAGTTATTTGTATCAGCACCTATGCACATGCCATCGAGGTGGATTAGCTCGTGTGAGGGGGAATAGAAGACCCAAGCTACAAAAGTGAGGTTCAGGGACCAGTGACTTACGCCATCGGGAAAACCGACGCATTGTGGTGGAACGGAATCCATCTATAATCATGCAGTGGAAAGACAATGTGAGGTCTTAGAGAAAAAGGTGAAAAACAAAAAGAGATGAAACTGTACAATGGGGGACTAGAGAGTCCTGAGAAGGTGCTAAGGGTGCAATCGTTTAAGGTACAACCCATTTAGAGGGTTTCACAGGGGGTTTCTTTCATAATCGGTGAGGATGTATGCCCCATGTCCTAAACAGGTATGGACAATATATGGTCCTTGCCACATGGATTCAAATTTCCCTTTCCCAGTCTTATGGTGTGCTTTGTCGTAGACTAGGACAAGGTCTCCCTCCCAGAAATTGCATGGGTGAATGTGTTTATTATATCCCACTTTAGAGTAGTTCTTAGTAGCTTCGATGATTTGGAGGGTCATCTGGCGATCCTCGTTAGCCTGTTCCAAAATGATTAGGCATTGTTCAAGTGGGGAGGTATCGAGAAGGATTTCAATAGCTATGTGGAGGGAGGGAATCTGGCACTCGATGGGGAGGATTGATTCGACACCATGGACTATGTTGAAAGGGTTGAAACCTGTGGAGGTCTTAGTGGAAGTGCGATAAGCCCAAAGTGCTGGAAATAACATGTGATGCTAGTTGGACTTATGGTGATTTACAGTGCATTGAAGAATGGTCTTCAATATTTTGTTGATGGCATCTACTTGGCCATTCCCTCGAGGGTAATAGGAAGAGGAGTGTTGATGCGTGAACTTCAAAAGGATGGACAACTCCTTCCAAATGGAGTCCTCGAAGTGTCTCTCGTGGTCTGACACAAGTTGTTGTGGGACCCCAAAACGGGCAATGACGTGATTGAAAAAGAAACGAGATGCAGTGTCAGATTTGCAGTTAAACGTGGGCATGGCTTCGACCCACTTGGTGAAGTAATCTACAGCTATGATGATATAGTTTTGACTGCCTGTCGAGATCGGGTTGCACTCAATGAAATCGATGGCCCATTTGCAGAAAGGGACAACAGTGACGACTCGGTGGAGGGGAGCAGGTGGTGTCCTTGCCTTAGGGGTGAAGAGTTGGCAGTTACGGAAATTCTTAACTACAGTGATGCAGTCAGTGAAGAGGGAGGGCCAAAAATATTCGGCGTGGATAACCTTCTGGGCAGTGTCCATCCCTGAAAAGTGTCTGTCACAGGCTCCACTATGGAAATTGTTAAGGACTTGTTCAGCCTCATCGCGGGTGAGGTAACATCGTAAAATGGTATCAATACCACGACGGTATAACATGTCTCCTAGGAGAAGGTAACACGAGGTGTGATGGCATATGTGTCTACGCCCATCGCGGTCAAGGTCGGGTCTAAACTTCTGGGTGCAAAGGTATATCAAGATATCACCATACCAAGGATCATCTGAGGAAATGATGAATAAATGGTCATCCGGAAGACTGGTATTGATGACAGTGGAACTAGAGGATGATGGTAAATTCGTCATAAGTTGTGCCAGTGCAAGGGCCTTGACGCTCTTAGGTGTTGTAAATGTGAGGTCATATTCTTGGAGAATAATGACCCACTTGGCCACATGACCTTGTAGGAGGCGACAACTCAAAAGGTAAATCAAAGTATTAGAGTCAGCCACAACAGTAGTTGGGCTCAGCAATATATAGTAAAGGAGCTTTTGTACGGAGAAGATAATGGAGCTTTTGTACAGAGAAGATGATAGCTAGGTCCAACTTCTCTTCTGGGGGGTAACGCAACTATGGGCCAGACCAGGTCTGACTCACGTAGTGTATTACGTGTTCTTTCGATGCACTATCTTCTTGAACGAGTACCCCAAAAATGGGGTATTCTGATGCTGAAACATATAGGATAAAATCCTTTGAGAAATCCGGGGGGGAGATCAAAGGGGCATTAGTTAAGGTTGTTTTAAGGGATGAAAAGGATGCATGAGATTGCTCATCCCAAACAAATGGGTTGTGGATGCGGAGTAAGCAGAGAAAGCCGTGAACTGTCGTGTCGTATTTAGGAACAAAGCGGCGGAGAAAGTTGGCTCTCCCTTGTAGACTCTGTAACTAACGAATGGTGCGAGCGGGAGGTAGGTTCAAGATGGATTGAACTTTTAAAGGGTCAACAGTTATCCCTTTCTGTGAAACGATGAATCCTAACAACCGGCCTGTAGGAACGAAAAAGACACACTTTAGATTGTTCAAGTGGATTCTATATTTGCGGCAATGCAGGAAGACTTGCCGGAGGTCATTTAGGTGGTTAGATTATTATTTGGAGCGAGCGGTAAGGTCATCGAGCAGTAAGGTCATCTAGGTAAACCAGGATGATATGAATTAGGTCGTGGAAGCAGAATGTCATGGCTCGTTGGAAAGTGGCACCTGCATTCTTTAGTTCAAATGGCATGAAACGATAGGAAAAGGTGCCCCATGGGGTAGTGAAAGCAGTTTTTTATTGGTCTTCTTTTCGGATGTGTATTTGGTTGTATCCTGAGAAACTGTCCATGAAGGACAGGACTCCATGTCTGGCGCAAGCGTCAACGAGCTGGTCGATGAAGGGTGTGGGGAAGTTATCTTTGGGACATGCATGATTGATATCTCAAAACTATGTGCAAACACGGAGAGTGCCCTATTTTTTATTGACAGGTACAGGGTTGGACACCCAGGTGGTGTAAGCGATGGGATAGATAAATCACACTTTCTGCAGCTTCTCAATTTCAACTTTGACTGCGGGGAGTTTGGACAGGTGAATAGGTCTTTGCTTCGGGAGGATAGGTGGGACTTCTGGCCATGTATTAATGTGATGTTCAACAATCGTGGGGTCCAATCCGGGCATATTGGTATAAGACCAGGAAAAGACATCATGAAAATCTTGAAGAAACTTCTTAGATTCGTTGATTTCGTATTTCATACAAGCGGCCCCTACTGCGATGAGTTCGGCTGTACCAGGTGTAGTGGAAATATCAACATGTATGGTAGGTGATATATTGGCCATGTTTCCTTCCTCGAAGGTGTCTAGGGCAGGAATAGGGTTCTTAAACCAGTCGACCTTCTCGAGTAGGAAGTCCTTCGTATCGATTGAAAATTGAGTGGCTGTGGAAGTGGAAGCCTCCTCAGGAATAAAATAAGATCGATGATGCATGTCATCCCGGGGGTAATCGGGTGTAGTAAGTGTTTCGAGTATCTCCTCGTTGCTCCGAAAGTGATGTGTGGCTGAATTGGCTGGGGGGAGGTCGTGTGGAGGAGGTGATATGTGTCCATTAGATGTGGAGATCACGTAAATGGTGTTAATATCTTCCGAGGAGGAAGATTTTGGAGGGTGAATTTCTTCAATGGTCGTGATCAAAGTTTCTAAATCGGAATCGGTAAATTCGTAGAGAACCAATCTATACTCCTGAAGGTTCGGGCAATGGTGTGAGTAGTGACCATATATTCGACATATAGCGCAGGCGTGGTTAGTGTGCAATGTTAAATTTTGAGGATTAATTCACAATACTCTAGGATCTTCACTGAGAGAATAACATATACAGTATATCAATGCATAACAATCACAATAAGCATGACAAGCATCACAAGAATCAAAATCACGAGAGACAAGAGACACAGAGTTTCCATGGGGAAAACCCTAAGGTGAAAAACCCCACAACTTCCTCAGTGATAGAGAGAGCAATGGCTCAACCAAAGTACAACCAAAATACACTTGAGATAGTCTCCTAGAAGCAGATGATCCTCCTCCTCACTAGTGTGCCACTTTCTGAGTGAGAGAGAGATGACTTTCCGAATGATCTAAATAGAGATCTCCTCATCTCTATTTATACTAACCTATTTTCCCAGTGACCTTATGGGGCCAACTTGTCTAGCTAGGTACATCCACAATATAATATATATATTTCAGGGCTGACCCCACACATGGTGGTCTAATAACCCATCGGCAAGTACACACACTTGCGACACTTGTCAATCCACATGACGACACTTCCTTATAGAGGAATAACACATCTCTAATAAGGGTACAATAAATATATATGAAATACATAGATGAAATACATTCCAAAGTTACATATACATCAACACTCCCTCTTAAATAGGAAGGTATTCCTCGATGAAGATCTGCTAGACAAGTCTTCTTCTCAGGATCATCGTCATCGATGCATTGTCATCATCATCGTCACTGGTGTTGCTATCTCAACCAATCTCTGACTCTACTCGTCATAGGAAGTTCTATAGAACCAGTCCTTTTTCATACTGGATGTAGGCCCACCACCTGCAGGTCTTCATCATCACTGGTCATACTGTGGAAATCTCAGGACTTATTACGTGCGTCACAAAACCTTAAAAGAGTCTCTTGACTAGCAAGAACCCTAAAGAGCATCTGAGGCCTTTTTCATCCTGTCCATATCTCTATGAATTATTACATGTGACCCCACCACAAAACCTCGAAAGAGAATCCCAGGACTGATTACGAGCACAAGGCTCAACCTATCGGATCTCCCAGGACACAAATTACATGTGGTCACAACAAAACCTCGAAAGAGCATCCCAAGACTGATTACGAGCACAAGGCTCAACCTATCGGATCTCCCAAGGCACAAATTACATGTGGTCATGGAAAAACCTCGAAAGAGCATCCCCGTACTGATTACGAGCACACGACTCAACCTATCGGATCTCCCAGGGCACAAATTACATGCCGTAGGACAAAACCTCGAAAGAGCATCTTCCAGATATCCCAGGGCACAAATTACATGCCATAGGTAAAACCTCAAAAGACTATCTGCAGATCTCCCAGGGCACAAATTATATGTCCTCCCAAGCAAAACCTTGAAAGAGCATTTTCCAGATATCCTAGGGTATAAATTACATGCCATAGGCAAAACCTCGAAACACTATTTGTAAATCTCCCAGGGAAAAATTACATGCTTATCTGCACAACCTGTTCCACAGCCACAGAGTATCAACCTGATACTAACCATACATCATCCTGATCATCATCACTGCAACATCCTACTGCATGTCATCTGGAGCAACATCCTGAATCTCGTCATCCATGATCATCCTGATCATACAATGCATCTACTTGATGCATACCAAGTATCATACATGATCCACTGGATCACACAGTGTATCCACTTGATACAAATACAAATACATGATCCACCTGATCATACATGATCTACCTGATAATACAATGTATCCACCTAATACATATACATATACATGGTCCAAGCATCCAACATGATGCATACACAAAATACATACACATGATCCAATCGATCATATCCAGCATCCAACATGATGCGTACATACATATAAATGATCCAACTGATCATATCCAGCATCCAACATGATGCGTACATATACATATAAATGATCCAACTAATCATATCCAGCATCCAACATGATGCATACATACATACATATAAAAATGATCCAAGTGATCATACAAAGCAGACACTAGAACATCATCCTGATGCTCATCATCCAGCGCTTACATCCACAGCCATGTGAAGGATCCTCCTTCCAACATGGTTGGAATGGCTTTAGCAAATGTGTCCATCACTTCTTCCTCGAAGTGTCATCAATCTGAAGAACACCAAGCCTCTCTCTGAAGTACTCGAACTTCACCCTGGCTAGTGGCTTTGTCAGCACATCTGCAATCTGCTCGTCTGTCACAACATACAGGAGCTTCACAGCTCCTCTCTGCACCATATCCCTGATATAGTGATATTTGATCTCTATATGTTTCGACCTGTCATGAAACAATGGGTTCTCGAACAGCTTCACACAACTCTGGTTATCACAGAAGATACCAGTAGCATCCAATGGGAGATCAAATAATTCAGACAGTAGCTTCTGTAGCCATACTTCCTCACAACTAGCTGAATAGGCTGCAACGTACTCTGCCTTAGCTGTACTCAGTGCTACACAGGACTGCTTCTTGCTAAACAAAGAGATCACACCTGATCCCATACTGAAGCAGCACCCAGATGTGCTCTTCCTATCTGCAGCACTGCCAACCCAATCTGAATCAACATAACCCTACAGGTTAAAATTTTGATTCGCCTCATACTTGAGCCCATACTCCACTATACCCTTCTAGTACCTCAGAACATGCTTTACAACAACTAGGTGAACACTACTTGGATCCATCAGGAACTGGCTCAATGTGTTCACCGCAAAGCAAGTATCTGGTCTCGTGTTCATCAGGTACATAGAGGACCCAATCATCTGACGATACATCGTGACATCAACCGGCTTAGATGAATCACCACATAGAAGCTTCAGATTCGATGCCATAGGTGTGGCCATGGCCTTGCAATCCATCATCCCAAATCTCTTCAGGATATCTACTGTGTACTTCCCTTGACCAAGGAAGATCCCACCTGTACTTTACCACACCTCCATACCTAGGAAATAATGCATCATTCCCAAATCTTTCATATTGAACTCAGTAGCAAGCTTCCTCTTTTTATCACACCAAGGTCTGGGATCTTTCTACAAGCCATACAAGGCTTTCTTCAATCTGCACACATGTGACTCCCTGTCAGGTCTTGGGACTGCATCCCAAACATCATCTTCATGATCGACGGATCATGGCATTCCATTTCTTCATCCCAGATCCTAGGATCTTCAATATCTTCAATAAATATATTTGTTGCTGGAACAAATGTTGTAGTCCTTCTTTTGTAGGTGAAGATATACGGTATTTCCTACAAAACAAGTTAAATTGCATGACTAGAAACATCTCATAATTTTAAGAAAAAATTCTTTACACATAAAGAAATATGTCATGCAGTCATGCAGTTATCTTAGCCAATGCTTCAATACAACATTTATCCGTGTTCCACAACTTTCTAGATGCCTTCCAGTCTCTACCAGAACATTGTTACGAGTTTGCACTACTCCCGACATGTCAGCAAAGAGGTTTCATTCTAGATAAGTAGCACTGGAATGTTGTACAGTGACACAGGCCACTTACCCATCACATGCATATTAGTAGTATACTGTTCATTAATGCAATCATTCTAATATGTACAATACATCTCCTAAGTCTAGGAACATAAGCATAATATTATTTAAACAAAAATAGGCAAGAAATGATAATTGGAATACTTATATTTGTTTGTTTGTTGGGTGGACTCCCTCTGAGTCTTTGCTTCCTGGCAGGAGCTACTGAAGTAGCTTCTTCTACACCTTTTTGTTGTGGAATGTAGGAAGATGGTCAATTCCTTCTGAAAATATGCATCCTTGCAGGGGCTGCTGGAGTGCGCTCCCTCTTGATCTTTGCTTCCTGGATTACTTGTCCTTGAACTTATATTCATCCTTGCTAACATCAATCTTCTTGAACCCATAAAAGACCTCTTTTGGTGTCTTGTTGTCCAATATCTTGTGGGGTGTTCTGTTTTGCACATATGCAGTTGTTCTAGTTGCTTCTACTCATAGATGCATAGGTAGATCCTGGTCATGTAGCATTGCTCTTGCTGCTTCCAAGATTGTTCTGTTCTTCCTTTCTGCAACTCCATTCTGTTGTGGATTGTAAGGAGTAGTCAAATCCCTCTTAATCCTTGAATTACTGCAAAGCTTCTTGAAGTCACCTGAGGTGAATTCTCCACCATTGTCGGATCTGAATGTTTTGATCTTCTTGTCAGTTTGATTCTCCATCAAGGTTTTGAATTCCTTGAACTTATCAAACACCTCATCTTTGTTCTTCAAGCAGTATACCCAAGTCTTCCTGGAGAAGTCATCAATAAATGAGACATAGTAAACATACCCACTTAGAGAACTGGATGACATAGGACCACATACATCGGAGTGGATGATTTCCAGGATGTCTTTTGCCTTGCTTTCAATGCTTAGGAAAGCCTTCTTAATGTTCTTACGTTTTGCACATCCTTTGCAAACACCTTCATGTTTGGTCTTGATTTCAGGAAGACCCTCTACAGCCTTGCTTGCAATTGGAAGTGCCCTATAGTGCATATGAGCAAGTCTTCTATGCCAAAGTTCACTTGGCTCCATGGATTCATGTACCATGGCATGTTCAGGTTGTCCCTTCAATTTATACAAACCTCCCTCTTGCTCTCCAATCACTACTGCATCATCTATATTCTTTCCCTTTGGCCACATTAGGACTAGGCCATCCGCAAATGCAACCCTCATACCTTTTGCATCCAATGCAGAGATGGAGAGTAAGTTCTTCTTTAGCCCAGGTACATACAGGACTTCTTTCAACTTCAAAGATTTTCCAGAATCTAGGTTGTAGGAGGCTTCACCACTTCCTTTGATTGGGCATTGATAATCATCCCCAAGTTTCACCTTATGGGGTGATTCATGTTCAGATAGATTCACAAAAGATTCCTTAAATCCAGACATGTGTTTGGAAGCCCCACTATCAATCAACCAATCATTACAACCATGGGAGATAGTATCTATGAGAGCAGAAATTAGAACATATTCTTCTTCACTTGATGAGTCATCATCACTATCACTTTCTGCCCTAGCATTCTTCTTTGGGGGTTCATCATCTTCGGCAGCATGATCATGATATCTTCTTTTTCTTATTGAATTTGTTGTTGTTGTCTTTCTTCTTATTGGGAAAATCTGAAGCAAAGTGTCCCTTCTCATTGCAATTAAAGCATCTGAGATCTTTCTTATCTTTATGATAATGGTGGTGTGAGAATCTTCTGTTATGAGATGATTCCTTCTTGGACTTTCCTTTCCTGGCATGTGCTGTGAGAGCTTGATCTTCATTTCCCATCTTTTCTTCTCGGGCCACAAGCCTAGCTTCTTCTTGAGAGAATTCTTCCCGCAATCTGTTGAAGGAGATCAACTTCTTCCTTGCACAAATTCCATGAATAAAGGAATCCCATGACCTGGGTAGGCCATTTAGAGTGGTCCTCACCACTTCACCATTCTCCACCATTTCATCCACTGCTTCTAGTTGTTCCTTGATCTAGGAGACCCTTGAAAAATAAGATTGAATGGTTTCTCCATTCTGAAACTTTACTCCTTTCAATTGGTTCCGCAGGGTCATCCTCCGATTTATGTTCTTCCCTTCAAATAGCTTGGTCAAAGAGTCAAACATCTCCTTGGGTGTCTTTAGAGAAGACACATGGGGTATGATATGGTCTTTGATATAATCAGCAATGATTCTCTTTGCCTTGACCAAGTTTTTCTTATGCAATACCTTCGCCTCTTCATCCTCTGGGATAGGGATGTCTTCTTTTACATATGAGTCCAACTCATTCTCTTCCAGGATTAACCCAAGCCTATACTTCCAAGCTCGGAAGTTATCAGCTCCTTCAAGCTTATCCTCAAGCTTGGTGTGGTCAGACATCTTAAAGAGTACTTCAAATGGAAATAGAAAATATTTAGGTCTTACCACTTGAAATGCTGAAAACTGGATTTGGTCCCAGACTAGGGTTTGTCGGAAAAACCCTAAAAATTCAAAATGTGAATTTTAATTTTCTGAAAGGATAGAAAGATGCGCCTTGATGAGATGATCAGCCTGGTGTATTCAGAATTTGAGATCGGCAAAGCTTTACCCTTCAGATTTTCCTTTTTGTCCTCCCGGGTTCACTCGGGAGAGCCCTGAATTAGGGTTTGAGTTTCCCGGAGATCTACCCAGCCAAAAATCTCGATCCAAAGCTCTAAACTTCGATTTTTGCAAGGAGATTCTAGCTATGTCTTTAGATTTCATAAATTCCTATTTTTGTGGAAACCCTAATTTTTAGGGCCAAATCTGAAAATGCTCAGAATTGAATTCTGATTGGACAGATAGATTCTCCTTGATGAGTAGACTCAATCCACTATACTGCTTTCCCAAAATATGTGGAGAGAAACCCAATAAACATGAAACTCAAGTTTCCATCACTGCAAAATGTCTTCTTCTCAGGTTAGCTCTGATACCATGTTAAATTTTGAGCATTAATTCACAATACTCTAGGATCTTCACTGAGAGAATAACATATACAGTATATCAATGCATAACAATCACAATAAGCATGACAAGCATCACAAGAATCAAAAGCATGAGAGACAAGAGACACAGAGTTTCCGTGGGGAAAACCCTAAGGTGAAAAACCCCACAACTTCCTCAGAGATAGAGAGAGCAATGGCTCAACCAAAGTACAACCAAAATACACTTGAGATAGTCTCCTAGAAGCAAATGATCCTCCTCCTCACTAGTGCGCCACTTTCTGAGTGAGAGAGAGATGACTTTCTGAATGATCTAAATACAGATCTCCTCATCTCTATTTATACTAACCTGTTTGCCCAGTGACCTTATGGGGCTGACTTGTCTAGCTAGGTACATCCACAATATAATATATATATTTCAGGGCCGACCCCACACATGGTGGTCTAATAACCCATCAGCAAGTACACACACTTGCGACACTTGTCAATCCACATGACGACACTTCCTTATAGAGGAATAACACATCTGTAATAAGGGTACAATAAATATATATGAAATACATAGATGAAATACATTCCGAAGTTACATATACATCAAAACGCAATGCCTTGTTGCCATGATGGGCTGGGGGTTTAGTACAACCACCGAAAAGTTAGGGTTGTCGTCCAATGTCTTCATGTGCTGTTGAATATTGGGTAATTGTGGGAAGTTGTGGATGGCATGGCCGATATCATCACATAGGGAGCACTTAGGGGGTGCTCTTGGTGGTGGTTGAGGTATCGCTTGTTTTCTTTTCGGTGGGGAAATTTAGGTTTGCGGGCCTCTGTCCCCAGAGTTTCTAGGTGGTGTAGGGGGGGGTTTGCTGTAGATGTGGATGTTGCACCGGAAGGGGGACAGTTGGGCATGTTCACAACTCCTAGGGGTGGGGTGTTAGAAGTCTTAATAGGTTGGACTGGTTGAAGGATGACTTGTGGTGTTGGTGGAGGAGTAGGGGCAGGTAAATACCACACGGGTAGACGTAGGGTTAAACACGGGAGGTTCAAAGTTACCATCATGGGGGTACTTATCACTCCAGAAGGTGGGAATAAAAATGGGATCATATGGATTGGTGTTTCCCTAACGTGACTTGGTACCGACGGTAGTTGCGGTAGTAAACGCGGTTGCTAGTTGGGCGCTATGTTGTTGGAGGAAATTGTGCAGAGATCGGATATCTTTGTTATATTCAAAGGGAGCGGAATGGATTGGAACGTGGAGGTCATGGGTGATTCCAAGTATAACCTGGGTCCAACTGTGGAGACAAACGATGTAGGAGCATTTTGCGTAGGTTGTTCAATCATGGGAAGAACATTCTCAGGACCAGTAGGATCTTTGGGATCATAGTATGCTATTTGGTCTATTTTTACCACACGTCCCTCATGGGGGAACATCATGATGCGGAAGACGGATGAAGCGACGGCCTTCATAGCATACATGTAACTACGACCAAGCAAGAGGTTGTAATCAAGTTGTGCATTGATAACCTCTATATCGATTAGGACCGTTTTGGTTGGACAAGAGGCCTTAGGGTTGAGCTACGCGGCCATCGTAAGCTCTTAATGTAGTTGTTGATGGCTATAGAGCGGGAGATCCAAGCTTCTTCCAGACAAATGTCGACATCACGCAAGTGGAGGCACCTTCATCGATGATGCATCTATGAATTACCAGGTTCCAAATGGATACAGAAACCTAGAAAGCTAATGTCGAAGGAAAACGTGGTTCGGCCTGGTCTAATTCGAATGCCATCATTCGTGAGTCATTAGGGTCTATGAAATCATTCATGCAGGACAGTTCTTTAGGAATTCCAACATAGACATAGCAGCGGGGGACTGCGCTAGATCTTCTAAAATATTAGAATTTGAGGTAAAACAAGCGTTGAGATTATTGCTAATGTGTCTAAGGGGGAAACAAGGGGCTTTAGAGGCCCCATCGTCGTGTGGTGGGGGTATGCGTAATGAATGATCTATGGGAAGAGTATTAGTGGTGGTGTCGACGGGGGTGGTTTCAGGATTGGGGCCGTATTGATTTCGACACATTGGGATATTGACGTGGGTCGATGACATCATGAGGAGATGGTGGGTCCCAGAATCCATCGGTTGGTCTATCTGTGTAGCATATGTGATCTACTGAGGTGGTTGTATGGTTGCTTGAGGAGGAGGTAGTGGTTGGGTGTTTACTACTCATTGTGTGGGCAAGGGATTTTGCAGCACCGTGGGAGTTGGTTGGGGGTTTGTTTGTGCAAGAGGAGCAGCCTGTCCTTGGCGTTGAGCGTCATCCGTCCAAAGTTGATGAGCACGATCTAAATACGGAAAATTGTGCCTATAGTGGCCGTAGACCCCACATATGGAACACGGATTATTCATTCGTAGATTGGGATTCTTTCCCTAACAAGGTGGTCTGTGAGGGTTTTGGTCAAGTGGGGTGGCATTGTTGTTATTGTGGGGGTTTGGTTGTTGACCACCTTGGTCCTAAGGTTGGTTATTCCTACGGTTTCGTCCTCTCCCCCTATTATGTTGGCCTTGTTGGTTGCATTGAGTGGGATGGTTTTATTGTGGGTGATGTTGGGCATAAAATTTACCATGGGGGTTGGGAGGATTCTGTGGCTGAGTAGGTAGTGAAGGTGCCTGTTGTGGGTAGTAACCGGGATGTGCTTGAGGTTGAGCCAGTGTTGGTGGGTCCGGCAGTGGATGATAAACTAGAGGAGCTTGTGGTTGCGTAAGTGGGGCTTGCGAAGGGTAGTAAGCTGGATGAACTTGGGCATGGGAATGTGTGGGTGGACCCGAGTGTTGATAAAAACTAGACTGTCCCGCAGGGGGATTATAAGGTGAGTGTACATGGCCATAACACTGTTGTGGACATGATGGTCCATGAGTATGAGGAGGCTGAATGACTGGGGTGTATGATGTAGTCGCTCCAGAATGGGACATGGCACATGAAATATTGGGGCCACTAGGAGTGGGCATAGCCATGTACGGTTGGGTGCGTGATGATACATGCCCGATGATGTCGTCGGAGGCATGGAATGCTCCTGGGGCATCTCTTCGGGAGGCGTCAGCACGAGGGGCATCTGGTAGGATGGATTGTAGGTAGTCAGATTGGGCGTAAATAAGATCAAAGTGTTGGGATTTGTGGATGGCTTCTTCCTCAGATTGAGGTCGCTCGGAGGCCACATCCTTTGCGATGGTTCGTATGAGAAACTTCAGGAACTAGTCTAAGAAAATACGGTCGTCCAACTTGATCTTACATAAAGTACACCGTTGATGCCACTCATGGATGTCATCCATGATGTGGGTGGTCGTATTTGTCTACAAGATAAGAGGATCTCTACACTGGCATCGTAACGAACGGGTAGCTGAAAAAATTGCAGGAAAGTGGACGTAAGGGATGTGAATGTAAGGTGGGTCCCATGAGGTTGATCAATATACCACTTAACTGCAGCTCCAGTGAGGGTTCTTTGTAGCAATCGGAGGCGAATGGAGTCATCCATGATGGAGATGGAGGAACACCATATGTGGAAATCCATGATTTGATTTTGGGGGTCTTCTCCTCCCTTTTCCTCGAATTTGGGTATGTCCGAAGGGAGTTTGGTGGGCATAGGAGGCCACTTAGGATCATGTCGTATAGGATCATTAGTCAACCTAGCCAAGCTAGGGAGGTTAAGACTTTTCATGAATGGAAAACTAGCAGGAAGATGTGTTAGGGGTGGCGGGGGAAACGTGTTTTCCAAGGCGACGATGGTGTGGCCAATGCCCCCAATGTGTGGGGCAACGGTATGTGCCATAGCAACAATGGTGGGGCCGCTGCCCCCAATGTGTGGGGCAACGATATGGGTCATAGCAGCAATGGTGGGGTCACTGCCCCCAATGTGTGGGGCAACAGTATGGGATCCGGTGGCAATGGTGGGGCCACTTCCCCCAAGTATGTTACTAGTCACCAATGGATTTATGTTGGTGGCCAATCCACTACCTATAGCGATGGATGTGTTGGTGGCCAATCCACTACCTATAGGGATGGATGTGTTGGAGGGAATGTTAGGCATAGGGCCTATAGATGACATGACAGGGATGGTTGTTGATGTGGTGGTTGGATGAGTGGTGGACCCTCCGTTGACCATCCCACCGAAAAAGGATTTGGAAGTCATACCAACCAAGGGGCTAGATGGAGTAGTATACATGTTGTATTTTGGTTTTGAATCAGATGTGGTATAAGGGGCGGCTGGATCGGGTGACGAGGCTCTATGTCTATGGCGAGGAGAGCCAAGTAGACCGTGCTGCGGGGCTTGGCCCCATTGGCACCGAGACTGTCGCTGGGACTCAATGGTGGCGATGAGGGTAATATGGGTGACGAGTGGTGAGTAAAAGGCTAAAAAATCCTAGTGCAATCATGTGTGCACAAGGAGAGCGTAAAAACGACGGCACCCAGGCCAACAACGATGCTCAAAATGCTTGTTGCAACAGTTGTGCTAAAACAAACGGAGTGGCAAAAAATGGTCAGAATACCAATAGATAGGGCTCCTAACTGTTAAGTTTAAACCAAATAGACTAGCAAGATCACTGAAAGAAACATAATCACAAGATAGACACAGAATTTACCCTGGGAAACCCTCATGGGGTAGAAAACCCAGCAAAGCTTTCCTCAATAAGATGATCAACCAAAATACAAGATGTGCTCCAAGAATTGTCCTTCTTCTCTACCTCACATGCAGACCTCCCAGACACAAGTGCGCTACTTTCTGAGTTGTGGAAATGCATCAAATGAGGGGCTCTCCTCCTCTACTTATACTGATTCCCGACTGACCAAAATCCCTAATGGGGCTGACCTCTCCTTATGAAGTCTAATAACCCCTAAAATATAACTCAGGGCCGACCCCCACATTGTGGGTCTAATAACCCTAGTTACCACAAACCATCGGAGGAATAAACATCTCCGGATACATAATAGAATCACCTCGGAGGAATGAAACATCTCCGAAATAATAATGTACAAATATAATATTCTTAGAAGTTACAATATTCAACACTCCCCCTTAATGAGAAGGATATTATAACAACATCTTCAGACACAAGGAGTCATCGACTACATCACACATGATACATCTGTATATCATCGGAAGCTTTCTTCATTACATCATCATTAGTAACTCAGCCAGTTACTGGAACATCAACATCATCATCATCATCATTTGTAAGATCATCAACATCGCCATGATACGATCATCAACATCGTCATCACACGATCATCAGCATCGTCATCACATGATCAATCCAAACCATTCATTTAGGGCTATATCCAAGGATGATTTAATCCTCACCCCGTTCATTTCGGATTGTGTCCATGGATGACTTAATCCTCTCCCCGTACATTTAGGACTGTGTCCAAGGATGACTTAATCCTCACCCCGTTCATTTAGGACTGTATCCAAGGATGACTTAATCCTCACCCCGTACATTTAGGACTGTATCCAAGGATGCCTTAATCCTCACGCCGTACATTTAGGACTGTATCCAAGGATGACTTAATCCTCACCCCGTACATGTAGGATTGTATCCAAGGATGACTTAATCCTCTTCCCGTACATTTAGGACTGTATCCAAGGATGACTTAATCCTCTTCCCGTACATTTAGGACTGTATCCAAGGATGACTTAATCCTCACCCCGTACATTTAGGACTGTATCCAAGGATGGCTTAATCCTCTTCCCATACATTTAGGACTATGTCCAAGGATGACTTAATCCTCTTCCTGTTCATTTAGGACTATGTCCAAGGATGACTTAATCCTCTTCCCGTTCATTTAGGACTATGTCCAAGGATGACTTAATCGTCTTCCCGTTCATTTAGGACTATGTCCAAGGATGACCTAATCCTCTTCCTGTACATTTAGGACTATGTCCAAGGATGACCTAATCCTCTTCCCGTTCATTTAGGACTATGTCCAAGGATGACTTAATCCTCTTCCCGTTCATTTAGGACTATGTCCAAGAATGACTTAATCCTCACTCCTGTCCATCAAGGACTTCATTCTCAGAGACCATACCTCTACGGATTCTTTTAGAACATATGTTCAAGGATGATACAATCCCACCTGTATCCTCATCAACACAGATATCATTAAAAGCATGTATCCTCACCAATACATATATCATCAAAAGCATGTATCCTCACCAATCCATATATCATCAAAAGCATGTATCCTCACCAATACATATATCATCAAAATAAAAGCAAGTAAAATAAGTATTCTAAGTATAAGAGACCTAAATCTAAATAATTTAAGTATCCAAGTGTAGTAAACAGGTATCCACATCATCGACCTTACTGTCGATGAGGCAATCTCATTATCAGTGACTACACTACTCCCCCTTTCGAGGAGGGTCCTTTTGAACTACACCAAGCTTGTCTCGGAAGTATTCAAATTTCACTCGAGATAGAGGTTTGGTCAAAATATCAGCAATTTGATCCTCAGTGCTCACATACTCGAGCTTAATAGCTCCTCTCTGCACCATATCTCGTATATAAAAGTATCGGATCTCTATATGTTTTGACTTATCATGAAATACAGGATTTTTTGTCATCTTGATACAACTTTGATTGTCACACATAATCACAGTGGGATCCATTTTTAAGTCAAACACTCCAGATAGTAGTTTTCGAAGCCATACTGCTTCACAGCTAGCAGAGCAGGCAGCTATATATTCTGCTTCAGTAGTACTAAGAGCCACACTGGATTGTTTCTTGCTAAACCAAGAGATCATGGCAGATTCAAGTCCATAACATCCACCTGATGTACTCTTCCTGTCTGAAACACTTCCTACCCAATCGAAATCTGAGTAACCATGTAATCTGAGTTTATGATTTCCAAGGTAGTAAAGACCAAAATCTAATGTACTTTTTAGATACCTCATTACATGCTTTGCAGCTATTAGGTGAACCTTCCTTGGTTCTACTAGATATTGACTCAGGGTATTTACAGCAAAGCATATATCTGGTCTGGTATTTGTTAAATACATCAATGACCCAATGATTTGTCTATATAGAGTTACATCCACTAATTCTGATGAGTCATCAACTAATAACTTCAAGTTGGAGTCCATGGGAGTAGCCATGGCCTTACACTCCAACATATCAAATCTTTTCAAAATCCCCACATCATACTTACCTTGATTTTAAAAGATTCCTTTTGGTTCTTGCCATACTTCTAGACCTAAGAAGTAGTGCATTAATCCCAGATCCTTCATTTAAAATTCTGAAGAAAGCTTCTTCTTACATTCGATAATTTGGTTCTCATTTCCTGTTAGAAATAGATCATCTACATACAATAGTAAAATAACAGGTTCATCATCCATAACCTTGAGATAAAGATTTGGGTCAGCTTTACTCTTGGTAAAGCCCATGCTTGTTAAGAAATTGTCAATCATTCCGTACCAAGCTCTGGGAGCTTGCTTCAATCCATACAAAGCCTTTTTCAGCTTGCATACATGTGTTCTTCCATCTTTAACCTCAAATCCTTGTGGTTTTTCTATGTACACTTCTTCTTCAATGACACCATTCAGGAAGGTTGTTTTAACATCCATCTAGTGTAATTTCCACTTCATCATAGGTGCAAGTGCCATGATAGTTCTAATTGATGTGTACCTAGCAACTGGTGCAAATTTTTCTTCATAGTCTATTCCCTCCTTTTGAGAGAATCCTATAGCTACAAATCTTGCCTTATATTTTTCAATTCTACAATCTGCAGCATGTTTCATCTTGAATATCCATTTGGAAGAAACCACACTTTTATCCTTTGGTTTGGGAACTATATCCCAAACATCATTTTTCATTATTGACTGGTACTCTTCTGTCATAGCTTCTACCCACTCTTTCTTCTGAGTAGCCTCCTCATAGCTGGTGGGTTGTTGTTAACACCCAAAAAGTGCTCACTAGCTCATTTCCTTATTCACATGACCCATTTGTCCACTTTTCCACCATCTGAGCCTCTGAAACCAACAAAAGGTCACCAAAAGACCTTAGTACACCCCTTTTCCCACTCAAAAAGATTATTTTTCCTAAAAAAGCATAAAAAACCCTAAAAAAGGGTCCAAAATTCCCAAAAGTATTAAAAATGGAATAAAAATATTAATTTTATTCAAAAAAGGAAAAAGGAGGGAAAAGTACCTAAACCATGTTGGTCAATACCATTGGTTTCCAAAAAACCACAAATGGTATTCCCCACCACCAAAACCTATAAAAAGGTGGTAGGAGCTCCTCATTTCACATCCATCCATCTTCCTATCCTCATGCTGCTAAAATCTCCCTTGAGTTTTTGGCCATTGTAGCAACCTTGGAGAAAGGACCCATTGGAGTTTGGAGCTGCTCACCCTTGGAGCTTCTCAACTATCTTCATCAATCGAAGGTATTATTATTGCAAGCACTTGCTTGCCCCCATTTTCAATACAAAAATTATTTTTTATCTTTCTTGTTCTTGTTTTTTAATTCAAAATGCACATGCTAGTTTAGTTTTAGTTTATATTTAGTTTATTGTTTTTGCTTAATATTGAGACTGCTGCTACTAGTTAGAAGGTGCCCATAGCACTAAGCTTGGTTGCAAAACCAAGCCAACAGTTTTTGGCGACTCTGCTGCTTTTCGAATCTTTAGATCTTGCTTTTGCTTTAGATCTTAGTTTTTGATAGTATTAAGTAGTTTAATTCATAGATCTGCCACTCTAGACAGCAGATCCATTGTTGTTCTAGATCTTGGCCCATTTTTTAGCCATTTACAGCCCGAAATTCTCAATTTTCGAGTTCATTTTTCGGCGTCCGCGTACGGCTCTCGCCTCGCGGCTTTTTGCCCAACAGTCGTGCAGCTCATCGCTACTGCGCGGCTCTTTTCCGTGTGGTTCACCGCGGCTTCGCGGCTGATTAGCGCGCTGCACATCGCGGCTTCGCGGACCTTTTCCACGCTGCACATCGCGACTGTGTGACGAAATCCCGCGCGGTCCATCGCGGCTTCGCGGCCGAAACCCGCGCTGCCCATTGTGACTGTGCGACAGAAACCCGCGCGGTCCATCGCGGCTGTTCTATCAAAACCTGCGATGCCAATTTTTTCATTCGGTCGATCCGTTTAAAAAAATAATTTTTTTTTACTGTTTTTTCTGCCCACATAGCACATTTTACAATACTAAGATTCCAGCATTGTTTACAGCCATAGGAAAAATTTACTATTTAGAATGCACATTTGAAAAGGTCTTTTTAAAAATTTTCAGAAATTGAAAGAAGGATTTATTTTTCATTTTATCTAGATTAAAATTTTGTTGTTTACTTCCTTGATATTTTTCCCATAGCAATTTTTGAAAAAGAAATCCACTTATTTCTCAAAGAAGTTATATTATTTTCTTTCCTATTTCAAAAGATCCTTTGTTTTTTGAATAGTCTTTGCAGAGCATTTAATTTTCATTTATTGAAAAAGTCATATTATTTGCTTTTCTATTTTCAAAAAATCCTTTGTTTTTTGAATACTTAGCATTTACTTTTTTCAATTTCAGTTTAAAATACCACACGTGCACCCACTCAAACACATAATTTAAATTGAGCCTTAAAACTTACCCTAATTTCAACCCACTTTTAACCCCACTTGGGGAGCACTAAAAGAACTTTGTAGCTAGGTAGTATTGGGGGGATAGGTGTTCCAATAACACCCCTCAGTTATTACATCTGAGACATAGTTGTTGTCCATTAGGGAACCAAAATCTCCTAGTATTTATTGGCATGGTCACAACTGGTTTATGGGAAGGCCTCTCCCCTAGGAGGGTTGAAGTCGCGAGGATGGTTCCGGAAGCCTGAGTGGAATACCGAAATCCATTCAGTAACCGAAGGGATACCATTCGCAGTTCTCGGGATATCCCTGTATGGGGATATTGCGGTAAAAGGATGAAACAACAGATTTACCTTTTCTTGACGTGTCATGAACGGAGTATCCTAGTTGCCATTCTTTAGGATTGATTACCTGGTGTCCCTCCCGATACGGGGATATCTAGCCGTTGACTCAACACTCAATATTGTCTGACTTGGATTTCATCACCTTGCAGAGAATATCGTTTGATGGTTCACAATACTTTTAGTTAGGTGTTTGCATGATACAACCCACCTTTGGTCTAGTTACACCTATTTTTTCTAGAAGCTGTTTGCATGTTGGTACTCTGACCATTTTTTGCAGCCCTCCACTTATTATAGCACAGCTGCTATAATAAGCGCCCTTTTGAGGTTGATTTTTTGGCCTGAGAGCCTTCATTTTTTACTCCCCTTCTTGCACCCTTGGTTGCATTAGGGTTTTGAGTTTTTTATACATTACCATTTTTTACACATAAGATTTTTTCACAAAAACTTATTTCTCACCATTGAGAATTTTAGACGCTCTCGTCGTCTTCAGGGCAAACTCCCAGAGTTCAGTCTACTTGGCTCGCCACGTCACCGACGCCGAGCCTTATCCCTTGACTCGACACATCGTCGGTCAAATAGACAGTCATCTGATTCTGACACGCCTCACTTCACATCTGATTCTGAGGCAGAATCCGAAAACCCCACTACGTTATTCCCAACCAACCTTATGGCTGGAACACCATTTGACCCACTTTTTACCAGCACCATAGGTGAGACATCCACAGACCCTTCTACTACGGTGCCATCCATGGCAACAACCACCCCCCTGCGTATGCCTAATATGGGCAACACTCCACCCTTAGGAATGCCCAACATAGGGCCACCCCCTGTTATAGGAATTCCCAACACAGGGCCACCACCTGTTATGGGTATGCCGAACATAGGGGTCACACCCCCTCTTAGTTCCACAACCCAGATTCCAGGAATCACCACTACTATTCCTAACCCTGGTGTAACCCACGTTGCACTTGGAAACGCTGGTCCATACCAGACCACAGCTATTGGAGGACACATACCTTCAATACCTACCATACCTTTAGGCGCTACTGGACCCCTACATCATACCACCATGACTAGTCATGTCCCAGTCCCAGTCACTACATCTGCTAGCTTACCGTACATGGTGAGTCTGAACTTACCAGACTTAGCCAGGCTCACCAATGATCCTATCAGACACGATCCTGCGTGGCCTCACATGCCCACCAAACTCCCCTCTGACATCCCTAAGTTTGAGGGCAAGGCAGGTGAGGACCCCCAGAACCATATCATGTCCTTCCATCTATGGTGTTCCTCCAACTCCATAGTGGACGACTTTGTCTGCCTCCGCTTGTTACAGCGCACCTTCACTGGCTCTGCAGCTAAGTGGTATATCGAGCAGCCCCATGGGACGCATGCCACCTTTACCTCCCTTGCCTCGACCTTCCTGCAGTTCTTCCAGTTACCTGTCCGCTATGATGCGGGAGTTGAGATCCTACTGTCTTGCAGACAGAACATGGCCACCCACATCACTGACCACATTCATGAGTGGCGTCGATGCCGAAGCCTCTGCAAAATCAAGTTAGACGACCGTATATTCTTAGATTGGTTTCTCAAATCCCTCCTCCCTCTCATTGCGAAGGATGTGGCATCCGAACGACCCCAGTCTGAAGAAGAGGCCATCCTCAAAGCCCAACAGTTTGACCTCATTTATGCCCAGTCGGGTTATCTGTATACCATTGTACCAGACGCCCCTCAGGGTGAGTCATCCCAACATGATGCGCCGGGGGCATCCCATGCCACTGATGGCATCATTGGTCGTATTGCCTCGCATCTCCAACCCTTTTCCATTGCATATCCTAGCCATGGTCCCGACCTTTCGCGGGCTACATCTCAATCTGGAGCAACCAGTTCATATGCTCCCATGGCACATAACCACCATACCCATGGACCTTTATGTCCACCTCAGTGCTTTGGTCATGCCCCATCTGCATACGCCCCCCCAGCCGCACCTCAACCAATGTATTACCCGCAGCAAGCTGCGACAGCTAATCCAACACCTCCAATAGCTCAGGGTTACCAACAACCCCAGCAGGCAACTGGTCCACCTCCAGCACCACCGGCTTAGTATCCACCACAACCTGCTCCCGCACCTGCTGCGAACCAAAATCCTCCCACTGCTCAAGGGCAAGTGTACACACAGCACAACCAGCCCCAGCACCATAACAACCAGCGCAACAAAGGTGTGCAACAGAACCGCGGAAGAGGACATAACCGCGGTCATAACCAACAACATCAGCAAGGTCCTCCACCTCCCAATCCTCCGCAAAATAACAATGCTGCTCCTCCCAACCGCAATCCGGATCGGAATCCCAAGCAACCTAAAAATAATAACCTCAGAACAAACCACCCTTGTTCTATATGCGAGGTATATGGTCATTACACACATTCTTGCCCACATTTGGAGCGAGCTCGGCAACTCTGGATCGACGATGCCCATCATCAAGGGCAAGCGGCTCCTCAGCCGCCACCCAACTCTCCACCACCTCAACATCAACCTTTGGTGCTGTAAAACCCCTTTCCAAACCAAGGTATAGTGGACACTTAGCCGTTAGCTCCCCCTCAGGGAAACGTGCCACCACAACAGATCACTTATGCAGCCCCTCATAAACCCATGTTCGATTCAGGCACTCACCACTTGTTGATGATGTCAACCGCCGATGCCAACCTCCAAACCCGTCGGAACCAATATGGCTCCACCTATGAAGCCCCTCCCGCCGACAAGAACACTAACGTTCATCCCACAGATCAGACGTTATGTATACCTCCGGCTCCACTCGATGGCGCTTCTAAAACGCCTCGCTTCCCACTTCGTCGCATCAACAATAATCCTAATGCTCGGGCTGCATCGAATTACAACATCGTAGACGACTTAGCCCAGTCTCCTACAGCCATGTCTGCTTTAGAAGTCTTGAAAAACTGTCCTTCACAGTGTAAGACTTTGCTCTCTGCCATTGGTGCCATTGACCCCAATGATTCACAACTGATGACATTCGATTCGGACCAATCCGAACCATGCTTACCTTCTACTTTAGCGTTCCAAGTTTTCGTTTCCGTTCGGAATCTTGTCATCCATCGGTGCATTATCGATGAAGGGGCCTCTACATGCATCATGTCTACATTCGTTTGGCAGAAGTTGGGATCCCCTACTCTCCAGCAGTCCACCATTGCGTTGCGAGCCTACGATGGCCGTTCGGCACAACCCCAAGGTCTCTTAGATAATGTCCCCGTCCAACTGGCGGGGAAAACTGTGCTCATTGACATTGAGGTCATCAATGCCCAACTCGACTATAACCTTTTACTTGGCCGCAGCTACATGTATGCCATGCGGGCTGTTGCCTCATCCGTTTTTCGTACCATGCAGTTCCCCCATGAGGGACGCATGGTCAAGGTCAACCAACTCACCTACTATGATCCTAAAGCCCCCGCCGCACCTGAAAATGTTCTCCCCATGGTTGAACAACCTGTTTGTGGTGCAACTACCTCGTTCGTTTCCTCAGTAGGACCCAGACTTTACTCCGAGGCACCGATGACTTCTACATTCCAATCTATTCCACCACCGTCACCGGAGACCCACGTCGTTGACCTCTGTACTCTTTCACAGAATACACAAACACCCGGTAATCAACCACCTTTGTTCCCTAAACCACCATTGGTCCCTAGTCACATCGATGTTACACCCATCCACACAATCCCCTTTCTATTCCCTCAGGTGTAGTAAGCGCTCCGGTTATGGCTACCCTTAGTCTCCCCGGTTTAACATTGGGATTACCCGTGTGGTATATTTCGCCTCCCGTTCCGCTGCCGACACCAAATGTCATCCTGCAACCGGTGCAACCCATTGTTACTTCTACTCAACCACCTCCCGGTATCACTACTCCTTCATCATCAACGAATCCCCCTCCACTCATCAGGCCCACTGGGGGCAGAGGCCCACAACCATACACTGCGGTACCCTCACCCAAGGCAGTTAAACCTCCCTTGTGTTTCATGCTCCTCCCAAATGCTCATTGTGTGATGAGTTAGGCCATCCAACCCATCAGTGTCTACAGTTACCTGCATTACAGGAACACATGCAAATGCTTGACGACGACCCCAACATCTCGGTTGTCAAAATCGACTCAAACCCCATGCCTCGTGACAAATCACTGCGTACCAACCACCCATGTGCGATATGCGGTATTTACTGCCACTACTCACATCACTGTCCTGAAATCCCAGATTACAGAGCAGCTCTCTATGAGATGAATAATCTGGACCTTGAGACGGCACCCCCTACTATCGAGGAGATCTACCCTCTCGCATCATCCTCATCCGGAGAGATTAACACCATCTATATGATCTCTTCGACTACCACTTTCAAACCAGAACCCCTTGATTTATGGTCTGACTACTTCCATATTAATGAGCAATTTTTGGAAACACTCACGGCACCCGACTACCCATGGGATGATATGCATCATCGCTCATACTTCCTTCCAGAGGAGTCTACAGCCACAACATCTAATCAGCTATCGGTCGAATTGAAAGATTTCATACCCACTAAGGTTGATTGGCTCAAGGACCCCATCCCAGCACCGGATGCCTTTGAAGAAGGGAACATGTCAGACATTTCCCCCATTATACAAATTGATATTTCCACCACACCTGGAAAACCTGAGCTCATCTCGCTGGGTGCATCTTGCACTCAAGCGGAAACTCAGGCATATAAAAAGCTTTTTCAAGAATTCCGTGATGTCTTTGCCTGGTCCTATACCGAAATGCCTAGTCTTGACCCTACCATTATAGAACACCACATTGGCACATGGCCTGATGTTCCCCCCGTTCGTCAGAAACAGCGACCCATTCATCCTTCCAAGCTTCCCTCTCTTAAAGCCGAGGTTGAGAAACTTCGCGAAGCAGGATTCATTTATCCCATTGCTTATACCACATGGGTTTCAAACCCCGTTCCCGTCAACAAAAAACAAGGCACCCTTAGAGTATGCACTGACTTCCGTGATTTAAACCGCGCTTGTCCCAAAGATAATTTCCCCACGCCATTCATTGACCAACTGATTGATGCGTGTGCGGGGCATGAAGTCCTCTCTTTCATGGATGGTTTTTTTGGATACAACCAGATTCAGATTCGTAAGGAGGATCAGTATAAGACCGCCTTTACTACCCCATGGGGAACCTTTGCCTATCATGTCATGCCTTTCGGCCTTAAAAAATGCTGGTGCCACCTTCCAGTGGGCCATGACCTATTGTTTTCACGACTTGTTCCATATCCTGCTGGTCTATCTTGATGACCTTACAGCTCGTTCCTGGAAACGATCAGACCTCCTTAACGACCTCCGGCAAGTTTTCCTACGTTGTCACAAATATAAAATCCGCTTGAACCCACACAAGTGTGTCTCTTGCGTTCATGCAGGCCGGTTGTTGGGTTTCATTGTTTCCCAGGATGGAATCACTGTTGATCCCCTAAAATTCAAAGCCATCTTAGACCTTCCCTCTCCGCGCACGCTTCGGCAACTCCAGAGTTTGCAGGGGCGATCCAATTTCCTTCGTCGCTTTGTGCCTGATTACGCCACCAAAGTTCATAGATTCTTACACTTACTTCGCACCCACATACCCTTTGTTTGGGATGAGCAAGCAGACACTGCATTCGAAGCCCTCAAGAAAGCTCTCACACAAGCCCCCTTGATCTCCCCTCCGGATTTCTCTCACGACTTCATCCTTTACGTCTCTGCATCTAAACATGCCGTGTCCGGAGTCTTGGTCCAAGAAGATGCCTCTCACCAAGAACATGTCATTTACTACGTCAGCCACACCTTGTCTGGCCCACCCCTACATTACCCATACGAGGAAAGATTAGCCCTGGCTATAGTATTTTCCATCCAAAAATTGTGACACTACATTCTACTCGGTCATACCACGGTCGTCGCCGACTCGAACCCTATGGTCTATCTCCTAAACAGGCGGCTCCTACAAGGTCGTGTCGCTAAATGGGTAATTATCCTCCAGGAATATGACCTTACTTTCAAAACTCCCAAGAGCACCAAAGCCCTCGCGCTTGCCCATCTCATCACTGACCTCCCATCCTCTTCGTCATCACCCGCTATCCAAACGGATCTGATTGACGATCACATCTTCATTATTTCGTCTGACGACCCATGGTACGGTGACATCCTAATTTACCTCCGCACGCAGAAATTTCGACCCCACATTGATCGTGATGGACGCCGTCGTATACGTCACCACGCCCCCCGATACCTCTTGTTAGGGGATGTGCTTTATCGACGAGGCGTTGATACCATTCTACGACGTTTCCTATCCCATAGTGAGGCAGAACAAGTCCTTAATGATTGTCATAGCGGTGCCTGCGGAGGCCATTTCTCCGGTAAGGCCACCGCGCAAAAGATCATTCATGCAGGTTACTTTTGGCCGTCAATATTTACTGATTGCATCACCGCAGTCAAACATTGCCAAAATTGTCAACGTTTTTCCCCCAAAGCAAGAACCCCACCCGCCCCCCTTCATCCAGTCGTTACTGCCGGACCATTCTGCAAATGGGCCATTGACTTCCTTGATTGCAATCCCACGTCAGCCAGCGGTCACAAACATATTATTGTGGCCGTAGATTATTTCACCAAGTGGGCGGAAGCCATGCCAACTTACAATTGCACAGCCGAAACCGCAACACGTTTCTTTCTCAACCATGTTATCGCACGTTTTGGAGTGCCAAAGCAACTTGTCTCAGACCATGGCTCTCACTTCGAAGATGCCGTCTGGAAAGAACTATCCACCTTACTGAAATTTGAACACCATTTCTCCTCTGCCTACTACCCCCAAGGAAATGGCGAAGTCGAATCGATAAATAAAATTTTGAAAACCATCCTTCAGCGCACTGTAGACAAACACAAGTCAAATTGGCACCACATGCTCTTCCCGGCACTATGGGCATACCGCACATCAACTAAAACCGCCACCGGTTTTACCCCTTCCCACTTAGTTCATGGTGTCGAATCTATCCTCCCCATTGAGTGCCAGATTCCAACCCTACATATGGCCGTTGAACTCATACCGGACACTACCCCAATTGAGCAACGCTTACTACTCCTGGAGCAAGCCGATGAAGATCGACGCACAACCCTTCAAAACATGGAAGCAACCAAGAACCGATCCAAATTGAATTACGATAAACATGTCCACCCAAGAAATTTTTCTGAAGGGGACCTTGTCCTTGCCTACGACCAAGCTCATGACAAAATCGGGAAAGGAAAGTTTGTGTCCATGTGGCAAGGCCCCTATATTATAGACACTTGCCTCAGACAAGGGGCATACATTCTGACTGATTCAGAAGGCAACCCCCTCCGCAACCCATGCAACGGGTTGTACCTCAAACGCTTTTACCCATAGTAAACCGCATGGACACCACCGTCCATTCCAAAACTTCATGATAGTTCTTTCCTTTTCCTATTTTCACCAGGTCCATTTTTTGACCATTTTTTCACGCCCTCGTTGCCTCGGTTTGCTTGCCACATCGGCCATCGTCCATTTTTTACGAGTCTTATATCGCCGGATTTAGTTTCCCGCGCTCGTGATGATGCTTGAGATCATTTCTCGCTCTCACGCCCAGATTTTTAGGGCATTTTTCCATGCCCACTCGTCACCTCAGTTTGCGTGCCACATCGGCCGTCGTCCATTTTTAGCAAGTCTTATATCGCCGGATTCAATTTTCTGTGCTCGTGATGATGCTTGAGATCATTTCTCGCTCTCACATCCAGATTTTTAGGGTATTTTTTCCATGCCCCCTTGTCACCTCAGTTTGCGTGCCACATTGGCCGATGTCCGTTTTTGACAACCCTTATATCGTCGGATTCAATTTTCCACGCTTGTGATGATGCTTGAGATCATTTCTCGCTCTCACGCCGAGATTTTTAGGGCATTTTTCCATGCCTGCTTGTCACCTCAGTTTGCGTGCCACATCGACCGTCGTCCGTTTTTAGTTTTCCACGCTCGTGATGACGCTTGAGATCATTTCTCGCTCTGACCTCTAGATTTTTTGGGCATTTTTTCCATGCCCCCTTGTCACCTCGGTTTGCGTGCCACATCCGCCGTTCTCCGTGGTTGACCATCTTTATATCGCCGGATTCAGTTTCCCGCGCTTGTGATGATGCTTGAGATCATTTCTCGCTCTCACGCCCATACTTTTCGGCCATTTTTTCAAAATGCCCTCTCATTGCCTTGATTTGCGTGCCACAATGGCCGCAACCCCCTTTTGACAATCTTTATGTCACCGGATCCAGTATCCCGCACACATGATGACGCTTGAGACCTTTTTCTCGCTCCCATCAATCCCTCTTTGTTCGGTATAATTTTATCCCTTTTTCAGGCCGAGCAATCCCTTTTACGAAAAAGGCACTTAGGGAGTTTCTGTTAAGCTCTTTTCTGACTCTTAAAACAATGAAAAGATCGCCGAGCAACCTTGCTTCCTTTCATGCTTGCTAAACATATCTGAAAGGGCGTCTACCTGGTATAAGTTTACCCCTTTTCCGGACCTTGTAGACTAATTACGAAAAATGAATACTCTAGTCACATCGGCTAGAAGAGTTCTCCATTTGCATCATTTTATGCTTTTTCGGGCCTTGGAGACTAACTCACGAAAAAGAACACCAATGGAGTCCACTTACTGCTTTCAGACTCTCTAAAAATGAAAGCGACCACGAGCAATCACCATCCTGGGCTCGTAAAACCAACAGGACAGTAATCATAACCATTGCAGAGTCTTCTTATTGTTTTCATACTCCTTAAAAATGAAAGCACCAATGAGCACGAACAGTCCTGGGCTCACAAAATCCACAAGACAGTACCATTTCAGAGCACACTTTTATACCTTCTTGGAGCTCATTAAAACTATGAAGAAGGAACCAACGGTGCTTCTCGGTGCCACGACAGATCACGTCTACTCATATTGCAACTTCCCCATTTTGGTCGCCTTTCTTCAGAGTATTCTGCAGAATGTCACCCTGAGAATCCCTCGACAGCACCCATCAGCTTGATTCCCCCCTAGAGTCAATACATACCCTTCAGTCCTTAAAAGCAATGATACCCACACCTACAAGTCAGTTCCCTATGCTTCCAGGTCAACCATGTCATCATGCTCTGAACAAAGGAAGTTTGAGTCTACCCACTATATGACCCCCGTTACTTCCCATCCCCACAAGTATGTCATTCCTACCATCAGTACTACCACACTTCAGTTCTACACCTCGCACTCCTATCAAGGAAACATCATTGCCTTGTCAGTTGCTGGTCTCCCTCTGTTGACGACAACCAAATTTATTCCAGAGGATAGACCTAGAAGTCCCTATGTCTTGGAATCATCACCATTTATGATGAGTGCCTACGAATCATTTCGAGAAGAGTCCTTAGTGCCTCTCCAAATGGTTGTTTCTCACATGCTCAACGTCAACACCTTGATCGCATCGTTGAGACTCGCACAGGGCATTGGTTCGTTCAGTTATCAGTCGAAGACCCCGGATACCACCTGACTCTTTCACATTCGAGAGTCTACTTATGGAAACAACCAGTTACAATTTTTCTATAGATATCCAGGTTGCGCATGGTGACAGTATTCAGATGTACCCCAGTTTTATACTCCCTCGAGTATACAGTTACATATACTTCGCAAAGATGGCTCACAGTCATTACGTCCCTACAGATGTTGGACACCTTCAGTTCCAGCAGTTCATCAGTTATTCCAGTGTATCAGATATTGAGACTAGTCATGTCATGATCATGAGTACATCCCAAAACAATGTACCCTCTGGACCATTATGATATACCAGTAAATTTTTTATGTTTTAGATCCCCCTTCTTGGGACTAATTGTTATGTATATGCCTTGATACAAGCATGGGTATGCCCGCCTCGTCCATTATCAGAGATTATTCCTTATTCATATTGAGGCCATGTAATATTCTTTATTTTTTGTAGCTTCCAAGGGCCACAGATCCAGTCTCCAATCGGTCTCTTCTCCTCCCCAAAACCCCAGAAAAAAGACAAAAGAACTATGATGTCTATCGGCCATACGATGAGCTCCTGCCCTCACACATCAGGGGGCAATCTGTTAACACCCAAAAAGTGCTCACTAGCTCATTTCCTTATTCACATGACCCATTTGTCCACTTTTCCACCATCTGAGCCTCTGAAACCAACAAAAGGTCACCAAAAGACCTTAGTACACCCCTTTTCCCACTCAAAAAGATTATTTTTCCTAAAAAAGCATAAAAAACCCTCAAAAAGGGTCCAAAATTCCCAAAAGTATTAAAAAGGGAATAAAAATATTATTTTTATTCAAAAAAGGAAAAATGAGGGAAAAGTACCTAAACCATGTTGGTCAATACCATCGGTTTCCAAAAAACCACAAATGGTATTCCCCACCACCAAAACCTATAAAAAGGTGGTAGGAGCTCCTCATTTCACATCCATCCATCTTCCTATCCTCATGCTGCCAAAATCTCCCTTGAGTTTTTGGCCATTGTAGCAACCTTGGAGAAAGGACCCATTGGAGTTTGGAGCTGCTCACCCTTGGAGCTTCTCAACTATCTTCATCAATCGAAGGTATTATTATTGCAAGCACTTGCTGGCCCCCATTTTCAATACAAAAATTATTTTTTATCTTTCTTGTTCTTGTTTTTTAATTCAAAATGCACATGTTAGTTTAGTTTTAGTTTAGATTTAGTTTATTGTTTTTGCTTAATATTGAGACTGCTGCTACTAGTTAGCAGGTGCCCATAGCACTAAGCTTGGTTGCAAAACCAAGCCAATGGTTGTTGATCCACAAGATCACACATCAAGGCCACATAGTTGGATACTAACTTGGGTTTCTTCCATTCTCTAGTGGAACCTTCAGGAGCTCCATATTTTTCAGCTCCTTGAATAATGTCTCTAACCCATGATGGCCTTCTTTTTCTAGATAGATTTGTAATGGGGCGTTCTTGAGGTTCTATCATGTCATGGTCTTCTGGTGCATCATCTTCAGGGATGGGTACAACTTCTGTGACTGTAGGAGGTGTATCTTCTTCATAGATTTATTCAAGTTGGCACTTCCTAGATTTCTTGATAGATGCTTCTTCATCAAATGTTACATCTCTACTTATCTCCATATGATGAAAACCAGGTATGTAAATTTTGAAAGATTTGGATGTTTCATAATATCCAACAAATATTCCTTTCTTACTAGAGGGATCCAACTTCATTCTCTTTTCTTTTGGAATGTGAAAATACACGGGACATCCAAATATTTTGAGATGACTTACCTCAGGCTTCTTTCCTGTGAACACTTCTTCTGGAGTCTTAAATTCAAGAGCACTATGAGAAAGTCTATTTTGTACATAGACAGCTATCCTGGCTGCTTCATCCCATAGATACATGGGAAGATCTTGATCATGTATCATAGCTTTTACAGCTTCCATGATAGTTCTATTCTTTCTTTCAGCAACCCCATTTTGTTGGGGATTGTAGGGAGTGGTTAGTTCCCTCTTGATTCCAGCTTCTTTACAAAAGTCTTCAAATTCCTTTGAAGTATATTCTCCACCATTATCTGTTCTGAGAATCTTGATTTTCTTTTCTGAGAGATTTTCTATTAAGGCCTTGAACTCTTTGAATTTTCCAAAGAATTCATTCTTACCTTTTAGAAAATATATCGAAGTTTTCCTTGAATAGTCATCAATGAAATAAAGATAGTGTTCAAACACACTTAGGGATGTGGTGGGCATTGGTTCACATACATCTGAGTGTATTAACTCCAAAATGTTCTTAGTCTTTGTTTCACTATTTGGAAAAGGGTTCTTGACATTCTTCCCTTTTTCACATCCTTTGCATGAGCCATTATGGTCAATCTTTAAATCTGGTAAACCTATGACCACCTTGCTCACATAGGGTAGAGCCTTGTAGTTAATGTGAGCAAGACTTCTATGCCATAGTTCACTGGGGCTAGCGGTTTCATCGACAAGGGCATCTTCTGGGTGACCCTTGAGTTTGTAAAGACCTCCTTCTTCTTCACCAATGACAATTTCATCCTCAATAGATTTTCCTTTGGGCCACATAAGTACTTGGCCATGAATAAATGCAATTCCAAATCCTTACTTATCTAGTGCTGAGATAGAAAGTAGGTTCTTCTTCAATCCTTGAACATATAAAATTTCTTTCATCTTCAAGGGTGTCCCAGAGTCAAGCTTGTAGCTTGCTTCACCAATTCCCTTGATGGGATATTGATAATCATCTCCTAGAGATACCTTTTGTGGAGAAGACTTTTCTTCAAGTCTTGAGAGAGTTTTCTTTTGACCTGTCATGTGCTTTGAAGCACCACTATCAATGAGCCATGTATCTTCTCCAGGAGACAAAAATCCAGAGAGTGCAGAAAATAGAACATATTCTTCTGCATCTTCTTCTTCATTTCTTCTAGACCTTTTCCTAGGGAGAGGCCTTTCTTCTTCTTCTTCATATTTGGATCTTTTCCTATGAGACCTTACTTCATCTTCTTCTTCTTCTTCACTATCATCTTCTGCAAGATGTGCTTGATGTCTTTTATAGTGAATATTTTTCTTCTTGATTGAAGGACAAAATCTAGCAATGTGTCCTAGCTTATGACAATTGAAACATTGGAAGGAAGAGAACTTTCCTTTTCCTTTCTTCTGAAATCTTTGTGGAGATTGAGACTCCTTGTGTTTGTCCTTCTTGAAGTAAAATTGATTCTTTCTTCTCTTAGTGTGTGTAGCCAAGGCTTGATCATCCTCCTTGAGAAGGGCTTCTCTATTGGCTACCCTAGCTTCTTCTTGAACACAATCTTCCCATACTACATCAAACTTCATACTCTCTTTTCTGGCACACATAGTTTGTATAAATGACTCCCAAGGTTTAGTGAGACCATTTAGAGCAGTCATCACAAGTTCATCTTCATCAAGAGTATCACCAATGGCTTCTAGTTGTTCCTTGAATTGGGAGACCCTTGAGAAGTAGTCTTGAATGGATTCTCCTTTGTGCATCTTGGTACTCTTCAACTGAGTTCTTAGGTTCATCTTCCTATTGATGTTCTTTCCCTCATACATCCTTCTTAGGGCATCATACATTTCCTTTGGGGTCTTCTTGGAAGCCACTTGGGGAATCAAGTGGTCTTTAATAGAATCAGCTATGATTCTCTTTGCCCTAATCAAATCCTTCCTATGCTTCTCTTTGGCTTCATCTCCTTCAAGTTCTGCAACTTCATCCTTGATATAATGAGCAAGATCATTATCTTCAAGAATGAGACCAATTCTATATTTCCATGCCCAGAAATTCTCTATACCTTCAAGCTTGTCTTCAAGCTTAGTACTTGGAGCCATCTTCTCTTGGGGGAGTCCAAGAGATTGGAGTTTAAGAGATGGAGTAGTACTTACCAGGAGATGTGCTTTGCTTTCTGGATCTGCAACAGAATTTCTGGTTTATCGCACTTTTGGTAGAATTAGGGTTTGACTTTCCTGAATTTCTATCCAACCAAAAATCTCGATCTAGGGCTCAAAAGATTGATTTTGAGAACGGCTATTCATCCATGCAACCAAAAACCAAAAGTACTAACCTTTTGTAGAAACCCTAATTCTTGGGAGAGAGAGAGAAAGATAATTTCACCTTATGAAAGATGTTCTATTCAGGCTAGCTCTGATACCATGTTAATTTTAAACCAAATAGACTAGCAAGATCACTAAAAGAAACATAATCACAAGATAGACACAGAATTTACCCTGGGAAACCCTCATGGGGTGGAAAACCCAGCAAATCTTTCCTTAATAAGATGATCAACCAAAATACAAGATGTGCTCCAAGACTTGTCCTTCTTCTCTACCTCACATGCAGACCTCCTAGACATAAGTGTGATACTTTTTGAGTCGTGGAAGTGTGTCAAATGAGGAGCTCTCCTCCTCTACTTATACTGATTCCCGACTGACCAAAATGCCTAATGGGGCCGACCTCTCCTTGTGAAGTCTAATAACCCCTAAAATATAAACTCAGGGCCGACCCCCACATGGTGGGTCTAATAACCCTAGTTACCACAAACCATCGGAGGAATAAACATCTCCGGATACATAATAGAATCACCTCGGAGGAATGAAACATCTCGGGAATAAAAATGTACAAATATAATATTCTTAGAAGTTACAATATTCAACACTAACAAATGAAAAAAGGTAAACTCACTAGACTTAGGGGAGCTAAGAGAGCATGCAAAAACCTAACTAAAAGGTATGCTGGCTCGAACTAGATGTATCCTCTGCAGGGTGATGAAATCCCAGTCAAACAATACGAAGAGTAGAACCAAAGGCTGATGATATCCCCCTATCGGGAGGGACACCGGGTAGACAATCCTAGAAGAAAGGGAACTAAGACACCCCGTTCATAACATGTCCGGAAAGGTGAATTTGCAGCTCCAGTACTTCACCGTGTGGGCCTAAAAGGAATCACCACATGCAGACAACGAGTAGGTAGCCTTTGGTGACCAAATGGATTGCGGTATTCCACTCAGGCCTCCGGAACTAGTCTGACTACTTCAACCCTCCTAAGGGAGAGGCCTTCCGACAAATTGGTCGTAGCCGTGTCAAAAAATACTAAGGGATTTTGGTACCCTAGATGACAACGACTATGTCTCAAATGTAAGTGACAAAGGGGTGTTATTTGGATACCTTTCCCCCTTGTCCTACCTAACTACAAATTTCATCTGTGTTCCCCAAGTGGGGTTAAACGTTGGTTGAGTTAAGTAGTTTTTTAGGGCTCACTTGAGTTAGGTGATAGAGTGTGTGCAATGATAATGTTGGTAGCTAAACTAGCAAGTAAAAAGATGGTATTTAAATGCTAGAAAAGAAGAAAAAATGTTGGAAGTTGAATGCATAACAAAAATTGAATTTTATTTTTTTTTTAAATGTTTGAGATGGTGAAAATCTAGAAATCAAAATGCGGCTATGGGGCCGTTCTGTGCGATGTGCAGCATGGGTTTCACGCCGGAAAGTGCAGTGTGAAGCGTAATTTTTGGGGCAGTTAGTGTGGTGCAGTGCAGGTATCGATGACAGGCGATGCAGTGTGTAGCGCGCGTTTTGGGGTTCATAGCACCCAGGGTGGGCTGTGGTAGCGCACATGGTGGGCGAAAACCTGCAGTGTGCAGAGTGCAGGGAAGAGGAAGGTCTGCGGTGTGTAGGCTGATGGCTGCAGGTTGCAGCGCACATCGTGGTGGGGTGTCTGTGGTCCGGGACGCAGATATTGTAGGCTAAAGTGTGCTATCGGCCGCAGTGGAGCAAGGTGTCAAGCGGCGCCACTCATGTGCAGGGTCGGGGCCATGGGAAAGCTCGTGCAGGCAACAGTGTGTACTGCGTGTAGAGACAACTGAGACGCGGTTAGAAAACCACGTAAACATTCTGGGATTGTGCGGTGGGCACTGCGCATAACGAACTGAGAGTTGCAGTGTGAACAGCACACAGGTAACTGGTAGCGGCGGTGGGGACCGCACAAATGCGCAGAGAAGCCATTCTAGGGACCGCAACAAAGGGATAAAGAGCCAATGTGCAGACCACGCAAAACTGGAGAACAACCACGGTGAGGACCGAAGCTGTGGGTAAAAAGGGTGCGGTTTTCTTTATGAAAAATGATGCAAACTGGTTGTAGCCCTACAGAAAAACATGCAGGACTGTAACTAAGCAAATAAAACCTAAAAACAAAACTTTTTAAACAGAAATAACAATAAAAACTAAACTGTCAGAGAAAGGTTCTGCTAGCGGAGTCGCCAATCTGTAGGTGGGGATTTCACCCCAGCTTGTGCAAAAGGGCACCTACTAAGGGAAAGGGACCCTTAGTAGTAGGTCAAAGGGAAGTGATCAAAGATTATTTAAACAACATAAGAAAAGTAAATAATCTGATCTAACATGTGCATGAGATAAAAGATAACTTAAAGCAATAAAAAAATATTTTCGAAGTAATAAACAAAGAATCTTTAACATTTTGTATTATGGGCAAGCAAGGGCTTGCAAAAAATTTACCTTGGAAATGAGGGTGGTGAAGCTCTGACAGTGTGTTCCGGAGCTCCTTTGGTTCCGTACTCTCCTCCTCAATGATTTTAGTGGTGGCTAAGGTTTCTATCTTCTTAAGGGAGGCCAAATCTCAAAGATGGATGGCTAAGGCTGGACAAAAAATTTAGCGGCATAAGGGTAGAGTGATTGAAGATATGTGAAATGAGGGGCCTCCACCCGTTTTATAGACTTAGGTTAGGGTTTTAGGGGTTTTTAGAGTTTTTTCCCTATTTTCTCTTTTTTTATTTTCTTTTGAGTTTATTCCCAATTATTTTGATTTTGACCCTCTTTTGGGGTTTTGGTATGTTTTTGAGGGAATTTTAAATATTTTGGTACCCATTTGGGTTTTCTGGGGTTTTGGAGGCTAGGTTGGTAGGAAATTTGGTCAACAGAGGTGTATGTCCAAAGGTATGATCTCGTGAGCACTTTTATGGTGTTAACACTAACTCAATTGAACTTATGCCAATGCACTTTCTTCCATCTCCACTATAGAGAACTCCAAATCTCCCAATACTATATTCAAGGTTCTTCACGTGATTGATGTTGTCGATGGATGAGAAACTGCCTAGCTTGGACTTGTACTCTTTGTATGCTCTTCCTCTCATCTGCTAGGTGTTTATTTATTTATTTCTAAAATCTAGTGCAATGCAACTAATTTTTCCTACATGCTTGTTTACATTTCCTCCTGCTTACGCGCTACTTTCTACAACAATTCCTCCGCTACTTCCTTGAATTGCTCTCCAATCTTGTCCAAATCATCTTCCATCAATGACTGGAAATATTTCTCTTTTGCCACTTTCCTCTTCTTATTTTTCTTTAAGGGAACTGCCTTGGTCTACTCCTTCTCACCTACCTCTTGTGCAATCTATTTCGTAAAGGTGCCTGCACCATTTCCCTTTTGTACTTCATTTTCTTGCTATTCTCCTTTTTCCTCATCTTTTTCTCAATCTCGCTCGTTCTCTGTCTCTTTGTCTTTCTCTTCGTCCTACTTTGTTGTTCCTCCTCTAGGAATATAACTCTCCATTATGCATCTGAATCATTCAAAATATAGCTGAAATATTTCTCCATCATTTGAAACATTGTTGGTAACCGATCATGCTTCCAGATCCCTTCTTGCTTGGATATACGTATGATGCATCCCAACTTTAAAGCATACAATTCCCCTTTACATTTCTACCACCTGTGGTTGGATGCATAGTGTTGTCTTGATGATGTGCTGGATGGTGATGTTATAGAAAAAAAATGTCACATTGTTATCAATATACCTCCTTTTGTTGCTGGTATGCCATAAATTAGCATATATAGCTTCTTGACATGGATTCTTCACAGCATCCAAGAAATGTGAATCTTATGATTCGTTCCATGCAACTAACGCAATTAAGATAAAAAACCAAGCATAATGGAATGGTTGGTATTTTTCTTATGCCTCTCTACAATCCTCCAAGAACTCATTGACTAAGAATCTTTCCCAATTGATTTGTACGCTTGCTGTGCACTTCTCTACTACTACTATAATCCCTACTACAACCTGATCCTTGCAACTTTTTTGGAACAAGTTGCAATCCAACACTTGCATGACAAATTTCACTATCTCATCAATGATTATTTCCACATCAATTACATCTTGTGTTTTGTGCATGCCATATTTATCCTTCATCTTCTTGGCTAGGGATCTATCCTGCTTCTTATTCTTGAACAATAGTGTCAGGTCCTCCCCTGCTACCAATGGTCTTCTTATCTACGCAATAAGCTTGTTGTTGATGGAAATTATCTTTTCCAACCATAGGAATACTCTGTGTACGCAAGTTAACAATATTTGTACATAGGACTTAATATTTGAACTTCTACCAAAGTGCATGATCTCTAGCAAATTCAGTATGCTCACACCCTGCAACCCTATTACCCATTATTGTGGCCCTACTATAATATTTTTTTAATATGGAGTGCTATTTGTACATCAAATAGTTTCCTGGTGCAAGATATGAAATTTTTTCTATATTCATAATGTCATGGTCCATGTACTTCAAAATGTTCCAATTTAGCTCCCAGGTATTGCATACCCTTTGAAGTGTTAACCAAGATAGGCTTGGTAGCCTATCCGCTTGCACTTCCTCCTTCTATAAAAGTTCATAATGTTTAGCATGTTTCGTTATTGAAAATATATAGACATGATGATACTCATATCATTGATTGGGGTGTGATTCAGTTAGAACCTAAGGGCAAGTTCTAGACATAACCTTTGCATATCCTAGATAGGAAGGAACTTATGCTATGGAATCCAGTCATCACTCAAATAAAAGTGAAATGGAAGCACTTCATCCTTGAGGAGGAAACATGGGAAATGGAGGATCGTATGCGAGCAACATATCCTTCCATGTTTGATTATTTTTTATTAAGTATTTTTGAAATACTCTCAAAACCATTATTATTTGTAAAAGAGTTAGAAAACTCAAATACTCACGTGTGATGTGGGTGAATATTATGCACAAACAAATATTATTTCAATTATTAATACAAAAGAAAGACACTTGGAGTAACCAATTGAAAGAGGGGACACCATCATGAGACAATGCATAAGTATATAGCAAGCAAGACATTTTCTATCAATCAAATCCAAGTCAAAAGCTCAACAAACCGACTGAATCCACAATTATAGGGATCAAGATATTACTTGATATTTGATTGAGATGGCACAAGACCTGCTTAAAAAATATATAATGGTGCATTGAGAAGACATAGGACATTATGTAGTGCATGGAGAGATGGTTGCTATGATGGGAAGTTGTTGATTATTTCTCCCTTTTTCTTTTAAAATTCCATCACTAAATCTGCTACAGACTCTTGGAGAGAGTGTTGTGTTCATGGTGGTGATCTAGCTCGGGGGTGATGTTGGACTAGCAGAGTGGCTATCCTCTTCTATGGTTGGGAAGAACTGAACGACTTCAAGTGTCTTTCCCATTTAATTTCAAGTAAGTAAAAATATCTTGCATATGTTTAATGATTTTATCAATGGTAGAAAATATTTGGTTAGAATGTGCGTTGTTCTTTTTCTTATGTGGTGATCCATATGGGCATTGGCTTAGTCTTGATTTAAATTCCTATCGATCAATTTTAACAGAGTTATTTATTGTATGTTAGGAAAATTGATCGGATCTCTGTCATTACTGTCTAATGTTATTTTAATTTATGAAATTAAATTAGTATTGGAATGATTTCCGTAATTATTTCTTAACGGTTTTGCAATTTATGAAATCGGTTTGGTAATGGAAATAAACTATGTTGATGCTATTAGAGGAGTGTATTTATGAAAAACGGTCGGATCTCTACCAATATTGTATAACATTAAAGTTTGTCGATGCTATATAGAATGAATGTATTTTGAAAAATGATTAGATCTCTGTCAATATTGTCTAAATTTAAATGTTGTCGATGCTATATATAATGAGCGTATTTCGAAAAATCGATCGGATCTCTGTCATTTCTGTCAAACGTTCTTTTAATTTATGAAATTAATTTAGTATTGGAATGATTCTTATTAATAGTGCATAATGCCTTTTCAAATTTTAAATTAGTTTGGTAATGGAAAGCAACTACGTCGGTGTTATATAAAATGAGCATATTCTATGAAAAATGATTGAATTTATGTCAATTTGGTATAACGTAGTGGAATCAATTTGGTAATGGGAATCTATGCTATGTGGTTGTATGTTTATTAAATAACTCTGCTTCTTCTGATATAGTACAGTTATATGTGGTTATCTATCAATCGAGTTGCATGGTAGGTTAGAATAACAATGATTAAATTACTACGTTGATGCAGGGGCATTTGACTTTGATTCGACGTTCTCATTTTGATAGTTTTGTATTTCTTTTCAATAAAATCAAGAAGAATTAGTTTCCAGGTAGTTAGGGTATATGATTCAGTTATGGAACAAGTTAGAATAGGGTTTTCTTTAAAAAAACAAAAAATGATTCTGAGAAGGAGCGGGATTCGAAGACTCTAAGAAAAAACTACAATTGTAACGAAGAATTGAAGGTTGAAACGATATTCTGTGTGAGTTACGAGTTACATTTCAGTGGTATTTTCTGTGTGATAGCATCCACTGTGAAAAATAATGTGTTTGGATATCTAGAGCATTGGGGTTTCTTAGAAATCATGGTTTTCACTTCAAATATTGATGTTTATTAAGGTTTGCCTGAACAAATTGAAATATTTTTGCAATAACCATCAGATTGGCAACCAAATCGAACTTGTGCTTAGAGAGTGATCTGAAATAAACATTTTTTTTGTTTTCCCTTGCGTTTGTTCAAACTGCTGCATTAAATACCCTGATGATTTTATGGAAAATCGTTGTGACAAGTTTTATCACTAAATGGTCGCATAAATGAAGTTACAGGTGCAATTAATTTGTTAAGAGAATCATTTCAGTAGGCTTGTAGACAAAACCGGCTCTCAGTGAGGTTCCCTTTTTAGTGAAACTCTGGCTACATTTTTCTTGGAGCCTATGGTTTAGATTTCCAGGCTATCATTTTGGTATCAGAGCATTCTATTATAATGCACGATGGAACTCAGAGTTAGAGGTCGGGGAAGAAGAGGGGTTGTGAACCGAGGAGGCAATGTTGAATTGCTGGAAGAGATAAGGAGGTTGCATACTAGGTTGGAATTTGTTGAGTTAAATAGACAAAGAGATCCTGACATAGCGGATATCAGCCAAAATGAAGAAAAACCTGAAGAAGACGGAGGAGTTGTTGCAGATCTTGAAGAAATAAAATTGTTGAAAGTAGTGATTGGTGCAAGCATGAGACCGAAACCAAAGGTGCCTATATATCAAGGAGGTTTGGATGCTAATGAACTCCTTGATTGGATAAATGAAATGGACCAATCCTTTGATTACGATGAAACAAATGACGAGAAGAAAGTTAAATTTGTTGTTACAAAATTGAAAAGCCATGCAACCTTGTGGTAGAATGGGGTGCAAGTAGAAAGGAGAAATAAGGGGAAGCAACCAATAAAAATTTGGGATCGAATGGTAGCCAAAATGAGAGGTAAATTCCTCCCCAAGGATTATCAAATTTATTTATTCAAACAAATGCACAATTTAAAACAGAAACTCATGACTGTCAAAGAGTATACAGAATATTTTTATAAAATTAACCTTAGGGCAAGTTATGTTGAGGACATGACATAAAAGATTGCTAGATATTTAAATGGTCTTAGATTTGATATTTAGGATGAGTTAATCTTGGTAAGTTCTCAAAGTGTAGATGAGGTTTATCAATTGGCTCTGAAAGAAGAGGAGAAAATACAAAGAAGACAGAACAACAAAGGGAAGTTTGTTGCTAGGGGAAGAGGGCAGTACAATGCCAGAGGAAAAGGCAACAATCAGAGTGATGGAGCTAGAAGCTCAACCCAACAAAGACAAGCAGAAAATGATATAAGAGGAGGAAGAACTGTTTCCAGAGGCGGAAGAGGTAGAGAAACCACATACTGTTGTTATAAGTGCAATAAACTGGGACATAGGTCATTTGAGTGTCCATAAAATGTTTTAGGAACCCATGTCTTTACTTTGTTAGTATATTGTTGTTGGATGCATATGCTTTGTAAGTCGCCCCGTAGTATTTCTTGATCCATAGTTTGTGTTATTGTTGTTGGCGCATATGCTTTGTAAGTCGCCCGTAGTATTGTTGATCCATAGTTTGTAGTGGCCCATGGTTTTCACCCATAGTATTGGCACCTAGACTTAGTATATAAGTGTGTGTTGAGGCCTATGAAGGCACGGTGAAGTTATTTGTATTGAGCTTGCTCAAAGGAGGTTGGCCCCTCGAAGTGGCCTGCAATCAATATAAAAGTGATTTTGAGTTCTGTCATTTCTGCTATTTCGCATATTCTTATTAATTAATTCTTGCAGGTTCTTCACATCTGGTATTAGAGCACTTTCTTGGGCTCGCTGGGTGAAATTTCTACCAATTTTTTTTTTTGCATCTGTTGTAGGTTTAGATTTGGGAATAATCCCTATCCACTTAACTATGGGAAGTACTTGGGAATAATCCCTAAAACTCATTGTGAGGAGTACCACAGGAACCCCAAAGTAGCTGGCCCATTGAGTAATCCCTATCCACTTAACTATGAGAAGTACTTGGGAATAATCCCTATCCACTTAACTATGGGAAGTACTTGGGAATAATCCCTAAAACTCATTGTGAGGAGTACCACAGGAACCCCAAAGTAGCTGGCCCATTGAGAGGACCTGCCAGCGAAAAGGGCAACGACCCCTACCTGATTGACTAGTTCCCACCCGTGAGGTAAACCAAGAGTTGTCGTTTGTGGCAAAGAGGTTATCAGTTTTACCTGAGCCATGGAGTGAGGGGTATTGCCCCAATACGCAAGCCGTCAGACAGCATTGGTGGCCGAGTGAAACCCCTGAACTATTAGGAAGCCGCACATACTTGGGGTCCATATCTATTCTCAGTTGAACTATCATTGATCACTACTGCGCTGTTTCAGATCCAGCCGTTCAAATCCATTCTGAAAGCCGTTCCAGATCCAGCTGTTCAGATCCATTCTGAAATCCATTCCAGATCCAGCCGTTCAGATCCATTCTGAAAGCCGTTCCAGATCCAACCGTTTCAGATCTATTTCAGATCCAACCATTTTCGATCCATTCGGCGCCGTTTCAGATCCATCTGTTTTCGCTCACTTCTGGGCCGTTGCAGATCTATCTATTTCAGATCGCTTCCGAGGCGTAGCCGCTCCATTCTGGAAAAAAAAAAAGAAAAAGAAAAAAGAAGTTTAAAATTTAGTTTTTTCTCCATATCTCCCTTGTTTTCACTCGGTTTCCCTTGAAACTTCCCAAGAACCCCTGTACTCCCATTCTGCATATTTCATTCCTGAGGACCCAATCCCCAATTCCACTTCCCAAAGCCCAGAATCCCACATTTGTCTATTTTTAGGGTTTTCCATAACTTCCTCGGATTTCACCCAATCACCTTCAAATGTTACCACAGAGTTCCTTTCCTAATTCTGCTTCTTTGTCCTTCTCTGCCAAATTTTCCCTTTCTTTCACCCCACTTCTGAAATCCTCCTTTTCTACTTCCCTGTCCATTCGACAGTGTCCAAAACCTAGTCAAACCCCAATTACCCTTTAAATTTTTTCCCAAATCCAAATTTTTCTTTACTGAAACAGTTTCTGTTTTTGTTTTTCTACCTAGGTAACAAACAAACAAAAAACCCCTAGTTTTGGTTGTCACCCGCGCAGGAGCAAAAACCATGAAAGAAGCACTTGCAACCATCCAAGCCAAACTCCAGGATCTGGATAAAAAATTTCTCGGCCTCCCTCTTGAACATTCAACCATGAACAACAAACGACAGTCCAAGTCTTCATCAGACAATGGGTTCTCTTCTTCCAGCAATTTTCGTGGTCCAAAACTTGATTTTCCTTGCTTCAATGGTACTGATCCAACTGGATGGATCTATCTTGTAGAACAATATTTCAGTCTGCATAATACTTTTGATGTCAACAAAGCTCCGCTTCCATCCTTTAATTTGGAACAGGAAGCTCTTCAATGGTACCGTTGGTACATCAAGGCTCATGAAGAGCAAAAATGGTCAGACTTTTGCTAGCTCCTTTTGCAACAATTTGGTCCTGGTGCTTTTGATGACTTCACAGGAGCCCTCACTAAACTTCGCCAAATTGGCACTGTGAGAGAGTATCAAATCGAATTTGAGAAAATAGCCAACCACACTGAAGGATTGTCTGATGGCTTTTACTGGAGTTGTTTTATCAGTGGTCTAAAGGATGCCATCCGCTCTGAGGTCAAAATGTTCTGTCGCAACACAATGATGGAAGCTGTGGGGTTGGCTAAGTTGGCAGAAGACAAGATTGCAGCCCAACAACGCTCCAAACCCACTTTTGTTCCCTTCCAAAATATGGGTTCTCAACGACCTCCCATTCCGCAAGCAACTTGACAACTCCTATCAAGCATTTTTCTGAAACAGAGAGGGATGCATGCAGAGAAAAAGGGCTTTGTGATAATTGTGATGAGAAATTCACTCGGGGACATAGATGTGTTCAAAAAAAGCTCTATCTCTTGGATATGGGTTCTCCGCCTGCCTCTAAAATTGGTGAAGAAGCTCCAGATACAATGGATGCTCAGGTCGACATTCAGGAGCCTCCTATTGACCCCCAATCTCAGGATGAACAACCAGAGATATCTCTCCATGCTTTATCTGACATCACTACCCCCCAAACAATGCAGGTCAGGGGTTAGTTCAAGAATCTTCCTCTTACAATACTCATTGATTCTGGTAGCACTCATAACTTCATTGACCCCCAGATCGTCAAAATGGCTGATTGTTTGGTCCATCCTTGCTCCAACTTTGAAGTCATGGTTGCCAATGGAGGTGCCTTACCTTGCAAGGGAAAGTGTCACAATATGCATATCTCTCTGGAAGATTATAAACTGTGCTCTGACATGTTTGCCTTGTCCGTAGGTGGATGTGATGTGGTTTTGGGTGTTCAATGGTTATGCACACTTGCCCCAATCTTATGGGATTTTGCTGAACTTTGGATGCAGTTTTCCCTCAATGGAAAAAAACACACATTGACCGGATTACAAGTAGGGTCTCTCAGCATCATCAGTTCACATCGCATGGAAAAAATCCTCAAGAAGAATTCACATGGTGTCATTGCTCAAATCCATTCCATTCAGATGCAACCATCAGTGGTCTCCACTACTCCTTTGGATCTACAACAAATTCTAGATCGATATACAGGTGTCTTTGCTGAACCAGTGGGATTGCCACCTTCAAGGCCAGAAGACCATCGTATTCAACTCCTTCCTGGTAGCGTTCCTCCCAACATCAGGCCCTATCGCTACCCATTTCACCAAAAAATAGAGATTGAAATGCTTGTTCGGGACTTATTGAAGCAAGGTATTATTCGCGCAAGCATTAGTTCCTTTTCTTCTCCAGTTCTTCTTGTCCGCAAAAAAGATGGGTCATGGCACCTCTGCATTGAATTCCGAGCACTTAATCACCTCACCATCAAGGCTAAGTTTACAATTCCTGTTGTTGATGAGCTTCTTGATGAGCTTCATGGGGCTCAATTTTTCTCCAAGTTGGATCTTTGTTCTGGGTATCATCAAATTCGGGTTCATGAGGATGATATTCCTAAAACAACTTTCCACACACATGATGACCACTATGAGTTTTTGGTCATGCCCTTTGGCCTCACTGATGCTCCTTCCACATTCCAGGCCTTAATAAATAAATTATTTCGGCCCTACTTGTGGAAATTCATTCTGGTATTCTTTGATGATATCCTCATCTACAGTAAAACCTAGGCTGAACATCTCAAGCATCTAGATCTTATCATGCAACTTTTCTCTGACCATCATCTCCACGCCAAATAGTCTAAATGTGTTTTTGGATAGAAGGAAGTTGAGTATCTCAGGCACATTATCTCAGCACAAGGGGTTCGCGTGGATCCTGCCAAAATTGATGCCATGAACAATTGGCTGCATCCTTAGACACTCAAGAGCCTTCGTGGTTTTTTGAGGTTGACTGGCTACTACCGCAAGTTTGTCAAGGATTATGGGAATATTGCAGGTCCATTAACTGCTCTATTGAAAAAGGATGCTTTTACATGGACACAAGCTACTCAGTGTGCATTGGACCTGTTCTAGCTATGCCCAATTTTTCCAAGCCCTTCACGATTGAGAGTGATGCTTGCGGAAATGGACTTGGTGTTGTTCTCCTTCAAGATGAACACCCCATTGTGTTCACCAGCAAAGCCCTTTCAGGTAAGAATTTAGCTTCCTCTACATATGAGAAGGAAATGGTGGCTATTTTGCATGCAGTACAAAAGTGGCGACCATACCTATTATGGAATCATTTCTGCATCATGACTAATCACCAGAGTCAAAAATATTCTTGGAACAGCGTGTCTCCTCCCTAGCACAACAGAAATGGGTTAGCAAACTCATGGGTTATGACTATGAGATCACTTACAAGAAGGGTAAGGACAATATTGTGGCAGATGCTCTTTCCCGCACATTTGATGCCCAAGGTTCTCTTTCAGCTATTTCTATGTCTGTTCCAAATTGGTTGCAATTTGTTCAACAGGGTTATGTCAATGACTCTTCCTTATCTCAAATCATCCAATGCTTTACCAACAACCCTTCTGTTGTACCACATTACTCTTGGGATGGTGCTTCCCTGAGATACAAGGGTCGTCTGGTGCTTCCCCAGAGCACAGATATTCAATAGGTTGTCTTCTATGAACTCCATGCTTCTCCATCGGCAAGGTAGTCTGGGTTCCTCAAAACGTATGAACGGGCACGGCGTAACTTCTCTTGGCAGGGAATGAAAAGGGAAATTCAACAGATGGTGGTTGAATGTGATACCTACCAGCGCAATAAGGGTGAAATGACACTCCTTCTAGGATTGCTCGAACCCTTGCCCATACTTACACGGATTTGGATAGATATTTCTATGGATTTCATTGAAGGGCTCCCTAAATCTGGCGGGAAGACGGTGATTCTCATTATGGTTGATCGCCTCTCCAAATATAGTCATTTTTGTGCTCTCAGCCATCCCTATACAGCCTCCTCAGTCGCTCAAATTTTCCTGGACCAGATCTTTCGTCTTCATGGCATCCCTTCTTCCATTGTCTCGGATCGTGATGCGACTTTCACCAGTCATTTTTGGGCATAACTATTTCTCCACACTGGCACCAAACTGAAGATGAGTTCAGGGTATCACCCACAAATAGATGGTTATACTGAAATTATCAATAAATGCTTGGAAACTTATCTTTGTTGCTTCACCTCTGAACAACAACATCAGTGGGCAAAGTGGCTCCCTCTTGCTGAATGGTGGTATAATACCTCTTACCACACTGCCTCTAAAATGACCCCATATGAAGCAGTCTATGGTCAAGCACCTCCAATTCTTCTTCCATACACCCCCAGTAATTCACCAGTTCAGGAAGTTGACATGGTCCTTCGAAACTGCAATCATATTTTTCGCATTTTGTGGGACAATCTTCACATGGAAAGAAATTGCATGAAGCAACAAGCTGATCAACACCATTCTAAGCGCACTTTTCAAGCAGGCGATATGGTTTTTCTTCGTCTCCATCCGTACAAGCAATCCTCCCTGAAACTCAAAGGGCATCATAAGCTCGCTCCAAATTTCTATGGGCCATATCGGATTCTTTAGAATATTGGGTCCGTTGATTATAAATTGGAACTTCCTCCTTCTTCCCGCATTCATCCAGTATTTCATGTCTCTTGTCTGAAGAAAGTTCTTGGCACCAACATCAATGGAAAAACTATTTTACCCGAACTGGATAATGAAGGATCCATCCTTTTGGAGCTGGAGGCCATCCTCAATCGGCGCACTCGATAGCTTTTATCTCGCTCTATCACAGCGGTCTTAATTCAGTGGCACGACATGCAACCAGAGGATGCTACATGGGAACCACTCCTTCAGATTCAACAACAATTTCCACATCTAAAGCTTTGAGGACAAAGATTTTTTTAAGGGGGAGGGGATGTTAGGAACCCATGTCTTTACTTTGTTAGTATATTGTTGTTGGACGCATATGCTTTGTAAGTAGTCCCGTAGTATTTGTTGATCCATAGTTTGTGTTATTGTTGTTGGCGCATATGCTTTGTAAGTTGCCCGTAGTATTGTTGATCCATAGTTTGTAGTGGCCAATGGTTTTGACCCATAGTATTGGCACCTAGACTTAGTATATAACTGTGTGTTGAGGCCTATGAAGGCACGGTGTAGTTATTTGTATTGAGCTTTCTCAAAGGAGGTTTCCCCCTCGAAGTGGCTTGCGATCAATATAAAAGTGATTATGAGTTCTGTCATTTCTGCTATTTCGCATATTCTTATTAATTAATTGTTGTAGGTTCTTCACAAAATGAAGATGCGGGACATAGAGGATTCCATGTTGCTCAAGCCACTGGAGAAAGCATAAACCCTCAGGTGGTGGAGAATGTGCCCAAGACTGGAGAAGCTCTTGTAATGAGAAAGGTGTTGATAAAGTAATCCAAAGAAGCCCATGAACTTGCACAAAGAAAGGAATTTTTTAGGACAGTATGCAAGGTAAAAGGTAAATGCTGCAAGGTAATCATAGATAGTGGCAGTACTGATAATTTAGTTTCCAACGAAGTAATTGATAAACTAAGTTTAAGAAAGACCAAACACCCTGTCTATTATAAAGTATATGGCAGCACAATGGACATCAATTGCTTGTTAATGAACAATGTGAGATAGAATTTCAAATTGGTGGATATAAGGATAAAATAATTTGTGATGTTATGCCTATGGATGTTTGCCAGATATTATTGGGTAGGCCTTCGCAATATGACAGGAGTGCAAAGCATGATGGTAGGAATAATGTTTATGAGTTGGAGAAAGGTGGAGTCAAACATAAATTGATACCTTGGCAAGAGAACGAAGGTCCGAGAGACAACGACAGTTCAAAGACATTGTTACTGAGTGGGAAGCAGTTCTTACAGCAAATGGAGGAGGAAGAGTTAACCCATGCTATCATTTGCAAACCAAAAGTTGTTACAAAAACATATCTGTCAGAATTGCCATTAGAAATCCATGAAATGTTAAATGAATTTGGGGATATTATAGTATAAATGAGTTACCTCCCATGAGAAAAATCAGCCACCATATGGATCTTATTCCCGGAGCCAGTTTGCCCAATAAATCTACCTATAAGATGAATCCACAAGAAAATGAAGAAATTAGGAAGCAAATTCAAGGGTTATTGGATAAAGGGTTAATTAGAGAAAATCTAAGTTATGATTATAACAACCCTTAAAAGGCACATTTATTAAAAGAATAATCCACTACTTGTGTAGGAATTCAAAGGAAGAAACGTTTTTATTATATTTTGTAAAGCTTCACTTAACCAAGAACCTTCTATAATAAGCAATGTAAGTTAAACCATTTTTCTTTTACAAGTTTTGAAGAATTAATATGTTACATCAAGATTTTTATGGTAAAGATGCATGACATTTTATCTCTAACGATATCCTTTCTTTTTATATTACATTTTATTTTAATTTTCCATTTTAGCTAAATAAAGTCTTTTCATCCATTCATAGAGTAAAGATTGTACACCCCTTCATAACAAACATTAATTATTCGAATAGGATTTTTTTATGAAAAAATATGTCCCTCTTCCCAGTATTAGTTCACATGTTTTCATTTTTCTTCTCTATTTGCACATTTTTCATGCTTTAGTTACACTCAGTTCACACTTTCCTTCATTCCGTTATCCACCTCCTCGTTCACACTTTTTGCCACCATATCCTATGACCCTACCTTGCACCTTTCATACCCTCTCAATTTACTTTACTTTGATGTCATAGTTTATGGAGGTGACATGAGTACACCTTGTCAATCCTTCAACCTTTCCTCTCTATAGTTTTTTTGATATATTACCTATTTGAAGTCATAATTTTTTCACTTATTTCAACTTTATTATTGTTTTCAACTTTTTGAGAATCCAAAGAAGCTAAGCTTCATTCTTACAAACTTTGCTTCAGAAAAGTTAGTTGACAAGTCCACAATGAGACAATAAGACAATGAGTAGTGTGCAAGGTTTGCTGTGAATTTGGCTTGAAAACGGGATGATGTGGGGTAGTTGGGAAAGTCATTTCTTTCCAAGCAAATCTCTGTCCTAGACACACATATCCGCAAAACTTATTGTAGATATGCTTCCTACATAATTAAGAGAAATGATACAAATTTTATCCTCGATAATTGTTGTATTTATGTTGATTTTTATTCTTAACATTTTTTCCCAATTTTATAATAACATAATATGAGCGTCGATAAGGTGTCGACTCAATGGTTAAGTGCATTGAAATTGTTTTAAAATAAATGCTTGGTGCCTTGAAGTAAGAAGAGTTAATGTTTTATTAAATTATTAGTTTTTGAATAGAAAAAGAATTTTGGATAATTTTTATTAATTGACTATATTTGTGTTTTTTTCTTAAATTATTATTATGGTTATAAAATTAGTATAACCACAACTATACGTCACAAGTGCCATGAATAAGTTATCTGTTACTTGTTCTCCATGCTTAGTTGTAATTATTTGTTATTTATGCATTAACTACATGTTTACATTTTTCCTTTAAATGGGTTGTTTATCGCATGAGCTATACGAGTTATCCATGCATCAGCTTCCAATTATTTTTTATATTTCTTTTTTTATAATTTTTTATTTCAAATTTTGAACGATGACCATAAAATAAATATGGATAGTACACTTGTCCTATCCTCCTTCAATATAAGAAAAGCATAGATGGTAGTCCACCCCAAATTCTAAGATATAAACACCTATCGATGTAAAGATTATATGTTTGTCCAAAATTTATGTATTGTATGACTGATTTGATGAATTGAGGTAGGTTACACTTTTGAACACGTACTTTTTCTTTAAAGTCTTGTACTCCCTATTTATATATTTATATTTATCTACAAAACTTAATAGATACATATGTTTATCCTACATAACAAGCAATGCTCTAAACATTTGTTTTTATCTGTGTTTGATTTTGTTCTTAACACTTTTTCCTTATTAGTCACTACTTTCAGCCTTTGTTTATCTCTATTGGTTTTGTTCTTAGCACTTTTTCAATATTAGTCACTACCTTTAGGCTCGCATAATTGTCTTGTCGTTTTTTATTAAATGACACGAATCTCAAAAAACAATATCCTAAGTTTTCTTTTGAACACTTTTGCTTACCAATCACATACTCCCATCACATTTTCTTGACTAATAAAATCATTTGATATCTTATTTGGCCTCATATCAAAGCAAGGGGAAATTGAAAAGTGATTTTAATCAAATTGTATTTTCAAATAGACGAGGTATTAGATGATAGTGTATTGATGAATTAATGATAGGTCCAAATAAACATTACTTCTAAAACATTTAATGTTAAATGTTTGCAATTCATTTCATATCATTTCAATGTGACATTTAATGTTAAATGTTTGCAATTCATTTCATATCATTTCAATGTGGTGACCCAACGAGTTGCTTAGCCAGCTGCTTTTGCTCCAACTGGCAACAATAACTGACACATCTCAAACTTACACTACCTAATGCATGGACCTTTCTAGGCATTTATCAAGCCAAATTTTTAGCAAGTAATCATCGCCCCATCACCCTCCTCCTCATCGCTTGATATTTTCCCATTTCCCATGCATTGAACGACACCTTTAGCAAGTAATCATCGCCTCATCACCCTCCTCCTCATCGCTTGATATTTTCGCATTTCCTATGCATTGAAAAACACCTTGGATAAGTTTTAGCAACCATACAAATGGACTCCTTCAATCCACCCTCAGTATGCAACAATTCTAGCTAGAACTGGACCTACAAGCAAAAAACGAATTAGCAATCTCAAATCCACCCTCAGTAGGTAACAATTCTCGCTAGAGCCTAGAACTGGACCTACAAGCAAAAAACGAATTAGCAATCTCAATAGCAACCAATTAGCAATGTAGATAAATATTCAAATGGAAGTCAAATCGATATTCAAATGGAAGTCAAAGATGAAGAGATAAATTTTATAGGACAATAAGTTGTTTCTTGTGCTTTCTTGTCCATTTGTTCAACTCTGCAAATGCAAACAAATTTTGTGCTTTTCTGTCCATTTTGTACAGGAATGGTTGAAACAAGTTGATAATAAATTTTGTGCTTTACTGTCCATTTTGTAATTGTATATGCAGGAGATACGACTAACTTCATGCATCCAAGAATGGTTGAAACAAGTTGATACTTATTCACTTCCTAAACAATTCGTCTTAAAACTCAATAAACTATTTGACAATATTAAGCAATAATTTTAGTTATACTCCAAGCACTTAATGGAAGATATGATTGCCCCTAAAAAGGGAAAACATGTGAGGGTAGCCAGTAGACAACAAGATGATTCACAGTTTGGTTTTTTAGGAAAAAAGATATATCAAATTTGAAGTCATAGAAAATCTATTGCGTAACATCCTCAAGCCCTAACTTTCTACGGTCTCAATGCTTGCGTAAGGCCTACTTACCTTTGCTAGCAAAACTAGGAATAACTTGTTCAGCTAGATGAAGAAATGGACCAAATCTTCCATGCTACAAGCAAAGTGACTTGTGTTTACTCCCTGCACCATGGATTCTTCTTTGTGCCAATGTGAGGAATATATAATGAAATCCTTCGATGTGGATCCCCTATTTCTTATAAAAAACCAGCAATTATCACCGCACTAGCAGCCAACGAGATTATTCCACACCCCTGTTCTCAATGGCATCTCGCAGGAAATATTTTTACTAAACATCAAACTTGGGAGCACTAGTTCCAGCTTTTCGAATGCTGCCAGGTGCTGGATTGTTAACATCTGCCCCGATCTGAGCACCTCTCCTTTAGTAACAACATTGATGGTGGGTCTCATACCTTCATCATTCGGCATTGGCTCTGAATTCACCAAGTTTGCAGTTCTTTGTATTACACAGGCTTAAGACTTCTTGATCATATTAGGGAAATCCTTAATAGCATGACCAGTAGCACGATAATTATTACACCATGGTTATCAAGGAAGAGAATAGTCATGAACTTCAAGGACCAAGGAAATCACTATAAATCATAGCCATTTGATGGTCGAGTTGACTATAGCTTGCATCCATTTGAAAATAATGTTTATCTAATGACTGGAATGCAATAATTAATTCCTCACCCTAATTTCCTGTCTTTTTTAGTGGTCTCGACAAACAACAGATCAACGAGAGTCTAAATGTCATAGTAAACCAATATGTTTATAGTGCTTACATGATCTGCTGACAGTTTCCTACATGATCTCACAGTTGTTAGATGCATGGCCTTGTATCGTTGAGTCTAAATGTCATAGTAACACTTCTTGAAGTAAACCAATGTGTTTATAGTGCTTACATGATCTGCTGACAGTTTCCTACATGATCTCACAGTTGTTAGATGCACGGCCTTGTATCATTTTTGTTGTTGCAAGTCCCACCCCACCTTCAAATTAAGGTTAAGTATTTATTTATAAATTGAAAAAGTATATGTCCTTATTAATAAAATTTCAAATAAAAGGTGAATTGTTTCATACTAGCACAATCACTTAAAACTTGTGGTTAGTGAACACCCATATGCCACAAGTTAATTATTTATAAATTGAAAAAGTATATGTCCTTATCAATAAAATTTCAAATAAAAGTTGAATTGTTCCATACTAGCACAATCACTTAAAATTTGTGGTCACTGAACACCCATATGCCACAAGTTAAGTGTCACAAGCAAATTAAATTTGTTACTTGTTATTGTAATATAGAATAGATTTCTCTAGATTAATTTGATCATCTTATTGCCAAATCTCATATCTGTAAACTAATGACATCGTGATAATGTTTCTATCCCGGTTGCATTAGCAAGTTTGTTTTGTTTAATTAAGGATTGTTTTTCTTAATTATTTCAATGCATTCTATTTAAATCCGAGATCAAGTAAGATGATCTCTACCTTAACTAGATTCTCCTATTTAGGATAATTTACATGAAGGTTTCCTTATATTTCATTCCTAACTTATACTAACATATCAAGATTAGGATTCAATAAGATGGATAATACTGTAGAAGGAGTAAAAAACCCCTTTTGTAGCCAACGAGGACTTATATCATCGGAAACAGTCACACCATGTTGAAGAATGTAACTTCGGAAGATATTCTTATTTGTATTATTTGGGTCATTTGTATTATTTGTACTGTACACCCTACAGGTATTATTTTAAATGTAATTGATCATGTAAAAGTCATTGAAAGAGTCAACGTAAACCCTAACTGTTAGGTTGGCTTGGAAAGATCTAGAAAATAATATTTTATTGTAAATTGTACAAGTCGGCCTAGTTAGGTGAGTCAAGCCAACCATGTGTAGTAAAAAGGTCAAGTCATTTTATTAGTATAAATGAGGAGTTTGAACTCCTCATTTGGTCACGTCACTCACACATTGAATTCGCATAACTAGGAGAGATAGAGTCAAGTGAATAGTTTCTTCTTGAGTCTTCTTGTTTTGGGGGCTTTGCACGAGGGATACTATTGTTCATTCTGACCAATATACATAGAAGAAGTTTGTTGGGTTTTTCTGTCGCGAGAAGGTTTTCCTAGGATAAATTTGTTGTGTACCATTGTCTATGTTTTTCTTGTTTATCTTTCATTGATCCATATTGTTATTGCACTTAAAATTTAACATGATATCAATGTAACATCCCTCCTATTCTGATCCCCATTAATTTTTTATTAATATAATTGTAATTGTGTAAACGACCCTGGTGAGGAGGTCAAGGCCAAGGCCCCACCAGTGGATCTTGAAACTAGTGTTATGTTCATAACTGGGTGAAAACATGAAGTTGGGAAACAATTTTGGCTTGTTTTTTACAAACAAAATTGCTAAATTTTATGTTTTTCAACTTCGACCTCTTCAAACCCATATCTCCCCTAGGAATTTCAACTTGAAGTAAACACAAAGGTTTTAGAGAATTGAATTAGATTTCTACTTGTATTTTTTTTTATGGACATATTGTGGGACAAATTTGTTGTCAACCAACGGCATATACTTGAAAATTTTAGGTATGGATAATGAGTGACCTGTGTTGACAACGGTTTTTTGATAAATGGTTACTCATTTTAGGGAAAACAATTGTAGGCTCATAATCTACACACACTACACTTGATCTTGGACTATGTTTTGAGTTTTTTAAGACTTGAGAACTATTGTTTATTATTTATCGAAACAACATCTGTTCAAAAAATGGTGCATTATCGACACATGTTTTTGTCTTCACATTTTCTTTCAAATGTGACTCTTATTGGAAAAACAAAAAGTACCCTTTTGAAGAGGACGAGACAATTATGATCTCTGTGAAATTTCAAATTTTTTGGTGTTGTCTTTGTTATGATATTGAATTTTCATTTTGGGTGATTTTCAGAGTAATAAAATTCTTAAGGGATAAGGTTTAGAAAAAAATTATTAATAAATAGTAATTCAAATCGAAATGAAACAATTATTATACCATTGGAAACTAGATTCAGAGATGAATCCATTGCCACCAAGTCCGACAAATAATACTTGGTATTTGCAAGGGTTCGGGCTTGCTAATGTTGTAGGTTCCAGAAAGATGCCTGATATTTTCGCAGGTTTTGTTGACCATAAACTCTTGGTCGAAAAATACCTTCCAAACTCTCGGCTGAGGGTTTAGTTCAAACTCTCGTCCGAGAGTTTTTTTGAAAATAGAGCGCAGTGATTGGTTCAAACTCTCAGCCTTGAGTTTTTTTAAACTCTTGGCCTAGAGTTTGAATGCTCAAAACTCTCGACCTAGAGTTTTTTAAACTCTCGGCCGAGAGTTTGAGGTAGACTTTTTTTTCCCTGTTCATCCGCGCGCCCTCTTTTTTTTTTTCACTTCGTTGTCACGGAATTGTTTCCCAACTTCGTGTTTTCACCCAAATGTTATTTAAGACTTAAGATACAATTGACAACTATGCAACTTAAACAACGGGAAACAATTTTCCACTAGGGGGAAAGCAACAAGTGCAGGGTAGTTTAGTTCTGAGGAAACAGTGGTAGACAACGAGGAGTCACCTTAATTCCTCAAAACACTTATACATGATCACCTTAAGTTATTCGGATTATCGTCTTAGGTAAATGATAGTGATTATTAATCACAAAGTTATTATTCATGATCTTATTACCTTTTCTGATCAAAGCTAGCTATTATATTAAGTCAAGAATAAGTAGTCATTCTTATTATCTTGTTTCATATCAAGATATATGATTAATATCTTGGAAAGATCAAAGAGATAAATAATATTATAAATATGGGTATAGGTATAAGTCATTTCCTTTATATCAATTGTGATATATATATATGAATAAAGGAACATTAGAGATAAATTATTGTCTGGGAGATAGCTATAATCTATATCTACAAAATAAATGCTATGTACTAGTTACATAGTAATGGAGAAAGAAGTTAGCTATTATCTTTATAAGCAAATTACCTCCCTGAAGTGCTACAAGGGACTGTATAAACATTACACGTAAAACACTTTATATTGGTGAGAGTTATTTCCAAACTATATAATATTTTATTCAAAGGATGTCCCTTAATTTGAGTAGTTAAAATATAACATCTACTAGAAGGTTGGACGTATCGGAAGGGTAGACAACCTCCCTCGATTCATGGAACCTTGTTGGCCTTAAGCCAGGCCATATCATTTGATGTTGATGGGCATTGATGTAAGAAAAATTGGTTGAGGAGCCCCATTTACTCCAATGATCTTCCACCATCCCTATTAGAGTTCGACCTTAATTATTGATCCCCACATGTTGTCGCATTGGAACGTGGTTTTGAGTCTTTAGTTGCCACTTGTTGAGTTGATCTCGAACTGACAAAGTTGAAGTCCTTCTTAGGAAAGGACTCTGTAATGTATCAGTGGGGTATTTTAGGGAGAGGATTGCTCAGAGGGAAGGAAACAGAATTCCCATTCCACTTTAATCTTCATCAATGGCGCATTCGTGAAAGAAAGGATGGCCAAGAGGCCCAATCCCAACCCTAGAGTTATTTTAGACATATGTAAAAGTTGTTGGCTGCATAGAGTTTGGGGTGTGAGGAGCATCCCTAGCGGTAAGTGATTTCTGCGAATAACATTATTACCAATCTCTGCGAAAGGAGGATAGGGTCAGTGCAAGCTAATGAGGGTCACTTTTGGCAAGTTAGGTGCAATAGAAAACTGAAAAATCAGGCATCCCTCAACTTACTTGGATTTTTTGAGATACTTACGCAAAATATCTTGCATTGAGTAAAAAAGATGAAATGTAGGAAATTGAATCATGTTTCCGGATATATAACTTTTATGTATTGAAAATTTGCATAGCTCTGTCAAGTTTCATTTTTCTCTAATATACACTTTTTATTTTTCAGTGAAATGATAAGGTATATGTTTTTGTGGGTGTAGCCTTTGAGGCCCTAAATGATGGAATCAAGCTACAAAAATGGGCATGCATGTAGAGAACACATAGCACTTATGCGCCATTATTTTTCAAAAATTAAATTAATAATTTTATAATTTTTTTATAATTGTCTAAGTGATCAAACCTCGAAAATAGTACCTCTTTTGTGGGTGCAGCCTTTGAAGGTCTTAATGCAAAATCTTGAAATGGGTTTTTCATAGAACGTGGAGGTTAGTGTCCTCTTGCGCACCATACAATTTTTTTTTGAAATGATTGAGAATTGAAAAATTTATGGAAGAAACACTAACAGTGTGTTTCACGAGTTAAGGAGGTAGGACACAAAAGAAATTGAAAGAAAATAGGAAAAAATAATATTTTTAAATAAAAGTTACATATTTGGAATTTGCAGAAAAAATGCTATTTGTGTTTAAGATTTCGTCAAAAATGACTGTGTGTAGCATACTGTAACAAGTGGCTAAGCACATGCTTCTCCAGAAACTGGAAGAAATACCCAATTAGCTTTGGTTTATCATTAACATAGCAAAGGTTTGGAATTACCGAAGCAAACTCCAAAGCATACACATAGGATTATTGTTGACATGCGAGCAAGTGAGTCGGCTTGGTTTAGGCTCTACAAAACACGAGCGAGTTCTGTTTAAATTCAAAACTATTGTCGCGCTTTTAGAATTCAAGAACGCGTACGCGTTATATAACTACACAATATGTACGCATTATATAACTACATAACGTGTATGCGTTATGTAGTGCCAAAATGCTCTCGCGTTATGTAAATCCTAAAATATATGTTTAATACTTGAGAGAGGGGGGGTGTGGAAGACTCAAGGGGATTTTTGGTTAATATTTGAGAAGGGGTGGGGAAGGGTCAAGGGAATCTATGGTTAATATTTAATAGGGGTGGGAAAGGGTCAAGGGCTTAAAAGGGCTTAGAAGGATGTTGGAAGCTTGAGTGGGGAGAGATGAATGGAATGAGAACATGATGGGATGTAGGGGGTGAAGGGAAGTGGAGCTTGAGAGCACTATTAAAAGTAGAGGAGGTTCTGAAGATGTATAGGGTTAGAAGTTGAAAGTGAGACTTGAGTGGC